>WKFP01015568.1:719374-778256 GCA_011057875.1 Pterocles orientalis | reverse complement strand
ATAAGGACAATTTAATAACTAAACTACAATAATATTGGAAATAATACTATATACAAAGATGCAATGTGATACACAGTGATACTGCCCCTCCCCACCTGATGACCAAAGGCCCAGCCTACTCCCGGCCAATGACCCCGGAGGAGGGAGGGAATGGGTGATACACAATGATACTGCCCCCCCCCTCAAAAGGCTCAGCCTGTTGCCAGCTAATGATCCCCAGAAACCGCACTCACGATTTCCCCAAAAAAGGCGGGGGGAAAGGCGGGGGCGGACGCTGCTCCCGGAGGCACTCACGGAACGGAGATAACAGCCCAAGCATCCCAGGCTGAGAGCTGACCGAAGCAGGGGAAAAAACAGCTAATGATCCCCCTGGAGAGAGAGGATCCCAAAACTCACGGAATGGAGATAACGAGCGTCCCAGGCCAAGAGCTAACAGCATCTGTGAGGGGGGGAAAAGGCCTTGGGAGAGCAAATGCAGGCACCCGAAGCAAGGTGATCCGGAGCCCAAGCGATCACACTGACACTTTGCCAGGGTAACTATGCTTTTATTAGGAATTTATCTGGAGCTTCATCTGACTCATTTGGAATTCGAATTATCTCAGTTCCTGTCTCTCTGTGGTTTGAGATTTGGGTCATTGCTCTGTTTGGCATTCACCACTGCCTGCCAGCCAGGCTGGACTCCTCCATGGGTTCCAAAGTCCACCTTGGATGACCTTCCAGCTGTGAGTTTTGGAAGCGATTGACCCTGATCCCTCTCTAACCATTGCAACAGTGCAGAGCCCAACATAACCACCCGCATGGCACTATGCTTCCCCTGCTAAACTGTCGCCTTAGTCCTTCCCTTTGGATTTGGGCACAGAGAAGACTCCTGAGGCAGTTTGCTCGACTGGCTTTACTTTTGTAGAAACAGCCATGGCAGCTGCTCTTTCCATATTTTTGCCATGCTCACTGTTCATCTCTTGGCTGCGCTCGCCCTCAGGAATTAACTCCGTCTGACCGTGCCATCTGTTTGATTGCTTCTCGTTTGCTCGCCGTCCCCTCAGCAATGAGGCTTTTGCACTTCTGCTGCAGTTTTGTAGAGCAACGATGCCTGTTCCCCCTCCTCAAAGATTTATCCGTGTTTGAAAGCAGTGTGGGGACAGCCTTACAGAACGGGTGGCACGCCGGCTGTGTCCGCTTTCAGGAAACCACCCGAAGGCGGTGCTGGTTCTCTGACTCTCGGTCCAGTTCCCCCTGGCTGGTCACACCTACACAATTAAACCTCCTTCGCCTTCCAAACGGGTTGGGTATGTCCCGGCTGCCAGCCCCCGGCTACGCTGGTCCCCAGCCAGGGCTGATTCATAACCATCCCAGAAACACCCCTGGTTAGTCCATGTCAACTGGTTAATCTGCTAGTTTAGACAGAATCTTCACGTCATACTCACCTGAACACACCGAGTGCCTGGGATCGTCTGAACAACCCCTTTCTGCATTATACAGATGTGTTTTTATTGTTATTGATTCAGGCTTCTCTAAGCTTACAGATAGAGCAACTGCTTTCCAGGAGTGTTTTGAACTTCCAACACTGGAAAATTCTAGCCTTGGAAAAAAATCTTGTGACACATTTTTAAACCGATTTTTTGGGTTGGAACCTTACGCATTATTTTAGTACCTCCTCTGCATGCACCTTTCTTTGCTTTCTACTGTTTTGCTTCAAATTTGCATCTTTTTCCTTGTTCTGCTTCCACTAAATGAGTGAAACAAAAAAGACCAACCTGACACTTTTAATAAAGCTCGGGGACCAATGTTTCCACCTGAACTGCTGCAATTAATGAGCGCAGCAGATGACAGTTCGGTCAGATGAGCCAAAGCTGACAGCACTCCACTGGGTCTTCTTAGTTCTCATGGACAAACAGTGCTCAGAGCTGCGGGTGCAACGTGCGCAGGATTTCACAGGACTATCTCTTTTTCAAAAGGAAACGTGAGCAAGGAAAAAAATGCCGGTAAAAAAGCTTATTTTAACATATGTGGTTTTGGAGGACTCTGTTTTATTGAACAGCAGTTCCACCAGTAACATAAAAAGTCATACAGACAGTCCCAAGCTCTGTCAGAGAATAGCAGGAATTTCTTGATGCATCAACAGGTAAATTCCATCCTGAGGTGATTGCATGAAGTCAGAGACCACCCTTCTTCTCGCCTAAGTGTCCAGTGCCCCACGCACAATGCATGTTTTGTTAAATAGAGATGAATATATCCCAATTGCAAAGCAAACCAAAAGGACTTTTATCTGCCAGCATCCCTGTGCAAATCCTTCTCCGAGAGCTGACGAAATCCTCTGACACAAAGCAGAGCAGGCGCTGCATTCTTTACACAACTCGAGTAATGCGTATTTTACCAACTCCTCCGTGTTCTTAAACAGAATGGCCAAGTGAAAGAAGAGAGAATTTTAAAAATATGCAAAGTGGGATTTTAGTTGTGACGTGCGCCGGGAACATTGCGATGATTTCGGATATCAGACTGTTCTGCAGCTGAGAAGCAACCCGGCGCACTTTTAAACTGCAGCTCTGAAAACCCAATTTGCGTTTCCAGGAGTTTTACCTTAAACAGTCTTTCTGGCTTAACAAAAATTTGGGTAGAGATCGGTTAAAACCTTGCAACTCCATCACTAATTCTGCTGAAAAGTTTCTGAGGGACAGCGGTGACATCCGTAGGCGTAAGTCTCTAAATAAATGTAAGATCCTTGCTGTCCGAGTCACCTTTAATTTCAGCTGCTTGGGGCATTACTGAAAGCTTAAAAATATTACTGAGAAGAGTGCTGTGACGTCTGGGACATGGCACACGGCTCATCCACATCCCCGATGACAAGCAGCGTGCTCTGCCCTTGCTGTCCGTGGGAAGAGTTGATTTTGGAATGAATTCATGGGTGAGGCAAGTGCTTTAGAGATAACATTTTACCGATCCCTGCCGCTCTGTCCTTATTTGCAAGCCCATCAAACACTGTTTTGCAAGAACAGTGATGACAACAAATTTTTGTGGTTTAAGACTAACACCGGCCAGTTCCAGAGCACCTGCTGGGAGAGGTTGTGATTTTTGTCTGCTTCAGCTGAGGACACAGTTAGCGTGCGTTGGTGCGGGGTGTGAATTACAGTTTTTCTTCTAAAAATAGAAGCCTGTTGCATTCGGACAATAAAGGAAACATAATGTTTGCATTCCAAACAATTCCATAAGAGCATCCTCAGTGGGATAACACAGGTTTTTCATGTCGGAACTACAGTGGGATGAAGCAGCACATGTAAGCGTTGAGGGAAAAAGCAGAAGACGCCCAACCACCTCGGGTTTTCCCAGGGGCCTTTCAGGATAATCGGTAAATTTTCAGCTGAAGACTGACACAATCCATCGTGTAACTGTTTCAGAACTCCATCGCTGTATTTACCGTCAAACGGTGGAAAAGAGATCCGACATCATAGTGATGAGTTTGTGCTACTTTTAATGGGGGAGGAACAAATTAAGAATCAGCGGTCTGATGGCAAATAAATCTTGAAAAATCAAAGAACTTTGGGAAAAGATTGGAATGACTGATGTGCAAATTCAGGCTCTAGTGTCAGAAAGTGTAGTTCAGCATCTAACTTTTCTTTTGAATATGGAGCAAGTTTTCTCTTAAAAGTAGCGAGGACATTTCCCCCCGTGTGTGAAAAACATTTCAGAACATCAGCCTTCTGAAAGCTCGTCAGTCTCCAGTTATTCATGAGCAATTAAGAGTTCGGAGCATGTGGACAGCTTCTGTTCCAATCAAGGACTGTTTTCTCTTGAGACCAAAGGAGCAGTTTAAGGAAGAAATGAGACTGTTTGGTGTACATACATCGTGGAAATCAGGAACTTGAAAAATGCAAATCTCTTCCGACTGGATCCTTAGAAATATATAAAGGGAATGCAAACATGAAGAACTGAAATTAGCATTGTTCACAAGAAACTGGTGAGAGATTTTTAGCTGTAATGGCTAAGAAAGCGAACGGCTAATAGCAAACCTGCAAAACTGATATTGGGTTTGTGAAGCTGCCTTAGGTCAGAGTAGGGTAAATCAGATTAAGAGACTATTAATTATTGTAGATTATAATCTTATAGTAATGTTTTGCACATCTTCGTGGTAAAATTTGCCTTCACTGTTCTAGCATGCCTTATATGAAGATCGTGTGCCGGTATTTCTATCAGAATGTCAAACAGGAGCTCCAGGAAAGTGAGCACACGCACAGCTCCATCGTGGCTGAGATTTTGTCCCATTCAACGGGCCCTCTGTGTGTG
Source organism: Pterocles orientalis (assembly GCA_011057875.1). NCBI lineage: Eukaryota > Metazoa > Chordata > Aves > Pterocliformes > Pteroclidae > Pterocles > Pterocles orientalis. The sequence continues at coordinate 773,978 of WKFP01015568.1, read as the reverse complement.
CATGCACGTGGGTGCGTTTAGAAATAAATACTTTCTGTAAATGATTAATTTTTATGTAAATATTTTACCGCTTTTGGTGAAAGTAGATTTTTTCCAATTTTTTTTTTTTTAATCCAAGAAGTTTTCTGCTTTGTAGGAGTTCATGGGTTTTCACTTTGAGCTCAGCATAAGCAATCTCCTAAGCATGAAAAAAGTTCTGTAAAGTATCTCCAAAACCAGACTGCTCTGTTTTTAACAAAATGTCTTTCCTCTCACGTGCGCAACCCGTGCTATGACCAGAGTAAATGAGAAACAATCGTAATTCTGTTCCTTTGGCTGTATCTTTTGGATACCCTCCAACATAAAATGCATTAGGACAAAAATGTACTTGTCCTTAATTAATTTGTAGCTTCGAGCAGAATACCAGAAATAACAGTTGAACTTTGGCTACAAAGGTTTAAAAGTAATGGATAAAATATTGTATAAAAATTTTAATAAACCTTAAACAGTGCTAGATGACAAGGAGAACTAATTATCGATAATCTCAGGAATTTCAGTGATGAACAACTGAATGTAATGTATGTTTATTTTGTAATACCTTTGGGTTCTGTTGAATTTATTGTCATTATGGCTTTGGGCAACCTGGGCTAGTGGAGGGGTCCCTGCCCATGGCAGGGGGTTGGAACTGGATGATCTTTAAGGTCCTTTCCAACCCAAACCATTCTGGGATTCTATGGGAGAGAAAATTAAGTTTTAGCACTACCCTGAACGAACACACTTATTAACTGAGCTATTTCATTGGGGGTTTTGATTTGTTTTGTGTTTAAATAGCTTAAAGCATATAAAGCGTGCTGGAAAATCTCATTCTGAAGCACGCGTGGCTGAAGGTTACAGACTGTGTGCGATATACTAAAGCTTTATACAGGAACACAGGGCTGGAAAGGATCTGGTGAGTGATCAAATCTATTGTCCTAATGTTGCAGGGATCCCATTTTATAACCCCCTGCATACACTTCTCCAGTTCCACTGGGAGCGCAGTTGGGATTTTTGCTGCTGTTACTCCGACTGGAAAGTTGTTCCCAAATCTCATTGCTCCAAGCGAGAATATGTTTCTGGTTTCTAGCACAGATTAAATTCTGGCCAATCTGTGCCGATGGGTTCCCTTGCCAGCATTTAAGCAGCTCTCCCATCTCCCCGATGTTTGGCTCGCTGATATATTTATGGGCAGCAACTGGATCCCTTAGCAGCCTTTATTTTTCTAAGCTGAGCGAGCAAAGCTCTTCATTCTGTCTCCTCATATGACAGATTCTCTATTCCCCTGGTGATCCTAGAAGTCCATCTTTGTACCCAAACAAGTCTGCGGTGATGTGCTACAAACGACAAAGCACAACAGTCTTGTATAATATGAAAGAAACCACAGCAAACAGAGGAATAATTTCAGGCTTGCAGGGATGTGCTGTGCCAAATATTTAGGAGGTTGAGTAAAGGTTTTGAAATCTTGTAAGGGGTTCTTTATTATAAATAATGTGGTTTTTTTTCCCCTAAGTTATAGATTGAAAATGCAGCATGAAATGTTTTAGGCTTTTAATCAAAAGCTGGGAAATCAATGAAAGTTATTATTTGGTTGAGAATTTCAGCCAGGATAGTATGCAACTGGTTAGACTGGTGACAGTGATCATCGAAGAAATGGGTCTGGCATTCTGAAAGGCTGTTGACACACATGACCGAGAGAATTCCTATGAACACTGTCGTATCTGATCAGTCTTTCCTGGAGAAGCCATGACTGGGTTCACACGCTGTCTTTAGGAAATTTCAGTGGCAGAGTTCAGGGGATTGGTTCCCTGGAGTCATCTCTGCAGAGGGCTCCTGTTGGTGTGACCCCTGGGAACAGAGGAGAACGTGGGGACAGTGGGTCCCACCACCTCCCAGGACCACAGAGAAAAGGACGGCTGGTCACATCCAGTATCCCCTGGTCTCTTCTGCCATAGCTCCTTGAAAAACTCCAGGAAACTCTTAACTCCCATCTGTTAAGACTGTGACAGCAATCTTTTCTGTCTGTTGGTACTTTCAGCCCTTACTGAGTTGATGGTTTAACGACATTTCTTCACACTGAGACCTTTTCCCAGCGGTGCTGAGCCTGCTGTCCCAGTGCTGGGCGCCGTGGTCAACACCTCTGTTAGCGTGGAGGAGAGACCTTGGGTTTGGGGTGCGGGGACATCTGCTTTTCCACGATCCTTTTCTCAGGAATAAACACACTGATTTCTTTTTTTAGCTTTTCTCTGCCCTGGGGTGTAAGGGAAAAAAAGAGATTTCATAATTTGCTGTAGGAAAAGAGAAGCACGACATTAAGCTGGTACGTGCACATGCTAAGATCAAAGAAAATTAAAAGCTTTTAAAAATGCAAGTGATTTCTAAAGCAAGAGCAAAGGAGAATCCCAACCGTGATTACAAGCAATTAAATACACAATTAAGGAAATATGTGTCGGGGCAATGCATGGGTGGCTGCTCCCTGGGGCTGGGAGCAGAGGCAACCCCCATGGGGACTAACGGGCTGGGGGCAGCCCAAGACCTGGGCATCAGACAGTCCCCTGGAGATGGGGGTGGGCTGAGGCCGGGATGGGCCATTGGCCCGTGAGTCGCCCGGCGCGGTGGGGCCCATGGCTGGGCAGGGGAGGGCTGTGGGGAGATGGAGGCCCATGCTGTTGTGGTGATGCTGGGGTGGGGGCTGATGGCTCTGGGGGGTTGGCTGACATGGGGGTTCTGGGTCCTCAGGGCTCTGACAATAAATGAAATGGAACTGTAATTCTAATGGTCATCATCAAATAGTTTATTTGATCGTGGAAGCCGTCGCACACTGCCTGTCCCCATGGTGCCGTGGGAAGTAGGTGTCCCTTCATGCGTCCCAAAGCCTTCATAGAATAGAGTAGAACAGAATAATTCAGGTTGGAAAAGACCTCAGGGATCATCAAGTCCAACCATCAACCCAACCCCACCCAACCCACGAACCCATGTCCCCAAGCACCACATCGACATGTTTCTTGACCCCTCCAGGGATGGTGACTCCACCACTGCCCTGGGCAGCCTGTTCCAATGCCTCATCACTCTTGCAGTGAAAAAATTTTTTCTAATACCCAGTCTAAACCTCCCCTGGTGCAACTTGAGGCCGTTTCCTCTTGTCCCATCACTTGTTCCTTTAGAGCAGAGCCCAGCACCCCCCTCACTGCCCCCTCCTTTCAGGCAGCTGTAGAGAGTGATTAATATACTATTAATAAATAAACAAACAGATGGCTAATTGCTCAATTTTCTCCTAGAACCAGCTATTCAAGACTGAAGTTTCCTAAACAAATTTTCAAGAGAATTGAGGCATTTATCAACACAATATTCTGGGTTTTTTTTCTCTATGAAGCCAAGATTTAGTTAATGTGTTTGCACTAATTTGTGATTACAGCTGGTTAAGATTTCGTTACTGTACCTCTCCTTGTGTTGTTCATAATCCAATAAATCTCGTTCTTTCAATTCAGAGCAAGGACAAAAAAAAAAATCTAGAGATACTAAGCTGGTATTTACTAGTTTGCAAGAATCCACATGCAGTTTGTTAAGAAATAATGGGGAAATGTGCCATACACTGTTCTAACTGCTATTCCCTTAGACACCACAGCAGTCCTGCTTTCTTCCTTCAAGGGTAATATCCCGAGTACAGCTGCATCGTTCTTGGAACCATGATTTCAGTAACAGTCGGTCTGTAGAGTTGAACAGCATTGTTACTGTTTTCTTTGAAAAGATCACAGCTTTCCAGAACGTGTTCTCCTTGGCCAAGTGTTTTGCCAAAGCAAAGCCCTTCATGGTCTCCCAGCCCTCAGAAGCCTCCTGGCACCACCAGTCCTGCCCCTGAGCCTGCCGGGACCCATCACTGCTCGCATCCGTTGGCTTTGATCTTTCCACGCTAGCTGGCTCTGCAGTGGGCTTGACCTGCCAGACTTTGCTTATACCATAACCGTGCTGCAACAACATCAGGGGAGAACTCAGAGAAACCACAGGGTGGATTCAAATTCGGTTAGTTCATGAAAACTAATCAAATGTGTGAATGAGCTTTTATCAACATGAGCCCTTCCCTCCCTCCAGTGTCATGGCTCTGATTCCCGTACGCCCTCCAACATCCCCAGCTTCCCAGCAGCAGTGCTCCCCCATCCCCTCCGTGTCTCCTAGACCTCCATGGTATCTGGAGTTGTCACTGTGTCCCAGCCTTTCTTTGGCTGTGAAGGAAACTGCTCCACAGCTCTTGCTGTGCTGCAGGTCGCCCAGCCGGGCCAGCCACGGGGGGCACGCATCTCAGCGAGCAGCTAGCCGTCTGCAGACTGAGTGCGGTGGGACTGACGGACCGAGCTGGACGTGGGACGTCTTTGCTGCTGTTCCGTCGTTTCATTGCTTTGCATTTCGCTGCACGTATTCTGCAGAACCAGTCTATGCAATGAGGACGCCAGTGCATTACCTACCAGCTTTTTCCTTCCCTCTTTTTGGCTGATTTTTTTTTTTTTTCAAAAGGGGTTGCTTGGTGACTTGTGGAACCAAGGAGGCAGTAGGGGTGTGAGATTTTACCACCTGGGTTGGCATATGGTGTATGGTATCGTACGGGCAAACACACTGCCTGGTGTATTGGGGGTTCTGCAGGTCGCTGTGCTCTGTCTTTGTTTGGAGACACATGGGTAAAGCCAATAGGAATCTCTAAATTTAAAAATACAAGTATTTTCAAGCCACTTTAAGCCTGGAGCTCCTGTGTTTTCTAGTTGTCCTGCCGGCCAGCAGGCAGAGCAAGCAGAACGTGCCACTTGTCCCCTTCTCCTTGTGTCAGCCCCTGAGCCTTGTCTTTTCTCTAGGGAGCAGCAGGGACCCCAGGGAGCCTCGGGTGGGAGCAGCAGAGCGATGGCACAGGGACACCTCCATCCTCGACTCCCTCCTTCCCCATCTGGACCCCGGTTCTAGCAAAGCCCCTCCTCGGGAAGCATCCCTCGATGCAGGTATTGCTGCAGCCCGCGGGCTGCCTGGCTGACCCGCAGGAGCTCCGAAATCAATGATGGTCAGGGGATGCTGTGGCAGCAGCGCGGCTGGGAAGCGACGCCTGAGCTTCCTGCAGAGGTCAGCTCCAGGAGGGGACCAAAATGACTTACGTCACCTCGTCAGAACTGCAGAGCTCTCACAGCCCCCAGGGACTGCTGAGGATTACCAGGGACATCCTGAATGTCCATTATTTTCCCTGAATTTTTTTTTTTTTTTAGCACAATGAGTTAAGGGTTCAGAGTTAACGGTTTAGCACGATGAAGATCTCTTCAGCAGGCACCGCTGACTCTTATGACCATAGTGGGTGCCTCACAATATTTTTCTGGGATTTTTTTTAAAAGCCCCATTGCTGGTATTGCATTGGTTATACAGTAATCTTTATTTATGGTTTTAAAATGCCTCAAGGTGCTGGAACATACTTTGAACTTGTGAACCCAGCTCAAACCCTGGAAGGCAACCGCTAGCTGATTTTATAAAAATGTCACAACTTTAAGCCCAATATCATATTTTTAAATGTCTGACTCATTTGGAAAGCTTGGGATTGTGTATATTAATTATGGCCCCAGAAGATCTGTCTCCCCAGCCAGAAAGCAGCTCCATTTGTAGTCAAGGATTGCAAGCACAGCCCTCCTGAACTGCAAGCTGTCCATTATGCAGTTTTTATGGCTTGTATAGATTTCCTATTTTTAGTCGGTTGAAACCTGCAATACATCATATAATCCTCCTAAACTGTCATTCATAATGCTGATTGCCATTAACTTGGCATAAATAAGTTATTTTTGTTCTTAAATTTCTATAGTTACTATTTTGCTTAACAATCTCACACAAACAAAACTTTATTTTTCTCTGATACGAGAGTTGATGTGAGTGCATACTGCTGACGATGTGTGCCTAGTTATGGAATTTTTAAACCAAATTTTTAAAAGTCACAGTATTTTCTATTTAAAAATATGCATGTTTTGTGAAGTCACATAACTCCTCCGTTATTTATTTAATCCTCCACCTTTACAGGCATTTGGAGAAGTTTCTCTGGGGTTTGGGAAAGCCTCATTAAATTGCACTTTTCAGCTTTTTTTTAGGTAGAATGGGAAGAGCGAGTCTGGTTTTTTCCTTTCTAGAAGGGTGTAAGAGAGCAGTCAGTGACGAGTATTTATACAGAACTCTCCAGCCTTGTTCTTGCTTGCTTACCTAGGCTCCCTGCAGAGGTTGTTTGCACAACACTGCTTCCTACCCTGGCAGAGCAGAGGGCAGGGGAGCTGAGCCTGCTGCTGGCACACCAGCTCGTGGTGTCTGTGCTGAGAATATTTTTATTTTCTGGGCTTTCCCATCCCTCTGATTATGGCCCTTTGTCTTTGACAGGCGTTTATTTCCCCCAGTCTCAGTGTGCTGCTTTCCAGGGGGATGGCCAGGTGATGTCCCGTGCCTGGGGGCAGTGCTGTGGCTGAGCTTCTGGTTTTTCTGGTTTTTCGTGATGCCAAAAAGTAATAACATTTTTGTCAGTAAGTACAACTATAATAAAGATTTTTTTTTTTTGCAAGCATGACAGCTACCTTAGCTCGAGCATGTGGCAAGCTCCCAGCTGCACACAGATTTTCTAAGTAAGGTTGTTTCATGCCAGGTCCGTTTTGCAGCCCTGGCATTGACTGACAGACTGCTGACTGATTTATTTTTTGGTTTTAGTTTGTGCTGGATGTTTGACCTGCACTCAGTGTTGTACAGGATGAATTTGAAAGATGTACTAGGATACCAGATTTTGAAATTAACTTTGATTAAATGAGTTACGGAACTTAATATGGAGGCAAATATTTTTTTTTGAGTTTTGATGAAGTTTAATAATTTCTCTAAGCAATTAAACTCATATACAGCTCTTAAAGCTCTTCGCTGATAAAAGAAAATCTGAGAGTGTAACTGAATGGAAATGAATGAGAACTGACATTTAATTTAGTTTCCAAGCTGATAAATATTTCCATAATAAGCAAATGTACATATTCCTCAAATTCCATTTAGTTTAGCAGGGTCTTTCAGCTTTAATGTCCTTAATAATTAGTTAAGGAACTATTTATTCGGTGTGAGGACCTTGTGAGCGGAGGCTCGGGCTGAGCTTGCTTGTTCTGGGCAGCTGTGCTTCCCGGTCAGCTCCTGGGTGCTCCGGAGAGCTGCCCTTTGACTTTCAGCTGGGCTTTGAAAACAACTCGTTCCCGCAGTGTGCAGGTGAACACATATGGAGAAGGAAGAGCTCTTACCTGTGGGCTGTGCAGTGAACAAGAGGAAGGAGGTGGTGCTCAGATGCTGTCACTAGGGATAGAAACCCAAGGGAGGGTTATTCTCAGTGGGAGTAAATGAGCACGTGGGAACACTTTCTCTTACATCTTGATGCTTAGGATAACTAAATATAACACCTTGATATGCCAAGAGATGAATTTGCACCCTCGCAGGAGGAAAACTGGTGGATCTTCCTGTTCCCAAGCCACGAGCAAGAAGCTACAGAGCAACAACACTGTTCGGAGGCATTCAGGCACTTGAGGAAGGATGAGGCTTTTGACCATTGACAGCATTTCCACCTTGGAAAGGGGCTGCCCGGGCAGCACGGGGTCCGTCTCGCTCCCTGCGGAGCCGAGATGTGTCATTGCTGCCAGCCGCCGCGGCAGGTCCCTGCCAAGCCATGGGTCCAACACACGCACGCAGGAGGAGCAGCCCCAACTGATTCCTCAGTCACCTGAACTTCCTCTCAGGCAGCTGAAAAATATTTAAGTAAACAAATAAGTAATACTGAGACATTACGTAGCTGCTGGGTCAGACAGCCTCTCAGTAAATAAAAAGAAACAGGCACTTCGCTGTTTGTACGCTGCTTGTGTCTTACCTGTTCTACTGATCATACAGCATCTCTGTATGCCTCCCCTTTTCCGTTTGGATGATGAGCAAACTTTTTGGCATTGCTGTGAAAAGTCAAACCAGTCTTTTAAACTTGTATTGAGAGTCCCGGTGTTGCCTGAATATTTAGGGGCACCCACCAGTTCCCTTCAGCAGCGCTGGGACCCACATTGCTTCTCTGTCTTCTGCCTCCTCAGGGGAAATAGGAACTTGAAAATTTTATTATTAATTTTTTTTTCAAATTTTATTATTAATTTTTTTTCAGATTTATCTTAATTATGAAAAATTAGTCTCTCGTTTCACTTGATCTAACTAAAATACAGCTAACATATAGCCGTTGTTTTTTGCTGTTTCTTAAATTGCGTGTTTGGGGCAATAACGGCCAAATTCCCCCAGTTTTCCTCCCAGGAAAGAAAGTTCAGCACAAGGAGCTGTGGCTGGAGAGCCAGATGGATTCATTTCTCAGTCCGGTTGCTCAGTGGGGGTGAGCTTTTGACTCTTTCTGGTGCTTATTACAAATATTGGGTTCTCTGCTCCTCTCAGCCAGAGCATCCCTGCGGCGGTCGGCTGTGCGCTGCTGCCTGGTAGGAAATCCATCACGGCAGCACAAGCCGCTTGAGTTGGCAGCTTCATCAACACCAGGTTGGCAGGGTTGGTGGTTCCAGGGGTGGGCACAGTCCCATGCACTCTCTCACGTCCTGACGTTGGCCCCAAGCGCGGCACTGGGTCAGATGCTGATAACAAAGCGCCAGACACCTGCTCTCGCCTCCCTGGCAGCATCGCCAGCCCTTGTTGTGATGCGTTGGTGGACCCAGCAGTTTATCAGCCAGCTAACTGAGAGCACAACCTCCTTCGGGAGGCCAGAGGGCAAACCTGAGGGCTCCCAGCACTTCCCAAGGGCGGGATGCAGCCGTGTCCTCCAGCCGCGTCCACCCTCTGCCCAGCGCCTTTTTCCATGGAGAAACCCGGGGCGTGCTGTGCCTGGAGACAGGAGCCACGGTGCCCTTCAGCAGTGGTCGCTGGAGCTGTGTGACTGAGGATTGAAGCATCGACAGATGCTCAGGCTCCGTTTCAAAGACGCTGCAGATTGAGGATGAGATCTAAACTCCTAGCTCCGTCACGCGAGTGAGATCCTTACAGCTGAACAGCAGGAGCTTGTGCCAGTGCAGATGATCTTCTCTTCCCGTGGGCTTGTAAAACACCCACTCCATTCGTAGAAACTCTTTTTAACATCTTTCCGTGCCTCTGAACAGAAATTACTTTCTAAGAAAAGCAGCTAAGAATTTCTTTATCCTAGTGGAAAAAATGCAAATTCAACTTTTTTAACAAGTTCAGTAAGGCAGGGTGTTCGGCTAGTTGCACCAAGACAAACACAATTCACTTGCTTCGATTTTACCCCCGCCGAAGCTGGATTTTAAGAAGTCACAGACATTAAAGAAGCTCCGGTCTGGCAGCAGGCAACTTTAGTTACGCGAGACCAAGCCTGTGCAGGGACATTTATCTGCTTCTTCCTTCTCTCTTCCTTCCCTGCTCAAAGCAGCCGCTGTGTGCTCAGCCTAGCCGGGCTTTCTGCTCTAAACTCCAATCCAGGTGAAGATTTGAGCTGATTAACATTGTCAGGCTGTTCAGAAAAAGATCAAAACCTGTAGCTGCAGGATAACTCTTTAACTTCGTTATTTTCAGATGAGTAAGTTGTCTGGGGATGTTGAACCAAGACATCAGCAGAGGTGCGTGCATACGGTTTCTATAAATGAAAACTCTTGAAGTGGATGAGGCTGTTTGCAACGCCCAGGTGAGCTATCAGCAGGTTTTTACGCTGCTCCCCGTCAGCGTGAGGCATTGGCATTATTTAAATTAGTTGCTCTGGCATTTTACTTCTTTACTTTCTCTGCCACAAGTTCTGAAGTGAGCGGAAAGGCTGCAGCATTACTGGAAAATGATGACAGTCACCCGGCTGGCACTGCCAGGGATGAAGTAAGACTCTCCGTTCCTTTTACCCCTTTACAAATCGTCGTGACAAGTGAAGGGCAGGGCTTTGAATCGTGCCACTCTGGAGCCTCGCAGTGCTGGTCCTCTTATTGGTGACATGAAGCAGAAGAGCTCAAAGTTTGTGCCGCCAAACCCAGCAAAAGCCCAGTGTGCAGGGGGGATGCTGGGGAACCGCTGCTCCTGCTTCACTGCCCTGTCTCCCCTGACCCCGCAGTCCATCCTTCATCAGCAACTAAGAATAAGCAATGTACTTCTGCCCGCCGTGAACTCACTCACTCGAAAATCTACGGATTCTTTTCTGCTTTCCCACCGCCCTTTGCTTGTTTTCTCCCTGCAGACTGTGTATTTACGGTGAGCCGCACTTTCCCTTTGCATGGCTGATTAGTTTTCCATTTCCTTTGTTTGTAAAGGAGCGGGCTGTGGAAAGGAAAGGCTGTAAATTAAACAGTGCCAGGGAATGAGCACAGACGCTGCGAGGTGAATGTCTGTGCTCTGGTTAAACCGTCAGAGGGGTCCCCGGCACACTTTTGGCCAGGCCACCTAACGCCCTCCTGAACCGTTTGAGAGCATGTTTTGGGAGTCAGCACGGGCTAGGAGCAATTCCCAGTGGGCAGCGTGGATGCAGCCAGCATGTTATGGATGCTAAGAGGGCTTAAGAGCCTGAAGGATTTTCCAGGACAGCTGGCCTCGCAGTCCGAGAGCAATCCTGGACATGGTTAATCTCCAGTATACATGCAGCCAGACAATGCCGGGTTGTTTTTTTTTTTTTCCCCCTCAATGGGAAAAATATTATTGTAAACCCACCAAAACTGACAGTGAAACTCAAGGGCGGGTTTAGTGTCAGAGACTATTTTTAACTCCTTGTTTTGAAACCAGTCAAACTTCCTGGAGGAGGAAGCTTTTGGGAGGTGGGAGGCAGCCCAGCCTGACGGAGGGGGTTAAATTCACCTCTCACCAACCCACCAGGCATTGGTGTGCAAGCTGGTACTTTGTGTCTATCAACAACTGAAACTTCCTACAAAGGAGTCACTGAGAGAGATTTGGAATTGCTGGCTGCTTTGGTTGACAGCTGAAATTTGAGATGCTGCAGATGTGTTTTCACACTGTCGTCTCCTGGAGACAATATTTGCCGAAGATACAGGTCCTCTGTAGAGTTTTTTTCCCTTTGCTGTGAAATCTGTAAGCGTATCTACATCATGATTGGTTTTTGTTATTTTTATAAACCGAAAGAAGGCTAAGCGAGTCGAATGTAAAGTGTAGCTGTAGCTGTTTGCTGGTTTCAGCAGAGTCGGAGCTGTGCGGATCGTGGCTCCTGGAAGAACACGGGAATCGTGATTCACATCCCAGCAGCAAGAGACAGCAAAATACTTCCCTCGGCCCAAAGCCTGCAGCTTGGGACATTCAGCTTTTTGTCTCACACTTGTCAAAATCAAAGTTGATTTTGAAATAAAAAATAATTTTTAAATGAAAAAATTGAAGTGGATTTTGTAGAAAGCTAATAAGAGCTGGTTTCCTCTTTTCCTACTGGCATTCCCTGTTTGCCCCGTCGTTCACTCCCGGGTTAAAGCAGGATTGCAGGGACCACGGAACGACTTTACTTTCTGTTCTGTGTTCCCTCCGCCACGTATCGTTTTTGGGTGTTTTGGTTGGTCATTGTAAGGGTAGGGACAAGGGACTGAGAGGCGAAATCTGTGATACTGGTCAGTCTGTTCCTGCTTCCTGCCACCTTGGAAGCAGAAAATGTGCTGTTAGAGGAGCAGGGATCTTCAGCAACCACCTAAGAGAGATACAGGGTGGTTCTCGAGTCCACAGATCTTGCAGGTTATCAGCTTGGTTCCATGCTGTCAACAAAAAAAAAAAAAAAAAAGACTAATGCCTACCTAACGCCACAGATTGCCCATCTGCAGGAGTGAAAACTCCCTGGGAGGCCAGCTAATCTGCATCACCTCTCTCACCATTTTCCAGGCACGTTCTGGCTGTCGGGTGACAGAACGAATGTTGAGCAGGTTTGGAGCGAGCTAACGGTGACGCTGCTGGCTTCAGCTTCGTGTTTGATTTTCGACTGAAATGGCGTGACTCAAAGGGGCAGAAAGCAGCAAAGCCATGTGTGAAGAATCGAGACAGGCTCCATCAGCCCAGGAAGCAGGGGCGTTTTTTTTTCTTTTTGCTTTTCCTTCAAATCAGTGGCCATCCTGGGCACAGGACCCTCCAGTGGGCTGGGCACAGGGCAGGCAGAGGGGTGAGTGGGAACCAGCTCCGCTGAAACGCGCTGGGAAGTCGGCACTGTGGGCAGAGAACACTGCCACCTCCCTTGCACCCGGCCAGTCCCTTTCCGCCACTTAGTCACTCCAAAGAATAAATATCCCAACCCTCGTCAGACCTCGCGGCATGTTTGCCTGGCGGTGTCAGCTACTTGAGCTGTCTCTTCTCTGGGACTCCTGTTTGTACGTGCTGGCAGCTGGGAAGCACAGTAATCAAAACACGGGTAGAGTGATATATAAAAGTTTATTTTTTTGGCTGAACGATGATCTAATAGCTTATCATTCCTCATGCCTCATGCGTCCAAGATTTTTTTTCCAGATGAAGCCTGGGAAACATGAATCTTTGTGAAACAAGTCTGTGTTGGTCAGCATGTGTTACTCAAGGAAAAGCATTCCAGCTGAAACCACAAGTTTTCCTGAAAATGACAAAATTAATGGAATTATACCAGCATAAGCTCTGCTCTTTGTAGATCTGTGCCGTAATTTAGCCAGAGAAGAGTTTATCTTGGAGTTCAGAAAATGGTGTTAAAGCGGTATAAATCTGCCCTAGTGATGGCTGGATTTCCTCTTTAGTTTTGTGAAATCCTTTCCTGCGTTCATGCTGATTGTGCCTGTTCAGAATGGCACCTGGATGTGGAATTTTCAGAAATATTTTTTGTTTCTTCTTGAGAGTACATTTCTACTTATTCCTCTCATTTCTTTTTTTCAAGCAAAGGAACTCTTGTTGGTGTAATCCTTGGTGAGCATAATCTACGTGCTGCTCTGTTCCACCGTTACAAGAATCTGTTTTAGGAGCTATAAAAGAAATCGTTGATAAAGCAAAAAGACTTTCCTGCTTGAGCATTGCTCCTCCTAACACCTGTAAGACAAATCATAGAATAGAATCACAGAATCATTAAGGTTGGAAAAGACCTCAAGGATCATCAAGTCCAACCGTCAACCCAACCCAACCCAACCCACTAACCCATGTCCCCAGGCACCACATCTACACATTTCTTGACCCCCTCCAGGGATGGTGACTCCACCACTGCCCTGGGCAGCCTGTTCCAATGCCTCATCACTCTTCCAGTGAAGAAATTTTTTCTAATATCCAGCCTAAACCTCCCCTGGCGCAACTTGAGGCCGTTTCCTCTTGTCCCATCACTTGTTCCTTTAGAGCAGAGCCCAGCACCCCCGTCACTGCACCCTCCTTTCAGGCAGCTGTAGAGAGTGATGAGGTCTCCTCTCAGCCTCCTCTTCTCCAGCCTGAACCCCGCCAGCTCCCTCAGCCGCTCCTCGTCAGACCTACCTTTGGCTTGGTAACTCAAGCCTTTTACTGAGTTCGGATTCACACAGTGTCCGTACCTCGTGCTGATCCTCTCCATCAAGTGCACACATCTAACAGAGGCTGGTACAAAGCACATGGGTACAACACTGCCAGAAGGAGCAGAGACCCTTTTGTTTGCTCTTGCAGAGAAGTTGTGGTGCCTGTGGGGGCAAGAGACTGGGTCAGAGAGTACAATGGATTAGTGCTTTAGGCAGGAATGTTTATAAATGCAGGAAACTCCAGAACTGCTCAGGGCAGGTATTTGTTCCGTTCTTCATTGTATTCGTCATTTGGGTTAGCACTCTCCTCTGACCAGCACGGCTGAAACAAACACTGGGGTCATCTGCAAAAGCAAAACCAAGAGTGAGATTTGTGTGCCCTTGGCACGGTGTTGTCCGGCTGTCACACAGCCTGGAGTCTGACACGTCTCCTTCACGCAGCACCCAGGTCCAAGGGGACAGCATTGCTTTAGCACACACCTCTGCACATCGCAGCCGTCAGCTCCTGCCTGGTCCCGTCACAGCCTCTTGGCAGTGTGATTCCTTGTTATTTCTTCAAGTCAGACAAAACAAGAATGATGAGCATTTGCAGAGCCCAGGAAAACAGCCTGGAATAACTAATAGTAAGGAATAACTAATAATAAAGCTAGTAATTGATCATACTCTGAGGTGGTGCGAACATTTGCATCTTTACACGTTTGTCCTGTGAAAACCATGGCACTGAGGCCGTGTAGCCTTCATTCCAGCTAGCCAGATGCCCTGGGGCTAAAGCCACCCATCTCCCTCTGGGGTGTCCTTGCTGGGGGCTTCTAAGCCAATAACATCAGTTCGGTGTCCCTGCCTCTCTCTCTTCCTGACATCTGGGAAGGTGTTGTCTTTTATTTTTGTGTGTTTGTTTGTTGGGTTTTTTGTTGGTATCTACTCCTTGCAGATACTGATTGATACTATTTAAAAATGTTTCCATCTCTCCTCCTGGTTTATAGTGTGTTTCAGATCTGACGGAGGTTTTATACACTCCATTTTGAGTGTATTTTAGCTTCTGTTTCACTCCTGGTGCTCTGCGCTGATGGGTGGGCACTGGGCAGAGGTTTGGCGTGTTCGGTGCCCTAGTTCTCCGCATTCTCTCCTGTGTGCCCGCTGCTCCACTTTGCCGTGCTCAGGACGCCTGCGCAGCAGAGCCCCTGGAGGATGTGTTTCCCCCCCGTACAACCCCAGAGCCACAGCTGAGAGGCAGTGACGGTTCTGGCTCACCAGCAGCCCCGCGGCACCGACCCTCCAGCACTGTCAGCCTGTGGGAAACCCGGCACCTCCATGTGTTGGCTCCATCAGTTACATCTCCAACTCAACTCCTGGCTGCAAATTTATAGCCAAAGGCAACCACCATATCACGGCTGTAAATCAATTTGTGTGTGTGTGTATTATAATTTTTTCTTTTTTTTAAGGGAAAGCACTACGGAGCCAAACTGAGTATGTCCAGTTAGCAGGAGGGACTAACCCGTTAAGCCCAGAGAACCCTTTCGCTTTGTCTGGTTCTAGCAGCACTGGTAACAGAGCCCGACCTAACCTGTCATTTCAACAGCTATAGGGAGAACAAATTGCTGTCACCGGGGGAAGGGTTTGGAACGGCGTGCAGCCTGTCCTCTGCTGACATCCTACTCAGCACATTCTTCACAAATTTCCTCCTCGTGTCGGGAAAACGAGCATAAAGGTTGTTTCAGAAAGTGTTGTGTGGATTGCTAACTCGTGAAAAGCGGAGGACCCATGCCCAGAACAACAAGACAGACCCGAGTAAATAATAATCACAGCGTTTGTCCTTTGTGCATAAAGCTTAGCAGACGGGTGAAACAGGGGAGAGGCTGAAGAGCTCCCGTGCCAAGTACCAATGCTGTGAGCACATCTTGCCGTGAGCAGCCAATAAACGTCCAAATCGAGGTGGCTGATCACATAAAGACTTCTTGTGCGACTGGAGACTCTTAGGAAACGTTTCCAGTTTAGTATGCAATATGATGAAGGGTGGAAAAAAAAAGTCAGTCGAGTGAAATATTAAATGCTAAAGTCATTGTAAATCGTACCGGCTATTTCTCCAGGGAACACCATCCCTGGGTGGGATCATTTGTTACCGGTGTCAGACTGACAGTGTCCCCAGAATCAATTCTGGGGAAAAAACAGACAGGCAGGGTTTGGGGATTTTGGTGTTTGTGTACTGAAATAATGTCATGCAACTGGTCAGAAGATTTTCTTCTCTCTCAGGATGCCGTCAGCAATACAGATGGATGTCCCAGACGATAGCACTGCGCTCTCCTTCCCAGCACACAGTAATCCAGCCAAGATCACTGGTGTGTTCTGGCTACGTCACACTGCTCTAGTTAAAACTCAGCCCTCCGTACAGCTGCTGTGTGCTCCTAGAGCACTGCCCTACAGCTGGACCATGCTGTTGGTTTTGGCCCTTAAGCTCCTCGGGAATTGCAGCGTGAACATCAACACCTTGGTCCTTCCCGTCGCAACGTAGGCTTGAGTTCACCTGCAGCTCTGGCTTCAGCACACACCACCTTTGAGTTTGGGCAACGTGCTGGAAAAGCATCAACATCGTAACTGAAGACAAAGTAGGTGTTAGGGTTGCGCTTACACAGAGAAATGCTGTTAGGGGCAATGTCCCCAGGAGTGGCGGGTTGTCTGCCACACTTACTGTGGTGTTAGGCTTGCTGCAAAATAAATTACAAGTGCTAAAGAAATTTTGTGAAAGTTTGACTGCCGTTACTGACAGTCATGTTCTAATTAGCTAGTGGATACCAAACTTCAGATCAATTGGTTAAGCTGCTCTGCTGCTATATTAATGAATTAAAAAAAAAATTAAACTAGCATCTGTCCTTTGTGGACCTGTATGGAGTTCCACCAAGTAAAACCACACTTGGATACGGATTCCTTGTTTCTGTTAGGATGCTTATGAACCTATAGGCAACTATTCAGTCTCTACATGGCTTCGTGAACTATTATCTCAGGTCCTTCAGGGACAGGTGTATCCAGGGGGCTGTTTGGAGCTATGGGGTACCAGGGCGGCACAGCACCTTTCTGCATCTGTGGATTGTGCAATGCTTGAGGTGGACGATGCGCCTCGACTAGCCATGGGTTGAGTTTAAAATCAATTGTCCACCTTCAGGTCTACAAGTTGAGTCATCTTACTACAGAGAAGCCGCTAACGCAGCGTGTTACTAAGCAGAATACGCTGTAATGGAATAGTCTGGTTTCCACTGGAGAACATGTGTAAGACAGATTTGCAATATTTATTCTTAAAACACGCAGGATGTTCTAGAGCCACACAGCCCTTCACTGTAAGCCCTTAGAAATAGGTTTGGTTGAGAGATGAAAGTGGCTGGAGGCTGTGACCCACAGAGACTCAGAAGGAAACACTTAGAAAACAGAGACAGACTGAATCCCAAGTGCTCTCTCCTGAGAGGAAGCATGGTTGGAAAGTTTAAAACCCATTAAAGTTAAACAAATTGAAAAGCCCTATCTGAGAGGAAGCATAGTACAATGTTTGTTTTTCCATTGCAAACCTGAGACCTAAAAGATTTCCTGAAGTTCTCAGGTATTGTTCGTGCTTATAATGGAGATCTGTTTTTAGAAAGCCTAATTCGTGTGTTTAATCCAAACGGTTTGATGAAAAACACGCTGCACAGGCGCTCAGGAAGCTAAAGGCCATTGTATACCTGTCTTGTACTGCTTGGGTGGGAGCAGACCTGCAACGCAAGAGAGAAACTCTCTCCCTTGGGAACGTTGGGTCTCGTTCTCTCCCCATTCATGCTGCTGGACAGATTCCGCTGAATTAGTGAAGTTAAGACAATGATAATAAAAATGCAATCTTCCTGGTGAGTGTGAAACTACCAAAACGTGAGGCTGATGTGGCCAGGAGATGGATAACATTGGCCTGAGTCGAGCACGTGGCAGGTCCCGGCGTAACGCTAGCCAAGCTGGACAGTCACCGTGTTCTAGGTGTTGCCCCATGGCTGGTGAGCTTCTGCTCCGAGATCCTTGTCAGAAAACTGTGGGACGTTAGTGATGTCGAGAAGCATCTGTTTGACTAATGAGCAAGCTGCAAACTCAATCCAGAGATGAACTAAAGTGGAAGGAAAGATTTGGGAGCAGTGGAATACCCTTTGTGAGATCTGTTGATATAAAAACTGGGCAAGTTTCAGAAATCTAGCTTTCTTCAGCCTGCTGCTCAAATTGTAGTTGATCTAAAGCCAGGTATTTCTCAGTGCAGATCTTGCTTTCTAGTATTCTTGGACTGTCTGGGGTAAACTGAAGCAAAAAATTAAGGTACCAGAAAATATGACCATACACAAAAGCAAATTGGAGTGAGGCAGCATAAACTCCCGAGGGTTTCCCTCGTCTGTTGTACAAGCAATTTCAAGCAGGATGAATAATATCTAATTTTTAAGAGACCAGCTTACTTTTTACATCTGAATTTGGCCTTAAACCAAGTCTAAATTCACTGCTGCCTTTGTCTTGTCTATGACAAATATCTTGATGACAAATAACTATCAAGGTCCTCTACCGTTAAACACTGGGAATAATTGCAAAGACCTCCTTCGCTGTAACGTAGGAGGGTGCCAGGACAGCAAGGTGCCAGGATAGCAATGTGGGTCCGTATGCGAACAGGTCTGAGTGTCCTGTGCACGCCTGTGTAATAACACTGACCAACCCATCCTGCCTTCTGTGCCATTGGCAGTGGCGCAGCGGGAGACCTTGGAGGGTCAATGGGGTTTAAGGGCTGGCAACCTCCCTGGACGATCTGCAGGGGCAAGGGGAAGAAAAGAGAGAGGTGTTCGCAGGAGAAGACAGACGGGCAGGTTGAGCCGATTTTAGTTGAGTGTGTTGTGTGGATGACCACTCGAAAAGGGCTGATGGGTAAGAAAGAGAAGACCCATGAAAAGCTTTGAAGGACACGTGGTTTGGTTTGCTGTTGCTGTACGGTATCCAGCAGAGGGAATCAGAGGAGAGCGTTCTTTGATGAGGATGGTGTGCAGGAAGGGTGATTTTTCACAGCTGTGTTCCGTGTGACACCAAGGCTCCTTGTAAACTAGAGTCCCAGGGCCCCCGTTCTGTCCCTGGGGTCAAATCCCACCATCCAGCCCTGCTTCTCTTCCAGAACAGGACCTGGCCTGCGTTAATTCCCGAATTGGGCCCAGGAACGGGCTGGGAGGGTGGTAGCTTGCCTGGACCAGGAGCGTGCCAAGGAGTGTGCTAAAAATTTATCAATACATGTGAGCATTCAATAACCACGACCTGGCATGCTGGAGAAGCCCTGAATCTTCTCGAAGGGCTGCATTGATCCATTTACCTCTTTGTGGTTTCATGTCCTCTGTACTCTTTTTTTCCAACTTCTTTTCAACTTTCCTTTATGGCACTCACTGTCTAATAATCTCACGCAGTGTTTAGCTTGAGATGTAGTTTACCACTTGATTTGGACTGCAGTCCCCGTTTTCCGTGGTTACCTGGAATAAAACCATTGCTTCACCTTTGTCATGCATTATCACTCTGCTCTCATAGAGGATTTATACTCAAGGAATATACTTCTCTAAAATGTAATTGCATTCCTGTCTCTCAAGTAAACCTCATGTTACAATAGGACCTACTTAATAACCTGCTTTTTTTTTTTTTTTTTTTTTTTTTTTTTTTGTGTCGTGATGAATTGTGAATGATCAAAATGTTGACTGAAGAAAGGAACCACTGGAAAACGTTTTTTTAATTTTCCTGTGCCACTTTTGATTTCCATACATTTAAACTCGTACCAGCACCCTGACATGATGAAAAAGATGGTTGCCCTTATTTCAGAGCTCTGTTAAATTCCTAATGAATGCCCTGGATTCACTCTCTGCCACACACGGAGCTGTTGAAGCGGTTGAGCTTTCTACCGCTGTCTCTTGAGCATGACAGTATTTTTCAGTTTTGAGAAGGCTGTTGTTCTTCCAAAAGGCAGTATTTCCACTGTGGCTTTTTGTAAGTAATTTTGTTTATAAATGCAACTTTATGTTTGTTTCTCTCTAGGTAGGGATGAGATCCCGAAACCAAGGTGGAGAAAGCTCGTCTAACGGGCACTTCTTCAGTTCCAAGCCTGTCATCAGCCATGCAGAGAATGAAAAACTTCAGGAGGATGCCAAGAAAAAGAACAAACCTCATCGGAAGGAAGATGAGGTCATGGTTTCAGCAACTGTCAAGCGGCACTCAAAGTCACCTGGACCTACTGAGCGAAAAAACAAGAAGTCCCTAGAGCTTTCTAAAGAGGACTTGATAAAACTGCTCAGTATAATGGAAGGAGAACTGCAGGTAAATTAAACACCTTTTTTTTACTGTATTTTCTATGTGCCTATTTATTTTTATGTTGTCTGAGGAGCACAGGGCTCGACTGGCAGGGACATGCAAATTTAACACAACGGACCACAAGGAGAGAGCAGTGCTGGCTGGTGTTTAGCAGGGCAGTCATGGTTTTGAGTATTGCTTTATTCACCGTCTCGATCTGCAGCTACCAAAGCAAGAGGAATTACAAACACCTGCCAGAACCCATGCAGAAAGGGGGATCTAAAGGTCTTGAGCAGATAAAAAGAGGCAGGAAAGAACCGCAGAAGAATCAGTTCAGAAAAAGACAAGCAATATAGTGAGCGGAATTGCAATCGCAAATGCAAATATTCAAGGGACAAATCTCCAAGCCAGCAGTACTGAAAAAAGGGCTTAAGGTGGCCCTTGGACCCTCTGCACAGTCAGATGTTGCTCAGGGCTCATCCGGAGCTCTGCCTGGGCTCCAGTTCCCTGCCCTGCCAAGGCCCGTTAGTTTCAGTTCTTGCAGTAGCCTTGCTGGAAAGTTTTTTCAGTTGCTTTGCTTTACGTGTTTGCTCAGCCCAGCAGTAAGTCCTTGGTGGCAGGCAGCCTGGTTTTGTGCTTTTCTCACACCCCTCGAATGTCCATCCACTTCTGGAGATGCTAATAAACCACCGAGCCCACAGCAGCGTCAGCCTCCAGGGAGTGTCAGAACAGAGCGCTGAAACACCGTGTGTCAAAAAGTCAATATGAGGACTTCTGACTTGTCAAAACTTCTCCCCTTTTTCGGTGGCACTGCTTGCCAAAGTTATTTCGCTTGCACTTTAGTGGTACGTTTCGCTGGGCAAGCAGAAAGCCACTGCCCAACCTGTGTGCAAGCGTTTTGTCTCAATCCCTTTGTTCTATTATTTCACATTTCATATAAAGCTTTCCTTTTTCCGTGAAACCCACATTCATGAAATTTTTACTTTAATTTTGAACGTGTTACCCCCTTACCTGATTAAGAGAAGCAATTGTTTCATTAATTTCTTTGGTCTATGAGTCACCTGAGTTGCAGCATTGCCACAGCTCTGGGATTTCGTCTCACCAAGTGTCACTAAGTGTCACTCCTCCTGTATATAATTCACCTCTGGTTTGTCAGAGTCCTTTCAAGTTTCAGGAAATACGCATTCAAACTCAATAATTTTGTCACAGAGACAGAGAATGTTTATTTTGCCATGAAAAACTGCGGAAAAAAAAAAAGGAAGAAAATCTGTTGATTTTTTTTGCAAAGGAAAAAAAATAAACTTTTTATCATTGCAGAAGAGCATCCATTTTTATACTGCTTCATTTTAACCTGTAGATTGTCATTTCCTAAAAGACAGAGCTCGCATGCAGCGTCAGCAGTGAATAGAGCCAAACCTCACTAAAAACGCATCGTGCTCGTGTTGTTCAGAGAGATTTGCCCTGAAGCCACCTCTGTGGCTGGGAAAGAGGAGGTGAGGAACGCCACTAATATTTCCTGGGTGGCAATAAATGCGGTCTCTCTGAGTAATTCTCCTGTTCGATACACGGAGGTGTTGCTCTTCACCGTGGTCCTTTACTCTGCGGGGGTCACACAACCTTTAAAGGACCGCCCGGGTTCTCATCATCTCTATGGGGATGCTGGGGGCAGCTGCACGGTAATGTGGGCTGAAAATCCTCACCGGGATGGTGCTCTGATTGTCCTGGAAAATACTTTTAGGGATATTCATACATACAGACTCCACGGAGACGTTAGGCACAGCGTCACAGGAGGACAACCACACTGCTAGCTGTAGGGTACCTCTCTTCTCCTGCTCCTTACTGCCAGGCAGGGGACAGAATAATTATTCTCTTTAATCCATAGGAGTTCTTCATTTCATTCCCAAAACTCCTGGTTTGGTTAGTTATTTACCCGCTAGCTGTGTTGATCTTTTACTGAGGTGGGCAAGGTACAGCACTTGGCTTGGGATGAGAGCCGGGCTTTGACGCTGCAGGTGAAGACGAGCCAAGGAAGACTCCGGCCACAGTAAATACTCTGGTGTTGCCTCCTGGCTGTCACGGTGACCTAATGCACTGAGGCATTTCGTGACTTTTCAGTTTCGGATCTGTTTGGACATGTCTGGTGGCTGGCTGGCATTTGGTTGGACCCGTAAATCAGTCGGTGGCTTTATTTTGAAGCCGTTTCAATACTGGCAAAGCAAACGTTTTGTAGGCGTGTGTAAGAAGACTTTGTTTTGAGAATAAGAGCAAGCCATACCTGTAGGGAGATCCAGTATTTTTTGAAGGAAAAAAAAAAAAAAAGGATGAAATACCATAACCATTTACTCAGAAGCCAAAAGCAAGAGTGATCTTACGCCTGAACTATAACACTCAGAGCAGGGTCACGCTGCCTGCGAAACCCCAAACAGCGAATGCAGCCGTGGGAAGTAATCTGGTCATGACATCCGTGAGGTTAGCAGGGTAACCTGGTAATGCATACCCATGCTTCGTACGCCTGCTTCACTGTTCACGTAATCTAACACATCGCAAACAGAGCCCCGTGCGTGTTGCTGCTGGTATCAGTTTTGAGCCCTTATTTTGGGACTTGACCTCCCAGCTCTTACCATGGAGACATGCCCTAGCAATTATGTTTTTGTCCCTTTTTTTTTTTTTAAATTATAATGACCTCAGGTAGCTTTCTTGTGCTTTAGCTTGTAGGGCGAATTTGGACTCAGCTCTGGCTGTGGTCAGGTTTCCTGGCGGGACCCTATGCACTGGGTATCGAGGAGGAAAGGTTTTCACCAAGAGCTGAGGTCATCAAAGCCTAGGCTTTATTTTGTAAGAAAACAAAAGGGAAGAAAAAGTGCACAGAAGCTTCAGCGATGAAAACGTATCCCGACATACAGGACAGGAGAGCTCTTCTGGGCAGCCTCACTGAAGGAGAGTGGAAAGGAAACTAACTTATGACAGGAATTGATTTTAAAGGACTTGTTGCTCCGTGGAGTGTCTTTTCTCTTGTGAGATCTCACTGCTCATATAAAAAAAGTGACTACATATAGGGGCAAAAAATCCCCGAAGGATTTCTTCCTATACCTGGAAAAAAAAATCCATTTTTTAAATACTGCAAAACTGGTTTGAAAAGAAAACTTCAAATACCAGTAGAATAAATTGGACCATGAGGGCGTGTCACTAATTTGCCTGGTTTCAGCAAACCAGCATGTGAATATTATTAGTTACAGAGCAACACGGGCAGCATCCATCTTTACAATGATGATAGAATCCTCTCTGTGGTTCATACATTATTGTCCAAAGGCCTATGTATTTGTCCTGGCAGGAATATATTCCCTGTGCACTTTCTGAGCAACAGCCATTGATCTCCAGCACTGTCAACATTGATTTTCAATGTTTACTGATTAGGGGCTCAAGAAGAAATGGGGAGCAGTATTCATCTGTGTTTGCCATTCCCTCTTCTATTGCATGTTTGGAACAACCACCCCTCCACCCCCTAAGAATAAAAGTACATTTACGGAGACAGCATCCCACTACAAATCATTGTTTTTTCTAGAAAAGTAATTACTTCCATAGGTATGTCAGTGATAAAGGAGGACTAGGGAAACTGTGGGCCCCCTCCAGAAGAAAGCAGGAGACCTGGTGACCCAGGATGTAGAGAAGGCTGAGGTACTGAACGAGTTCTTTACCTCCATCTGCACTGGCAAGAGCTCGAGCCACACTGCCCAAGTTGCAGAAGGCAAAGGCAGTGACTGGGAGAAGGAAGAACTGCCCGCTGTAGAAGATCAGGTTCCAGACCATCTAAAGAACCTGAAGGTGCACAAGTCCATGGGACCTGATGAGATACATCCGTGGGTCCTGAGGGAACTGGCAGATGAAGTTGCCAAACCACCATCCATCATATTCGAGAAGTCGTGGCACTCTGGTGAAGTTCCCGCAGACTGGAAAAGGGGAAACATAACCCCCATTTTTAAAAAAGGAAATAGAGAAGTCCCGGGAAACTACAGGCCGGTCAGTCTCACCTCTGTGCCTGGCAAGATCATGGAGCACATCCTCCAGGATTGGTGGACATGCTGGAGGGAAGGGATGCCATCCAGAGGGACCTTGACAGGCTGGAGAGGTGGGCCAATGTGAAACTCATGAAATTCAACAAGGCCAAGTGCAAGGTCCTGCACGTGGGTCGAGGCAATCCCAAGCACAAATACAGGCTGGGAGGAGAATGGATAGAGAGCAGCTCTGAGGAGAAGGACTTGGGGATGTTGGTGGATGAGAAGCTCAACATGAGCCGGCAGTGTGCGCTTGCAGCCCAGAAACCAACCGTGTGCTGGGGGCATCAAGAGAAGCATTAGCAGCAGGTCAAGGGAGGTGATTCTCCCCCTCTACTCTGCTCTCGTGAGACCCCACCTGCAGTACTGTGTTCAGATGTGGGGCCCCCAACATAAAAAAGACATGGACCTGTTGGAGAGAGTCCAGAGGAGAGCCACAAAATTAATCAGAGGGCTGGAGAACCTCCCCTATGAGGACAGGTTGAGAGAGTTGGGGTTGTTCAGCCTGGAGAAGAGAAGGCTCCGGGGAGACCTTAGAGCAGCTTCCAGTGCTGAAAGGGGGCTACAGGAGAGATGGGGAGGGGCTCTTTATCGGGGGGGTAGTGATAGGATAAAGGGTAACAGTTTTAAGATGAAAGTGAGTAGATTCAGGTTAGATCTTAGGAGGAAGTTTTTTTCCTGTGCGGGTGGTGAGGCAGTGGCCCAGGTTGCCCAGGGAAGCTGTGGATGCCCCATCCCTGGAGGGGTTCAAGGCCAGGCTGGATGAGGCTTTGGGCAACCTGGGCTAGTGGAGGGTGTCCCTGCCCATGGCAGGGGGTGGCACTGGATGGGCTTTAAGGTCCTTTCCAACCCAAACCATTCTGTGGTTCTATGATTTAACCCTTGTCATGAATTTATCAAGCTGTGTTTTAAGACTAAGTGCGTTGTTTACCTTGACTACTTCTACTGGAAAACAGTCTCACACCCTCTGAGTTTTGCTGTGGTAGCTGTGCCACGTCCTTTTAGCTTCCTCTAGCAAAACAGACTGTCCATGTCCTCCATCACCACTTGATCAGCACCAGTTACATTCTGGGTTCATCTTTCATAACATCTCCAGCTGGACCTGCAGACGGTGCAGTAGGAGAGAGCTGGTTTAATATTTCCCTCTCCCTGCTGACAAGGCTTGACTTGGCCTTCCTGTCACCCGTCAGTCTGAGTGATATACGTGACAGTTTGACTCTGTAGCTGTAGTTGCGATGTGTTTGTCTCTTTTTGCTCTTGGTGCAATGTGTCAACTTTCACGTAGTTCCTTAAACTGCTTTTCTTCCAAAGTTGACTTTCCCGAGATGTTGAAACAACATTGTGATGGCCACCCAGGTGTTGCTTCCTTAAAAAATCTGAACAAACTCCTGTATTTTCCTTCAGTGCCTTTCTTGGCACTCTTGCATTAATGTTATTAAATAGTGACCTGCCCGAAAGCTCAAGCAAGGAATAAGGGATAGAGAGACGGGTGTAACCCAAATGTGTTCTTCTGGGTAATACTGAGGTCAGGAGAGAAAGTTGGGACAAGGTGCCTCAGCACAGGAGGAAAGAGCCCGTAACAGAGTGGAGAGAAGGAGTTTTCAAGTGGCCACCAGTGGAATCGCAGGGTTTGAGAACCTGGGGAGTGGAAAGAGAAAAGGGCACGTAGAGGAACTTGGTGTAACTGCATAACTGCGGAGCCTTCTTAATTGTGTTGAAATAGTTTGTTCAGGATTTTCTGAGCATCATACAGATGAAATTCAAATTTCCTTAGAGAAAAACTCTGGCGTGTACAGAGCTGCAGGGCAAAGAGAAGATGGGGTTAATGTGAGGAGGAAGAGGTGACTTAAGGAGAATGGAATGAGATGGTTGGGCAATGGAAGAAAAAGAGTGTGAGGAAAGGGGGGTACAACAGCGATAAATGGAGAGAGCTGGAGACGGGGAAAGGGGACATAGAAAAGGCAGGACAATGAAGAGACAGATGGTATCCACACTGTAGCAAAATGAGAGCCTAAAATAGTCCCTAAAAATCTCTTGCATAAGAATATCCGCACAATGAGTTAAAAAATTCTCTCCCCTTTGACTGACCCCGTGTTTGTTTGTGTTTTCCTGGTGAAGTAGGCTTCTGCAGGACAAAAAAAATGAGTTAGGATAGACTTCAGACCACAAGTACTCTCTTTTATTTTCATTGAATAATTTATAACCAGAGATTAATTTTGTCCAGAATAGTATGGGTTTTTTTTTTCTGTAACTTGCCATCATTGCTGTGCAAAGCGCAGATACCATGGGAGGTAAACTGGACTCGCCTAACACGTCCCAGAATCATGAATTTTAAAATAGAACCCTGCTGCTTTATGAAAGAAAGAAAAAAAAAGATAAGACAGTATGCTGAAATATAGTTAAATTGTGCTTTCCGGGCAATTTCCTGCTCCCTCTGAAATTAAGCACAGAGGTACTACCAACCATAGTGATGAGAGCCGTCTCTTTGGTAATAAAATTGCTTCAGAATTACATGTTTTTCAAGGTAATTATCCTCAATAAATTGTCACTGTCACTGAACAGCTGTAGGCTGAAAACCTCTTTCACAAAAACATTTTTTACCATCCTTCTCTGTTAACGTTGGAGATGTACTTAACTAACGTCTGTCGTGATAGTCAGGACAGAGAGGAACAATTGGCAGGTGTCTCTGACCCACTGAATATCCCATCTAGAGTGGAGGGAAGAGTGTGTGAGCAGCTGGGTGCTTTTTTCAGAACTTCTTGGTCTTCTGTCCAAGACAGAACAGTAAGGACTGCCTCCAATCAGCTCTGAAGTTTTGGTCTTGTTCCCTTAGGGATCAATGTCTTTAGCTGATCCTCCTTTGCAATCTTTTAAAAATAATTCTAATCAACTGATGTTATTTGAATAGTTTTTTTTCTCCCGTTTATTTAACAGAAATGCTATACTCAGTGCCGCAGTAATGAGGAATTGTCTCTTTTCTCCTTTTCTTGAGAGAAGGCTTACCCTGTGGGAGAGGACAATAAATGCTAGATGCACGGACTCTCTGGCTTTAAAATATCTGGGATTCCTGGGAGAGCTTGCAATGAGCATATGTCTTATGTGTCATAATGCTGTCCAGTACTCTGAGTCACCAGTTGTTAATTTCAAATTGCAGTTGTAGCTGAGTCTGTTTTTATTAACTTTGCTGCCCCACTTGTGTATTTATTAAGTTTGTGTCTCCTGTTCCCCCGCTGAGGATCAGATAAGCTCTCGAGAGCAAAACGGATTATTTTCCATCCAAAGCGACCTTTAATAAAAGCAAATATAAGTCTTTATATAATAACTGTGAGAACACGGCTGTTTCTAGGGTTAAAGGCTCCACCTATTGGTTGACTAAAATGAGAGAAATGTAATATTTTCGCACAGAAAACTGCTGGCCCTGCTGAACGTCCGGTGTCTTGCCACATCTTTACGAAATTCCTGGCTTCGGTGTAGAATATTGCATGATGTCCAAAACCAAATGAGCTCAGCGACTTATTTCTGAGGGCTGTGCACATGCAGCGATGCGCTGCCGAGACAGCGTGAAAGGAAACTCTTCCCTAGGGCAGGAACGGTTCGGATTTTGCGAGTGAAGAGAGGGGAGAAGATGTCCAAGAGGGGCTTTGGGAGGGCGAGGGAAAGGACAGATTGGAGACACCAGGAGGCTGTGGGGGCATCGTGGGCATGGCTGGGAGTTCTCTCTCTGCGCCTTTTGTTGCCCGTCCTTTCTGAGTTACTTTGCTCTAAAAGTTGGTGCCGCTTCCCTGGTTTCCCATGACAGCTTCTCTGTTCAAATAATTGGCCACGCTGGTGAGCGCTTGCTGTGATGCAGTCCTACTGTCCTTGCCCGTTCATCAGTAACTGGAATGCACATCCATGTAGCACAGAGCACTGAAAAACTGCTTGCTGGAGCCAACGAAGTGCTTGGACAAGAGGAAGCTGTGTAAACAGTTTGTTACATGTGTATACATACTCATGTCTGTTGGTATCCCACTCTGAGTTATGCTCGTGTCTCCGCATTGGAGGCAGAAGGATTTCCCCTGAACTCCATCATCCTGACAGCTGCGGCCCCGCTGGCACCAGCTTGTCTCGTGCTCCGTCCCGCTCCACGCACGCTCGTTCCTGCCAGAACACAGCTAGACCACTGCGGAATAGAACACCCGGGCAGGTTTGTTCCTCTTGGAGAGGGGGTACCCAGGCTGGATGAGGCTTTGGGCAACCTGGGCTAGTGGAGGGTGTCCCTGCCCATGGCAGGGGGTGGAACTGGATGATCTCTAAGGTCCTTTCCAACCCAAACCATTCTGTGAGTCTATGATACACCAGCAGCTTCAAGTGCCTCCCTGGTGTTCAGATCAGCACCTAGTTTCAGATGCTTCGGGTCCTTATACAGCCAATGAAGGACTTTAAAGAACAATTGACACAATCTGCGTGACATGCACAGTGAAGATACTTTCCAGTTTCCAATGGATTTCAACAAATTGGGTGATAGTATAGAAGGACATAAACATGGGGGAAACAAAATAATGTAAGGATGGGGGGAAATGAATAGAACAACTATACTGGTATCAGAGTGCTGTGGTTTTCTGTGGTGTTCCTAGCATTGGTACCTAGATCTTATGTATGCTCATGAATTAAATCTCACAGCATTCCTGAGAAGTATTGTTTCCTTGATGGAATGGCAATCGGAGCATGGTGAGGTTAATTTCATGTGTGAAACATGAGAAAAGGTCCACGAACAGAACATGGACCTCTCGAGTCTTGGTCCAGACTGGGTAAAACAAGATTACAGGGCAGACGATAACACAAGAAAGAGGAAAAGAAATGCTTTTTCTGTTACCACCCTTTCATTAGTCATTTTTTTTTTCTTCTTAAAGAGGCGCTACCTGATCACAGAATAAGCTGTGTTTACAAAAGGAACATGGCAGCTCCCTACATGACTCCAGTGGTATGAAAACACCTCCATGTGTGGGAAGTGCGCTGCAATATTAATGATTTCCTGCACTGCTGTGGGAGCTCATGGCTGGCCATTCACCTTACCATGAATAACCCAGAGCAATGATTTGGGTTTTCATGTCTGATTTGGAGTACCTGAGCCAGGGAGCTCCCCTCTGCCTTTGCAAGCGTTGTGGTGGCTAGTGCTGGCCAGAGGAAAGACCCAGAGGTGCTTTGGTAGTTATCTCTGTTATGGTGCACACCGCATCCTGGAGCCCCACACCTGAACTGTGAGTACAGCCATCCAGGCACTCCTGTTAATGATTCTTCCTGCTCAGGCATCCAAAAAGGTGTTTTGATAGATGTTCCTCCCTCTCTCTGCTGGTTGGATCAATCCGTGGTCTCTGCTTGCTGCCGGGCTTTGGGTTGTGAAAAATGTCATTACATGGTGAATGTTGGCTGAGACACAGCTGGGGAGGCTCTATCAGGGGGTGCAGTGATGGGATGAGGGGTAATGGTTTTAAGCTGAAAGCTGGTAGATTTGGATATTAGGAAGAAATTTTTCCCTGTGAGGGTGGTGAGACACTGGCCCAGGGTGCCCAGAGAAGCTGTGGATGCCCCATCCCTGGAGGGGTTCAAGGCCAGGCTGGATGAGGCTTTGGGCAACCTGGGCTAGTGGGAGGGGTCCCTGCCCATGGCAGGGGAGGTGAAACGAGGTGATCTCTGAGGTCCCTTCCAACACAAACCGTTCTGGGGTGGCTGTATACAGCTGGACACGACAAACCCCAGCAGGCAGGTTTGGCTGTTGTGGTGCATTACCGAAGCACCTGGAGCATATCCCGGCACACCAGCTCGTGCATGTAGGTGACGGTGCCTCCGCAGACGGGGGTCTCTGTGCTGACCGGATGGTGACACTGGGACTCTATGTGCTGCAGTGACGGCCCCGCGGTCCGATAACACTGAGCAAAGCGCTCTTTCCGTGTGAAAAGACAAGACAGGATCTCCCAGACCCTCATAACTCTGAGAACATCGAGCAGTGCGGAGTTAATACTTCTCAGGGCCTTGCCATGGGAATTTTCTGGCTGGGGCCCAGATTACAGATAATTAATTATGTCAGTGAAAGGCTCTGGTGGCCTGTTTTCTTCAGAAAAAAGTGACATAATCCATGGAGCTCTCTGGCAATAAAGCAGAACAAAGCTGTGTGGGCAGGAAATAACAGACAGATGTCTTCCAGCGCTCATTTGATCTGTTTCGAAGCTCGCTGCATTGCTCAGTGCTGCTGCTCCTCAGCTCTGCACCCTTCAGCGTGGACTGTTTTCAACATAAGACGCCAAAATTAATCTCTGATGTAATTCTTCTGGAGCCGCTTCAGAGGGTTTGTGCGGTGGATGATCTGGTCTGTCCTGTGCCTCTCCTCCAGCGTTGATTTCAGGGTGACCTTCTGTGTTATCACTGTAAACCAACGCACAACAAAGGGAAATGCCCTCTATAGCTCCAAAGGCTTCATACCAGCCCAGAAGGTTCTGGAAGGTGTGAAGAAGGCAGGACAATTTGATATCCCCAGAGTCATGAGGGATCACTCGCATTTCTGGATAGATTTCACTGAACTTTGTACAAAACCACCGATGGTGACTTTGGATCACTGAAGTAATCCCTTTACCTCCAAAGAAAACCACATACGCAGACCCAAGTCCAGAAACATTAAAAGAAATTCATGCAGGTGAACTCCACAGTTTCAAGTATCAGGAAATTAAGCGAAGATGAAAGGCAAGGAAAAACTTTGCTGGACAGAGTCTTCCTCGAAAGGAAAACTACGTATACAGGTCGATAGCCAGTGTTTTGCATGGCTAGGATCACTAAGTGGGTGATAGAAACAAGGGCACTTCAGGTGTCTGGGAGAAAAATATTTCTTGATATCTGGTATACGGGAGAAAAATATTTCTTGAGTTTTCAGCAAAAAGGAGCTTTGTCCGATGCAATATGCAGTAGAGCATCTCAGTTACCGAGTTTGAGAAAAATATTTCTTGAGTTTTCAGCAAAAAGGAGCTTTGTCCGATGCAATATGCAGTAGAGCATCTCAGTTACCGAGTTCGAGAAAAATATTTCTTGAGTTTTCAGCAAAAAGGAGCTTTGTCCGATGCAATATGCAGTAGAGCATCTCACCTCCCGAGGTCGAAGCGTGCTTTGCACACTGAGTGCGTCTGACCTGGGAGACAAACCGGCACCCAGCCCTCGCAGCGGTGTGTGGGGACAGCCGGAGGAGCCAAGCCTTCAGCAAAAGTTGATTTTTATTAGTTTCTCTGTTCATATTCATCGTATCGTGACATAAAATGAAGAAAGTGCACTTTCCTTTTAGTGGTTTGAATTTCTTCCTAAGGCGAGAAGGCAAGTTGTGGAGTTTAAGCATGGGTTAGTGGATTAGCTTGAAGAAGGTTTTGCAGATACAGTTTTTCAACACCTGCCTGAAGATGCTTTCTTCATTAAAGCAACCCGAACGAACACGCAGCATGCACCCTCCGAGGTCTCTCACGGGATTTTCGGAGACAAGACCGTTCCTGCCCTGGCAGCGACACAGCGCGCGCTTGTCCTGGGCAGTGCCGAAAGCAGCGTGAGACCTTCCTCCTCCTCCTCCTCCTCTCCCTCAGAAGGATGCCTGGAGCGTGACGTCTGCTAGGTCTAGGTGAAAGGTTTGTAAAGTCTACTGGCATGGACGAAATCAGGCACTGGTAAGATCCCAGCGTTACATGGAGAGCCTGTGACCTTATCTAGTTTCTGACGCAGTGCAGAGCAGCTGTTGCTCTATAAATAACCTGAACGGTGTGAAATGCGAGTAACAGCACCACGAGCAGAAGCAAAGGTTCCTGCCTGGGGTCTGATAGTTATTTCTTGTCTTTAATCGCTGGCAAGAAAAGTGTCAAACCTCTGTTACTTGGTGCTTTCATTTGCGTGGGCATAGCAAAGTGTCCCGATAACGAGGAAAGAAATAGTCAAACGCTGGAAATATCCGATCTTAAAATACTGCAGGGGTCCATTCCCTGTAAATACTCCTGCTCCCAAAGGTTCAAAACTTCTTTCGGTTACTTGAGAGGACTGTCATCATGTTGTTGAAGGATTTAGATGGCTCTGAAATAGTTAGATGTATTTTAGATGGCTCCAAGCGTGGAGCTATGAAGGAAATCGTGACTTGTAACTGGTTTAGAGAGAATTTCTTTGTGAATTTGCAGGAAGGCTGCTTACAAACAGAATTCAGAAGAGTTTAGGAGATGTACTGGCAAAAGATCTCGAACTGGATTTTACTCTCATCTGACAGCCATCACTTTGACTCCATTCAGCCCATCTTGAATACAACTGAATTATTTTTTTTTTCCGGATTTACTAGATGCCTTACGTGAGATGAGTTTGATCCGCTCAGTCTCATTTCCCAGGTGACAAATGGGCTGTGGCAAAAAATCCCCGTTCAGTGGGTGCTGAGTTTTGTTATCTGTCTCGTGGGAGAGGCCAAAGACTGTGGGAATGGGGAGAGAGGGCTGCAGGAAACTGGCAGGGCACGGGGAGGAAGCTGGTCCCACCGCCAGGCTTGTGTAACAGCCCGTCCATTGACCAGGAATTTGGTTGCTAGGCTGCCAGTCCCTTTTTGCAAGCAGCAGAGTCGTGCTATTGTTTCCTAAATGGTTTCAGTTTTATGCAAGGACCTCTTTACATCCTTTCTATATCATTTAAATATTTTACTAGGCACGTAGCAAAGCGAGGTTTGGAGCTGAGACCCCTGCTCTGCTCAGGCAGGCAAGCAAAAGAAAGCCCTTCTCTTTTGTTCTGCCCAAACGGAGCGTGTCAGGGTAACCCTGCAGCCTCACTCAGCCCTCCAGCTGGGTGGCTAGCATGCATCCTGAGGGGAGGGGAGTCTTCAGAAATGTGCGTTTCCCAGGTAGGAACGCAGACACCACATCTCAACTGCTGATCACTGGGCAGCAGAGAGGAAGGGAAGGAGAGCAGGCAAAGCTGTGCGGGACAGCAGTGGTCCATGGCACGTCAACCCCTCCATGGACACAGCATCTGAGCTCGTCAGCCTTTTGGCACCTCCAGGAAGGATAAAACAAGGCTTAGACACAGTTCAACTTTGCAGTTCCTCTCTCAGCAGGAATAGCTGAAGGAGTTAACGGAGCGCTGTGTCCAGTTCTGGGCCTTGCAATTCAAGAAAGTCACGGACAAGCTGGAGATGGTCCCAAGGAGGACTGTGAAGATGACCAAAGGGCTGGAGAAGCTGCCCCATGAGGAACGACTGGAGGAGTTAGGTCTTTTCTCCCTGGAGGAGAGAAGGCTCGAGAGGGACCTCACCACAGCGCTCCAGTACTGAAGGGGCAGGTGCAAAGAAGATGGAGGCTCTCTCCTCACAAGGAGCCACACGGCAAAGACAGGGGGCAATGGGTACGAGTTGCACTGTGAGAGGTTTCATCTCGACATAAGAAGAATTTTTTTACAGTGAGAACAACCAAGCACTGGAACAACCTCCTCTTGGATGTGGCAGAGTCCTCATCACTGCAAGTTTTCAAGATGTGGTTGGACATAGTGCTAGATGACCTCGTCCAGGCTTTGTTTCCCAGGAAAGGTTGGACCAGATGATCTTTTAAGGTCTTTTCCAACCTGGGCTGTGCTATGGTTCCATGATTTGGATGGACAGGGAGTCCCTGAGCAAGCTTTGCTCCTGGAGAAAATGAGTGTGGAAAAATACCTCCCAATGTATCTGACCTTCTGTGTTTCTCGCCTTGAGAGTACTTCTAAGACATGAAAGTGTCCTCTTCATTAATCTGTCTTCATTGCTCCTACTGTTTAGAGAGTCAGGTACTTGGGGGCACTTTATTAACAGAAAAGTCTGTTTCTTTTCAAGAACCCACAATCTGAACAGCATAGATAGAAAGTTGTCTTGGAGTTTTCTGTAGGACAATTGATGGAGTGAAAAAAAAAACAATAAAAGTAAATGTATGTATCTTCTAAATTCTTCAAAGAGCTTCCCTGACTGATTGCAGTCTTCTGGACTTGCACAACTAAGTTTCACTGTGTTACAAGCTGTTGCAATATGTGTTCTTCTCATGCCTGAATATTCTCTCTCGTCAGACTGTCAACAAAACAAAACCAACAAGGACCTGAGAGATGGCTCTCCTGTGTCAAACACCATGTTTCTTCTACCAAAACAGCTAACAGCTTTCTGGGATGGATATACAAGTTTACTTGAATTTGAAATCTCTTCCTTGTGTTGTCTCCTGGCTTGTGATTTACACTGAACAGCATTGTGCTTTGGGACAAGGTGCCATCTACCATAGATGTCCATCAGTAGAAACATCTTGGCCGTATGGTTCCCTCTTCTTAGCAAAGACCCCTCTCTTTGACCCTCTCATACCTCTTTCCAGGCACACGTGTTGAAATAGCACGTGTTCCTCCACAGGATCATTCTGACAATGGTCTGTATCCTGCAGTTTAGTATAGCCAGAGGTGTTCACTATACATCGGAAGAAAACATCTCCACAAGAGCTCTCTCCTCGTTGTTTCAGTGGAAAATTAGTCATCTGGAGGCAACACGAAATCATGACCTGCTGTTTCAGCTCCTTCCCTCTGCCTTCGTCCCAAGGAGTTTCAGGGGGACTAACTGGAGTCTGCAAATCCCAAGGTTGGTGGAAGGCTGGGATGTCACCCAGGTCCCTACCACTCAGACCTAGTCTAGCTGGACTTGAAAGTCTTCCTATGCGGGGGCTCGTTGCTGACCAAATAAAAGCAAATTTCTCTCCAGTTTATTATTAGCACGAGGCCCTTTTTCAGTCCAACGCTTCCTAGCAACCTGAGTGTCTGTTTGTTAGTTTGCTTTTCACAAACTTATCACAGCCCATGGAAACAGAGTACTCGGTGAATTCGCCGATACCCTCGAAAAGATAACAACAGGAGCCGTGGCCAAGCCCAGAAAAGGCAGCAGGCACCTTGCCAGGCTAATGAGATCCAGATCCTGATTGCCTGCAGAGCGTGGGGTGCCCGAGGAGGAGGATGCGAGCGGGGAGTGCCTGTGCCCTTGGGATGGTGCCACGCAGCCTTCTCCCGGGCTGGGTACCCTCCCCTGGGGCTGCGGCGAGCGGTTTTCAGGGCTGACAGCCCTGCCCTGCCCACTGGAGCTGAGTTTGTCACCACTTCCTTTTAAAGACAAAACAATAAGGGTTTCCTTCAAAGCTCTGAAACGAGCTCGGGTACCTCCTCCTCTCCTGCTTGGGGTGCCCTTTAGCATCACCCGCTCCCCCGGCTCAGCTCCCGCTGGCTCTTGGGAGACCCAAACCCGCAGCTTCCAGAAACCTTCCTTAGCTGGCACGTTACCAGCTGTTTCAGGGACTCTCAAGCTGCTCCGTTTGCTCTGAGGTTGCTCCATTTGCTGCTTCAGTTGCTCTGAAGTCCAGCTCTTCGCTCTCCCGGGTCACAGCGTTGAGTCACCAAGTCCCGGTCGTGTCTGCTCTGCCTGACCCTGGCCGCGCTCCGTGATGGGTCCATCCTCCTCCCCTCATCACTAGCCCAGGGTTCGAGATGTCCCTGAGGAACGGGGTGTGCTCAGGACCAGGACCGACGGAGGCAGCGTGCTTGGCTGTGCCCTTGGCGCAGGGATTGGAGCGGGGCAGCCCCCCATCAATCTGCTCTCGGGGCTCCCCTGCTCATTGCTCTCCTCTAGCACGCTCGCGGCACAGGGCACGCAGCCGGAGCTGGATTTGGTCACTGGGGCGGGACACAAATACGGCTCCAAAACTGGAGCGCCTGCGACAACATGTCTTAAAATGTGATTTTATAAATCCCCCACATTCCCACGCTATTCTGCTGGACCCTTTAAGGACTTTTTCTTGAGTGTAGAAGCATTGGCGTCACCGTAGAGAAGACACGAAGATAGCTGTCATTTCTCAGGGATATAAAAATTATATATTCTTGAACCTGTCTAAAACTTTCCTAAAATAACTTTTTTTTTTTCCTGTACTGAGCGTGGCGTATTCCCAGGACGTGAGGTAGTGAGGTGTCCAGGCTCTCTTGGCACTCTGTGTGACTAACCCACGTAATTAATTTGTAGCTTTGACATCCGTGAGCGATGCACCTTTCCCACACTCGTGCCAAAAAACCATTACTACCATTCCAGTCTGTATTTTGCATTTTGCAGACATGCACAAAGCTTTTACTTAAGGTTAAAAACATTGCACAGAGTAAGCCCTTACAGCTAGATGTTTATTAGTGGGCTGGTTGACAATTGGGTGGCATCATCATCAATCTAATTTTTTCAGTTTATTTTCATGTTACTCTATTTATTTAAAAAAATAAAGGTCTTTGCCATTTTCTGAGATTATTTCCTTGCTCGTTTCGAAAGCAGGTGGTTTTGTAGAGCTGCGATGCCTCTGCGGTGCTGGGTGAAGATTGCAGAATTGCTACAGGGATAACACGGAGTGCCATTATAAACACTGTGTGTAAAGCGTGAGGGGTTGGTCAGTTCATAAATCCTAAGCAGTCATTGCTAACATAGTGGAGGGGTTTGTATGAGATTTTTCCTAAAATATCTGAACCTTTCCTTAGCCCTTAATTTGCTTCCCATGGGTTTGCTGCACATGGGCTGAGTGCCAGAAGGGCAGGCAAGAGAAAAACTGGTGCCTGCGCCCTTCTGCCCTTTGAGCTTGTGGGAGAGACGGGAAAACCTGGGAGCTCCCTCGTGCCCACCGAAAACTTGTACCTTTTACCTTCCCCCTGGGTCACAGCCTCATAAACCCGCCTTGGAGGGCAAACGAGTGCCCCTCCCCATTTTACAGATGGCTGAACAGATGTTGGTGAGCGTGATTAGAAACAGAGCTTGGGATTACGTGTTTGTCTGCAGCCCAGCCCTCAGGTGGCCCTTACCCAGAGCCAGGTGGCCCTTACCCAGAGCCAGGTGGCCTTGCGGAGCCCTCATCGTGCCCAGGTGCCTGCTCGTGCTGCCTGAGACTGGGGGTCCCACGCAGGGGGCGGGGGCAGGAGCTGGGACCCACGCTCCCCTCGGCCACCTTTAGTCCCAAGGTCAGGTAGGGAATGACGAGGAAATGTTTGATGTGGGGCTGTCTGGGAAATACTCATTCAGCCCGCTTGCACTGCTTGCTGTGCTCATCCCTTTCCCCCCTGGTAGGCGGTGGACGAGATGAAGGATCTGAAGAGTGATGATGTTCCCTGGTGATAGTCGCAACCCAGATAAAAATTCACAGCATTCAAAGGTGACGACAGGCAGGAATAGAATAATGAATGCCTACAAGAACTGCATTTGGATTGTCCATATCACGTTTACTCTGCTATCTACCCAAGTTTTTATATTTGCATTGGCAGCCCGGCATTCTTCTAATTTATTTCATTTTTGTGCATGCAGCCCCTACATATGAAATGTCCATATTTTCCCTGTTTTCCCTGCTGGTTAGTAGGTTGGCTTACTGGTACTGGTTTGCAATGTTACAGGCGAGGGAGGATGTGATCCACATGCTGAAGACAGAGAAAACCAAACCTGAAGTTTTGGAAGCTCATTATGGGTCTGCAGCTCCACAGAACATCCTGCGAGTGCTGCACAGGGATGCCATCCTCGCCCAAGAGAAGTCTATAGGGGAAGACGTCTATGAGAAACCCATTTCAGAGGTAATAATTTCTCGATTTACATCATTGCATCTGCGCAGGGGGATCACAGTCAGAAATAAGACTCCGCACACTTTGCATGTGTGCAGAGCATGCAAGAGGATAGTGCAGTGCTTGGACCAATGGCAGGAAATGGAAGAAAAATTGAATGTTCTTGTTCGCCCACCACAGGATAAATTGGAAGCAAAATCGATGGGTTTGAACACGAACAATAAAGAGCTTGTATGCTTCTTAAGGCTAGTGCTTCTAAGCAAGAACAAAATGTTTGGGTGTCACATTTCTGTTCTTTACACTCCCTTCAGTTCTAGGCTCCAGCCTCTGCTGCTCACAGCGCTGGTAAGCACTCGCTGACTTCCTTGGCATCCCAGAGCGCTGTCATGTGGGTGGTTAGGAAAAGAAGACCTTCAGAGATTGACTTTGACCGTATTTATGGAATCATAAATCCATAATCTTTTTACGTCACTTAAGCTCCAGGATTGCAAAGTCAGTTCAGCCCCAAAAGGACACCCGCAGGGTTTGATCTCTTGCTTCAAAACCTTTGAATGTAGCATAGACCTGGGAATACCTGAGGCCAGCGTGAACGCCAAAGTAAGCAGCCACTGCTTAGGTTTGTAGCTTCATAACAGTCCAGGGCACGGAGAAAGAGCATGCAGCAACGTGCAGTGTAACGTCCTGCAGTGCCTGTCCAGAACTGTTAATTTTTCACCAGGAATTGTGCCTACCACAGCATATGTTTGTACTGTGCATTTGCATTGAGGCATCTTCTGGAATTTTTGGGGTGATGGTAAATAAGGAAA
The DNA here is from genome assembly GCA_011057875.1 of Pterocles orientalis. NCBI lineage: Eukaryota > Metazoa > Chordata > Aves > Pterocliformes > Pteroclidae > Pterocles > Pterocles orientalis. Next base: position 735,770 of record WKFP01015568.1, on the reverse strand, counting down.
GCAAACGTTAGCTTTCGGAAGCATGCGTGAAATAGTGTCAAACAAGATTAAAAAAGCCTAGCGGGGCTTTTGCCTAAAGAAGGCGGTAATTCGACAGGGAGCTCAGCGTAAAGCTTTTGTCATGTGGAGGTCCACAGGAGTTACGTTGGAGCTAAAATAGGATGGTGAAAATATTTCATAAGTGCAAAAGAACTTTTACTTCGACTGCCACAGTCAGCTTCGGGAGAGCAGATCACCTTGCTCCTGCTGCTCTCGTTTTTCCCTGTCTCCTGAGGCACCCCGGCGCAGCGGGGGCTGCGGTAGGTGCGGTTCCCGTGGGGCAGGGGCTGGGGGTGGCACAGCAGGCTCTGCCATGCCAGGGGCACGCACGCAGAGAGGCGCCAGGGCTGCGGGTGCTTCCCCGGGGAGGAGGATGGAGCCTGTCCTCTGCTCCCAAGCAACAGCGGAAGGAGCAGCGTGAACAGCCGTGGTGGCCCCGGTGTGCCTTGGCGACTCCTTAGACTCCCTGGCCTTAGTGTTTCTTTCAATAATAATTGGCATATTTAATTAATTTAAAAAAAAAAAAGAAGACAAAAAAAGCTAAATTGTTGCCCAGAGAAGCTGTGGATGCCCCATCCCTGGAGGGGTTCAAGGCCAGGCTGGATGAGGCTTTGGGCAACCTGGGCTAGTGGAGGGTGTCCCTGCCCATGGCAGGGGGTGGCACTGGATGATCTCTAAGGTCCTTTCCAACCCAAACCATCCTGTGATTCTATGATTCTAATAAAGAGATAAATTTCTGTCAAAAAACAGGCTGAGGGGAAAACCCTAAGGCTTGTGATGAATCGTATTTGGCAACGTAAAACTGAATCTATGCGGAATCGAAACAGTTGAGACTTTTTATCTCAGCAGTCCTGCAGGTGTGTTGAAGATGCGTGTTTGTCACTCTAAGCCAAATGCTGTCCTTTGCGTACCTGAGGACCACTGGAAGGTTTACTGCAGACACGTTGTCCCGAGGAATCCTTACGTTCACGGGACAGTTACTTTTATTTCCAGTCACTGCTTTATGTAAAGCCCAAGACATAAAACTGTGGGACTCACATTTACCAAACACAGCGCTGTTGTACAATAAATCAGGTGAAGTACGCCAGGACACTTTAAAGCAGTCTGTCCCCCTTTCCTTCAATCCAGCTGGACAGACTTGAAGAAAAGCAGAGAGAGACGTATCGGCGCATGCTGGAACAGCTCCTGTTGGCAGAGAAGTGCCACCGCCGCACCGTTTATGAGCTAGAAAACGAGAAACACAAACATACAGATTACATGAACAAGAGCGACGACTTTACCAACCTCTTGGAACAGGAGCGGGAGAGGTGAGTACCCGAGGTGGTGCAAAGAGCATCCCCGCTGTCCCAGCGCCTGTTGGTTCAGCAGTGCCGTGGTCCTGGTCTGTTCTGTGTCTGGATGACACCGAACTTGTGTGTAAACCGTTTGTAAATGTCAGTCCACTCACTCTGCAGGGCTAGAGCTGGAGGAAGTCCATTGGATGCTCCTGTCGCGTGTGTTAAGAAAGGGATTTGTTTGGAATTGCTCACGCCTGTGCTGGGTTCGCCCCCTGGCAGCTTTTGATCAGATGTTTGTTGTGTTGGCTGAGTCTGGGGCTGGCGTGCCCAGCTGAGAGCTGCACGTTGTGACGGACGCAGCACTGATTGTCCCTGCAGGAGGACAGGGTGAGGAAACCAGCACACCCGTTAGGATCCTGGCACAGGCGGTAGGGACTTTGCCGTGCCCTTCGCGTTCGGGCTTGCAAAGTCACAAACCTTTCACATCTTTCATATTTTTGGAGGTGTGTGCTTCAGGCAAGAGCTGCGTTCCCCTGGAAGAAAATACATTCATGTTTCATAAAACGTGTGTGAGCTTGTGATGGACTATCTGCAGAGTTTATCTCACAGCCTCAGGCGCTCCAGTTTTTCTTCTCCAAGTGTTTGTCCTCCTTGTTTGTCCTAAGAAAAGAAAGAGCACCTACTTTAGGTGAGGAATGAGCACCGGGTGACAGCCTCAGTTTTTCAGTATGAAATTTTCATGCTCATACCAAATGGCTTGAAACCAATCCACAAAGTTTTAAAAAAAACAGGCTCTGAGAAAAAAAATACTTAAGGCAAGTTCAAAGAAGAAATGCTTTTGAGGAAACCACAGTCTGGTGGCAGACATTTGCAAAAAGCCAGGAGGAGCTAAATTGTTTTGTGCATTTCCTGAGCTCAGCTCAGCGCCAGCTCTGCGTAGGTGGCACATGAGCCAGTGACCACATTTCCTGGTTTCATAGCTGCTGGCTTGCTGTCTCTCCGTTTTCCTGGGTTGACTGGCAAACTTTAAAGGACAAAAATGCTTCTGCATCTTAGCAGTTTGATTCTCTTAGCTAAAAATTTAAAAAAAAAAAGGTTTTATTTCCAAGTAAGGAGCAATTTCACATCTGATTCTCATAGATGCTGTTTTTTCTCCATACTAAATAGTATATGTGGACATGCAGGCAACTAAAATGCCACTGTCTCTCCATTTTATATTCACTTTAATTTGACAATTGTTGACTTATTATTCCAGCTCAACTCGTGAAGGACACTAACTAGCCTAAGATTATGACCAGTGTTGACCTGAGTTCCTCCAACAACTGGCTTAACAAGCTTTCTGTCCCACATTCCTACTGCAGAGATATCAAGTCCCATCTTTCTGGGCATCTTCTCAAACTCTTCCTTCTCTTTTGTGTCTTTTAAGTTTCAGTTTTTCTACAGTTTTTGGGAAAGGCAGCAATAAGGAAAGGAGACTTTGAACTTCTGTTGAAAGCAGATCTCCAAGTGCAACCAAATCTGCTGGCCTTGGTCGCCGGTGCCTCTGTGCTGGTGGCTGGGGGGAGAATTGTGGTGCCAAAGCCCTTTGGATGTATGCTGAGGGACATGAGAAATGTTTGCTGTTTCATCCTCTTTGTTTGTCTAAGGCACTAACGAGAAAATTCATTTCCAGTTCAGTAGCAACCAAGGAGAGAGAACATGGCACGCGGCTAAACACGGAAAGCCAGGCATGCGCGTCCTTCCCTCTTCGGGTCCTCCTCCCAGATCGCTCACAGAGCAAATTAGCAAAACCAGGACGGGCTGGAAACCACTCCTTAGTGTATGTAGTCTTAAATGAGCTCAAGCCCTCATCGTTTGCTGAGTGCACATGAACTGAGGCTGCACCCATGTAGGCATTGGAAACCGGACAAGGTATCGTTTTGTGTGCATGGAGAAAGACAGGGTGATGGGCTGGCTCCCAGGAAAGCCCCCCAGTGGCAATCAGCAAGAGATTTTTTTGTCAAAAAGAAAGAGTTCGCAGTGGAAAGGTGAAGTTGCAATAGGTTAAAACATAACAAAACCCTCCCACGCGCCCTCCCGCTGCATCTCAGGATGGAGGAATAACCAGCCCGAAGGCACTGCTGCGGGTCCTGCCCCGGCACTGCGAGCCATTGCTGTCCGCACCAGCTCTTAGAGGCCACGTGGGCTTTTGTCATCCTGTGAAAGTTCAAACAAGATAAAAAGGGAAATTCTTTAAGAGCAGAAATACGTCCTGGTCCTGATGTAACTCTCTTAACGTATTTACTTTGGAATATTTTTTATATACACTTAATCCATTCTCTCTAATCCATCCACAACACGGTACGAAAGACCCTACGAGGGACTAGTTATTAGGTGAGCCTTGCACGGGAAGGAGGGAACAGGAAAACACGGTTTGCGTGAAAAGCGTAGCAAAGAGAAAATTGTACACAGGGATATCCAAACTGCAGACAGCGAGGAGGGGTAAAGGGAGAAAGCTGGAGAGCCTGCCCGCTGGTGTTGGCTCTGCCACAGCAAGTGGAAGGGTGTGGGAAAGGCTGGCACGGTGCAGGAAAAGGACAGTGACAACTGTTTGCTGGATGGGGACAAAATAAATCTGGTCCTTTGAGTGGAAGATGCTTCTACAGGCATGGTGGCTGGAGTACTTTGCCATTTTCCTGTAGTACGCTATAATCACGTCTAAGGATGGGAACGTTTTGAAGGTTGAGGACAGCATCTTTCATTTTTACCATTCCACCAAAACTTCCCTTTACCATGCTTGCCCACCTCTGCCCCTGTTCCTGTACCATAAGTTGTCCTTGGGCATCTCCTGTCCCTCTGAGCACAAAAGCAGCCGTCTTCCTCCCGAGGAACAAGGGGTAGAGCTCAGGGACCTGTGGTCGCAGATGGTGGGGAAGGAGTCTCTGGTCTGGCTGGAGCTGGGCGGACATGGCTTGCAGGGGACCACGCAGCAAGAGCTGGAATGATGAAAGTTGGTCCTCCCAGCACAGGCAACCTCCTGGTCATCAGCTGCACTGTGGGGAGCAAACTGGTGGCGTGGGCTCGGGCACCGGCTGAGCTGGCTGCGGCTGCGGCAGCTGTTGGCACCTCCCTACCCCAAAAGCTCTTCTGTAAAGCAGGCTTAGCACGGGGCGGTGCTTGGTTATTACCTTCTCTCCCTTTTCTCACCCCTCTCGCCTCTTAGGGGACCATAGGAGGAAAAAAAAAAAAAAAGAGAAAAATGTAAACTCTTAGGATCAAGCATGAACTTTTTTGTTTGACCAGCAGGGCTTTTTCTTCTGGTGTAACCTCAGCACTGCTTCGACCTCTTGATCGACCCAAGAGATGAGGTTTAGAATCCTGGCATTTTTAGAGGTGCTAATCTCTGAACAATTCGTCTTGTGCTCTCGTTTTAATCCAGTGGGTTGACAGCACTTTTTGCTGCTATCGGAAGCACTGGAAAGCTCCCACTGGTTGTAATGGTTCAGAAACCAGCTTGCGGTGAGGACCACTGCGCCGGTCCTGCAGGATGGACGGCAGAAATAACCCGAAAGCCTTCAAAAATGAGGGGGAGGAGGGAGTTTCTGCCGTATGCAGGGGACATGGTTTGTCGAACGGAGGGTGTGATGTGGCAGAGAGGCTTTGCTGGAGCTCGTTCAGGGAGATGGTGCAACTGCCTGTGAGCAGCTTGATAAGTTGCAGCAGGACCCCTGAGACGGCCGAGACCCTGTTACCCCACCGCACGGCACGGTAAAAACACGCTAAGCACCCAGGGTACGTGTTGTCTGTACGAAAGCATCGACACTACGTTCAGTCACGTTTTATTGTAAGGCTTTACTGAAACGATGAGGGGTTTACATTGGCTCTTGCTTTCCTTGCTGCAGCTTCAAATGATTCTGTCCAACCTCAGCGACCGTGTTCCCCGTGCACTGGAGCGTTTCCAAAGCCAAGGATTCAGCCTGTGCTTCCCAAGCAGTGCCCTGCGGGATCTGCTTTCAGTTAAACCCTCTTTTCGAGGTACACGGCCATAATTAGATCTGCTTAGAGGAGGCAGCAGGACTGTGACCCCAGATCCTTCCTCCACAAAATTTTCTTTCGGTTTTCGAGTTAAATTGTCTCCCCTCTGCCTCCCCTGCCGGAGCACCCCCCGCAAGGAATGCCCCGGCGTCCCTGGCGGTCTGTGATGATGCATTCCTCTGGGCTGCCGTCATCCTGGCACCAAGATGCTCTTGGCCGCTCCGCTGGTGATGTCATTCTGGGCCCGCATCACCTGCAAAGGAAATTGATATGCGAGCAGGAAAGCACACAGCCGTCTTGAAACAAAAATGGGAGCGTTGATATTAACAAGTTTTTAATTTTTTTTTCCCCTTTTCTCCCTTTTCACCAAGCCTTTCCCTGGGAAGCGTTTGCGGTTTTGTTTCCCTTTGTTTCACGGACCCAAGCAAGTGTAAAGGCTGGAACGTAGCACAGCTTGGAGATCCTGTGCACGCTACCTCTCCAGATTGCGTTTTTTCTTGATTTTTGTGGAGATTGTAAAATAAAGAAGCTGGCAGGAGGAGAGCGGGGCAGAGTATCCCTCAGTCAATTATTTATCTAGAGAGCAATCGAGCCAAAAGGATGAAGTGTGCAGGGATAATAAATCTCGGTGATTTACCAGTTCAAGGCCAAATTCTGGGGTGAGAATAGCTCCATCCTGAGATGCTGTGGTGAAGTGTGTGGTGCAAACACACAGCAGACATCAGTCTGTAATCGTGTAATCTCTCGGTGACTCCTTTAAAGCCTGGAAATTGAGTTACTTTACAGAAAAAATTTTTGCTATTTTTTTTTCTCCAAGAGTCCTTAGCCATATTTGTCCTCTGACTTGTTTCTCGTATGGTGATTGTTTCGGAGTCCTGGTTTCCAAAAAAAGGAGAAGCCGGCCCGAAGGGACTGTGGGAACCGACCGCTGCCTGCAGGAGTTACTCATCTCACCGCAGGTTGCTGCGGCAGAGCCCTGAGTCGCTCTCTGTCGGCTTCTCAGTGGCCGCATCTCTCAACTTTCAACCTCACAAAGGCAAGGGCAGCGGCGCAGCTCTCAGGCTCTGCTGTCAGGCTGACGTGCTGTAGGGTTTGGAAACTCTGGGGGTTTTTCTGTCAATATAACCTGTTCGCAGGATCACAGATTCTGTATTAAAAGAAATAAAAGAAAAGCCTGGCGATGACAAACCCCGCTCCCGCACAGGTCAGTGAGCCCGAAAGCCGCCCGTTTTGCGGGTCCTGTTCCACAGCTCCAGCTGTTTGTGTTTTAATTAATGAATCTGGTCCCAAGCTCTAACAAAATGGCTCAAAGGTAATTTAAAAACGGGAGAACAAGCAGCCACATCGGACCGCGGAGAAGCAATACGAAGGTATCGCAGGTCTGACACAATGTGAGGCCAGCCGTGAGCTGGGACCAGCCCAAATCCATCTCTTCACACTTGGATAGTCCTCAAGACTGTCCAGTCTTCCAGCCACTTCTGGGATGATGTGAAATGGCATCGTGTGTTGTTTCAGCTATTCTTCCAAAATTATTTCTAAGTAGGCATCAGCTTCACAGCCCTTGAGAGAGAATTATTCTGCAAAACTAGATGTAGCTCATTATTCCCAGCAAGTTTCCTTGCTAAAATAATCAATTCAAATGCTCCCAGGGTCAGATGGGGGGAACAAACGACTTCATTCAAAATCTGCTCACGAACCCAAGCTCTGACGGGTGCAATAGGTAACAATTTTAACATTTAAGGGGCCTTTGGCACATTTCAGAGTTATTATAGTACTGGAACAAATACCAGTTCACAGCTCTGCTGGGGCCATCTCTTTAAGTTGTCATTTTTTTAGGCAAAGAAAACAAGATCGGAGTCAGGGTCATGTCGGGAAAATTGCTTCAGAAAGATTAGAAACAGGTTCCAGTGGAAGTGCCAGGTTTCACTGAATTTCTAAAAAGCTTTAGACAGATACCACGTATTTACGAGTATAAATAGATGCTAATAGCCCCTCAAGCTTGAACGTGTTCCATATTTGCTTTATGTTCAAAAGGATGTTTACCTGTGCGGAGGTGTCCAAACTGATTAGCTCAGTATGCGACTTTGTGACTGTTTTGATTAATGCCCCACGAATATTCACGACCTGTTCTATGTGTTCAGATAACTTCCACTGAGTTGTGTGAAGATCCTCAAGGTGTCACCTGGGCTGGGGGTTTACTCTGACTCCACCACCAGTGGAGAACACCAGCAATGGCTTCTATGTTTGCATCATTTCAGTTTTCGTTTCTTTTAAAGTCTTATATGTCGCAGAAGAAAATACCCAGGGGGTGCAAAAACCCGAACAATTCCTGTGAAATTTGCCAAAACTTGTGCGAATGTGAGAGGGAAGAAAGTCAGAATGCCAAATGTACAATTCAGTGCATCCCTGCCAAATGGCTGTGATTCGAGTACCGTGCTGCCACAGTTAGTGTTTAGACTCATTTAAAAAAAAAAAATTAAAAATGCCATTTTGGGTGTAAGATAATTATTATAAACATCATCAAAGGCTGGTGGCTTCATTCACAAGACCAGCTAGTCAAAAATCCATACCGAATAACCTTGTGATCATGCCGCTCTCCTGAGGTGTCTGTTCCCACTCTTCCCAGTTAAAATTGTTCCTTTTTTACAAGCAACTTTTCTACTTTTTGAGTTCTTTTCACCAAAGAGGTGAAAATCTTCTCGTAGGTCAGTGCCAGGATATTCAGGTTCCCCCTGACACAGGAATCCACTGAGCCTGGTCCCTCCATCTCCCAAAAAGTGAGGATTGATTCTTCAGTTGTCGGCTTGGTGAATGGTGCCGGGGTCGGGTCCTCTCCATCTATCTGCTGCTTTTCTTAAAACGACAAAGATGGAAATGAAATTACTTACTCCAGACGAACAAACTTTTCACTGAAATCCTCGTGAAACTTTTTTTCCACTTCAATGAGAGAGAAAAATAAAGTGGGGTATTTTCCTTTGACAATTACTTATTGCAATTTTGGTTCAGCTCTGGAACTGAAAAATCAATTACTCACACAGCTCGGTTTTCCAGTTGCTTATATTAGGGAATGATTAATAGTAACGTAGCTGTGTAACGCCCGAATGAGAAAAGACAAAGAAATGAGCAGAAAATGAGGCTCCATTGCGGCAGAGTGACAGCACTGCCTCTCTGATGACAGCAGTTACGTCACAGGTGAAAAACTCTCTCTTCATGACAAGTATATATCACAGGATGAAAGTTCCCCTACAGTTCCGTTTAAAATGTTTATTTTCAGAGGAACTGGGAAGGGACAGGCGTATTCCCTTCCATCAGTGAAATGCCAGGCTTTTCCTAGATGACTTAGAATCCCAGAATGGTTTGGGTTGGAAGGGACCTTAAAGATCATCAAGTTCCAACCCCCGTGCCATGGGCAGGGACACCTCCCACTAGCCCAGGTTGCCCAAAGCCTCATCCAGCCTGGCCTTGAACCCCTCCAGGGATGGGGCATCCACAACTTCCCTGAACTTGTGGGAACGTTTCTGCATTTTGCAGATGACCGGCTGAGGTTTCCAAAGGCAGCAGGAGCAGAACAGTGCCGGTACTGGTGCCAGGCGGGTGATGCTGGTGCTGGTGCAGAGGCCGGAGCGTTGCCCCCGCGGCTGGTGCACAGCTCACACCTTGCGGTGCTGCGGTGGAGAGCAGTGGGTCCTGGTCTGGCTGCAAACCACGAGCCGTGGGGCCAGCTTGCTGTCGGTGCGATTGCTTTGTGTCCGTCATCGGCACGCACACCCTCTGCATCCAGCCTCATCGTGTCTTGGGAAATAACCAATCCTTAAAACCACCGACCTGGTGCTGGATTTGGTGAAGAGAAAGCTGGCACTGGAGCAATTCCTTTGGAGTCAGCAGAGCTTTTGTAGACTGATGAGACTCAGGGCAGGAACTCTGTTAAAATCGTGTGCGTGTGTACCTGTAGGAGTGTACGTACACACATGTAAACGCATCGCATGCAGCAGGTTCTGGAATGGATTTATTGCTCCTGGATAAGAGTTTGCTCTCCAGCAAAATAACTTACAACAATACCTGTTTTCTGTATATTTGTGTATAACTTCTATATGCATTTCTCTTCATGACAATAATAATTTATTACTATATTATTTTTACATAATTTCTACAGCCAAATAGCGCCTTTGCATTTGAATTATTTCAGGTTAATATCGTCAATTGATTCTCCCAAGGAAGAATTAAGCTTTTCCAAACTGATTTTTCCTTTTTGTCTGTGAGGCATGCTTTGCACTTATGTCAGGACATCATCTTGGAAAGGGGAGGTGGAAATTGGAATTATTTCGCTCTAAGGAAAGGAACAAAACCAGGTGTGCCCCTTCTTGGGAAGCGCTGCAGCTCGCAGGCGCGGGTGCAAGAGGCAGCCCCCTTGCAAGTCCACCTTCAGCTGGAAGCACCTATGGCTCCCGTCCTCATGGTCAGCCCACGTCTCCCCGGTCCTCAGAATAAGCCCCTCATGGTTCTGTGTGTAAAGACGTGTGTCTCGTGAGTCCCAAAAAACCCAGGTGGAGAATGATGTTCAGCTCAGGCAAGATGATGGGACGTCCAAGTCTGGGTGCCCAGAATACAGATCTGCCCCAAACCCAGGTGCCTGGGAACATTCAGGGTTATGTGTGCATCGTTTTGGGTTTTGTTTGTCTTTCCCTCTTTAAAATCTTCATTAAATGCATCCCAGAAATCTGAGTCTGTTAGGGATCCTGCTCTAGAGATGAGAGTCACAGGCTGAGATCTCAGGAGGGTCGAGCCCCGGGTGAGCGCTGGGGGGTGTAAAGTCTCTTCTGTCGTTGCCTCGCAGCAGACACAACTCTGCTAATGCAAGCGGCGATCCTAGGTGCTGCACGAGCTGTTGTAGTGATTGTAAAAAAGCTTCGTGTAGGTGTTGGGGCTGTGGTGGGCTGTGCTGGAGGTTTTTTGGCAGCAGGAAGGGTCCATTAGTGCTGCACCTGCAGAACACGGGCACAAAGCACGAGCAAAGGTTGGATGGGGTAGGCAGACGTGTGCTGCCTTTCTGTTCAGGGCAAGAGCTGAGGGTCCTGGAATGAACGTTATGAAAAATACCTTCACAGCCTTTCAGACTGGCAGCTGGGACGTGGCATGCTAGGATGCGGTGGGACAGCCAGGATCACTCCGTGCTGATGTGATTAAAATCCATCAGTGTCTCTTCAGCTCATGGAAGCAGCAGCTGACTGCTCCCTTACAGCATTTGAAAATCGTACGGAGGATTCATTATGTGCTGAACACGGTGCTCAGAGGAAGTCATGGTTAAAAATCAAGAAAGCGTCTTTACGAGATGATGTACATTTATAGGTGTGTATTGTTTCATCCTTACGTCGAGCCGTGACTGAGGTGGCCAGATACACCACGAAGCAGTGCACACACAGCCTGCATTCCTAAGAAAACCCGAGACTCGGTGTTGGGGGAGATGAGATTTATCCTGACTCCACTTGAGCCGGCTCTTGCTGCCCCGCTGCATTGCTGTGTGCAGCTGTGTGAGCAATTCCACACTCGCCTAGCCCAGTGTGTGCACTTGTACGAATGATGCTATGTCCCCAAACCAGATTTTAAAGCTCTTCACTCTTTTTTTTTAAACACTTCCCCCGTGTTGGAGACCCTATCATGGTGACTCCAAACACCACCACTTGGGTTGATTGATCCTGAAACAGAGCAGCGATTCCTCAGTGCCTGTTGTCTCTCTTCTTTCCTGCCCATTTTAATTCACTCTGTCAAACACGTTCTTATAAGGAAGCCCAGGAAGGGTCCGCAGGGGTTAGAGCAACGGGGCGAGGACCGAATCGAGGGAACTGGAAGGTGAATGAGGAGGAGCAGCGAAGGGGCAGGTTTAGGGCAAGGAACGGCAGCCACAAGACAAAGAATACGGGACGTGAATCCGCGGTAAGAGGTTGGTGAGAGCAGAGGGAGTGGCGAGGGGAACCAGCTGTCGGTAAAGCAGAGAGCTGCAGAGACTGCGGGTGGGTGGCAGAGGGGAGAAGGATGACGATGGAAGAGAGACTGAGCCACAACCAGGAGATGACATATATTTAAAAAAAAAATACAGCAAAAATGGAGCAGAAGACAACACTGAGGATGATGCTTGATGCCGTACAGCACAGGCACTGGGACCTCCCAGAACCTGTCTGCACCAGCAGATGATCCGCTTTAGGGAAAAAAGCAATTCTGCCTTGACTTTCAGTTTCCAGTGAGAGAACAGGCTGCCCAGGTCTTTTTCAACCTAAACAACTCCATGATTTTACGATCCAGCTCTAATCCCCTCTAACTGAGGGAGTCCCACCAACGCAGGCTTTGGTCCTTATGGAGAAAAGAAACTCATGATATAAATTCACGTTGGTGTTCCTGTCTTAATCCATGATTTCCACTCATTTTGTTGTATTTATTTACTAAACTATCCAAGTCAGGTGTGTAATACTGAGGATACTGAGCTTTCCCAGATAGCTAAAGGATGCACACAAGCGTTAAAAAAGTAGAAAAGCAGAAGGGAAAAAGAAAAAAAAAAAAAAAAGTGGAAAAGGAAAACAAAGCCAAAAATGCTTTTGTTAAACTTTTGATTCATGCTTCCATAAAAGGCAGCAGATCCTAACACAGGGCAATTTTCATGCTGCAAAGAGAAAAAGAATTTTACATCTAGGCAGCATGACTTATTGAGAAAGATCTGGGGAGTCATAAAGAAGCCAGCGTGTGAATGTGTGTGTGCACAGATTCTTCAGCAGCTGCCCGGAGCAACCTGCTTTCAATGAGAAGGAAGGTGAGCAGAGCCAGTCGCCAGTGCCGCTCACCGGGGAAGGTTTGCAGTGTGCGTGACGGGTGCCAGATAAAATGTATGGCCTGAGATATAACATCAGAGGCCAACGTGAAGGCTTTTTCCCAGGCTGTTCCTACAAAGTCGTGTTTCAATAATTTATTATATTTATCTGCATCATCTATTTGTGCCCGAGAGGCCCAGCGGATCACCTTGTTCGCTGCGTCTTCAGCAGCAAATTGAAGCCAGCCTCTTCCCTCCCTCGGGATTCGAAGTTGTTGTGCTCCATCGGGATGCACCGGGCTCATTGATACCTGTTACCCTCAGAGGAGGCAGCTGGCCGAGGGGAGGACAGGTCTGACTTACCCAGTTGGGTTTGACTTAGCAAAAGAAGCAAAAAAAAAAAACTCCAGAAATAATGACGTAAGATTTTCACTGCTTTGGAGGTTTTATGAAGAAAAAAATTCTGGCAAGCCCCACTGTGTACTTTTTCATGCCTGTAAGTAAACACAATTTCAGGAAAATGTTTGTTTTTCACAAACAGAAATATTTGGGCTTTTCATAACATGTTTGAGAACTTGGAGGGAGTTGCAAGTCCTGCCTTTGCTGTAAACCTTACACGGGTTTCTGCGCCGGAGATAAAGAGCCGACAGAGAGCCGGGCAGTCTGCTGGGAAGGCTGCAGAGCCCTGCTCGCAGGGAATTTTGTCATCAGCCCGATCGGTCGTTACAGGTCTCTGAGATCCACAGGAGGAACCCCTTGCTGTGCAGAATTTTTTGCTGTGAGTTTTTAAAGAGAGTAACATCTCAAAGAAACGTGTGGTCTATTAGCGCATCATTCAATAGTTAAACCAATTCCACCTCCTGCTCCCCAGTTCCCCTCCTGGACAGCAGGCAGCTGTGCCGGACGGACGCACAGCACAGTCCCTGACTTTGGGACTCCTGTCTGTTCCCGCCCCTGCTTTTGTTTCTTGGTGTTTTGCTTATTTCAACGTGCTGCTCTACTCAGGAATGCATTTCTTGGGCTGCCTCATCCCACTGAAAGCATAAAGAAAAACATTCGTGAAATTCTGGGGGGGTAAGTTAGATTTACCCAGCCTTGGATGTGACTTAAAAGCCAAGGTATTAGTGAGAAATAGCAGCACCCGAGAAATAACAGCAAACATTTTATACGTACACATAATTTGGTTTCTGTGCAGGAAAAGTTGTAAAGGTTAGCGGTCTGTTTGACCTTGGCTTTGACACCCTCGGTGATGTCCTCGTTAGCTCTGGTGCTGCCACAGTGGCGGGTGCTGGGGACGGAGAACACTCCGGTGATGGAGCCCGGTGGTGGCACAGACCCATCCCAGCTGGCGCGGGGCGCGTAGGCTCACAGTGCTCCAGCAGGTCTGGCACCCAGTCCTCTGCCGGGTCACATCCAGGCGACGGGAGCGACTGCGTCACCTTCCCTGGGCTTCTCCTTCTGAGCGGCAGAGTCAGCCGGGGGAGCTGGCACTCTGGCGTATGTCCCCTCTGGGGATGGCTGGTGGCCCAGGTGCCGCTGGTGACGACCGCGAGGCAGCGTATGTGGTGTGTGTCGCCTTCTCTTGGTGATCTGACCTCATTTGGGTTTTTTTTCAACGTGGAGTTGGTCAAGCCCTGGAACAGGCTGCCCGGAGAGGTTGTGGTCCCTCCATCCTTGGAGGTGTCTGGGGCTTGGGCAGAGCAAGCCCTGGGCAACCTGCTCCAACTGGACCAGTGAGGGGCTGGACTGGACATCTCTGAGGTCCTTTCCGACCTCAACCGTTCTGTGGATTTCTGATGCAGCACCCTTCAGAGGACACCACGTTATTTCCCTGCCACTCTGCTTGTACCGGGGCAAGAGAGGTGGTGGCTTGCCAGGCAGGGACACTAGCAATGGCTTTGGTCACCCTCTAGTCTTCTCACGGCACATTATTGTTCTCGATGATGGTTTAGTTTCTGCCAAATTTGTGATGACTAGAAGTAACGCCTTGAAGTCTGTGGTGTGGGCAGGAGTCTGGTGGACAGCTGCTGTGAGGGGTGAGGCTTCACGGAACGTGGGATCCTTTCTGTCCTGGGCCCCCGTGCCCCCTCCCTTCTTCACGTCACATCTGTACAAAGCTGGCTGCAACAGACCCGCAGCTGCTTTCCTAATGTAAATGTTAGGATCCTCTTAATGTCCCTGAAATTTCAGCTCTGAGCTGAGACACCATGGAACACAGATGAGGGAAGATGTGCCACTTGTTCCAGCCTGGTCCAAGCACGGCGCCACGGACCAGAGGAGAGCCAGAGCATGCAGGAGAGGACCTCTTAGGAGTGTTGTGGATCCGGGAGAGGCAGAGGTTAGAAGCAGAGTGCCCAAGTGAGGACCCTGGGACTGGACGGTTGGTGCAGCTGGACAGGGATGAGCTGTGCCGTGAGCTCAGAGCCAAGAGCCAGCCGGGACGGGGACTGGGACCAGATCCCCTCCTGCAGAGCCAGCCGGGCAGAGCCTTGCTCTCAGCTGCTCGTCACAGTCAAAGCTCTCTGTCAGCAGATAGTTTTGAATCTTGCTTGCAAAGTGCTCTGTGCCCTTCTGGTATCAAACCGCCTCAAGGCTGACAACCTGCTGTTGCCATAAATTATTTTGTTAACTCAGGAGTGCAGAATTGTATGCAGGCAATCTAAAGTATCTCAACTCTTCTGAAGGTCCCCCTAAGTGCCAGTGTAATGCCACATCATATTTATTTTAGTGCTTGCCATTGTGCCCAATTTCCTCTTTTTAAAGAACATGCAGCTCTACCAGAGCAGCTGTTAGGATCGCAAAGGACACAGCAAGTAGACGGAGCAGAACATTTGTCTGCTTGATGCACACGATCATTTGTAATTGCATAATCAAACACAAACTTTGTACAGAAACCTCTCCTCTGACACTGGAAAAACAGAATCACATTGGGATGCATCAGTTCTGCACAGAGGATGGAGCGATTTCTCTGTAGGACCCCAACTTCATCTTTTGGAAAGTATTTAGTAAATGAGGTAGAGGAATATAAAAAGGGAGAAAATGATTAAGGCTGGTATGTATTTCCTTGGAAAACGTGACTACACCTGTTGAGTTTGTGTGATGGATGTCCTACGTGGCACTAGTTAAGTCACGTGAAGCTAATTTACACGGGTAGTGAACATTTTTCACTTGAAGCCTGATTTTCGTTTTGGGAGCTTGTTGGAGATCTGGGCTCTGACCTACAGGGGTCTGGAGCATCCAGTGCTGGGCTGGAGGGAAACGGGACTGTGATCTGAGCACGCACAGCGCTCCCCCTCCAGCGCTGAGATCCACATCCTACCGACCCCAGAGCCGGCGTCCAACCTAGACCCCCGTCCTCTTGGGCTTCTATTTCCCACCCGGAAACAAGCGATTCTGTTCTGAGCAGAGCCTGAAGAGGGTGTGAGAAATAGGCACAAAACCAGTCACCAGGCACCTGCTTTTCCAATGAGCGCTGTGCAGCCTGTGTACTGACCGAGGCAAGGTTCCTAAGGAAAAACAATGAACTGTCCTGGAATTAGTTTCTCAAAAATGTTAACACACGCACCGGTCCATTTTTCTGGATAATATTTCACATTGTATGTTCTCAGTATTTTTCGATATTACAGGCTTCTTAGGAAAAGCAGAAAGTGAACAGAAAGGGGAAGGGAAAGAGGAAGGAGGGGAGGAAGGGGAAGGAGGGGAGGAAAGGGAAGGGGAAGGGTGTTTTCTAGTTTCCCTGGGAAGGGTGACTGTGAGCAGTCCAGGGAATCATTAGGCAAATAGAAGGAATCCCCAAATTCTTCTATGTTGGTTTAGGAACAAAAGGGCTGATGTAGGACTCTTTTCAATGCAGGGAGGAGCAGAATGGTGCTTTCACACACACCTCATGCAGACTCTCGGTTAGCCATGAATTTCCAAACCCCAAAATTCATGTGTATTAAATCCACGGGTGACTTTCTTCATGTATTCACGCCTTTATCAACTGATTTTAAGATCCGCCAGTGCTTCCTAACCACTTCAAACACCAGCAGCACAAGAGGAAAGCTCCAGGAACTTGTTCTGGAGGCAGGGGAACGAGCTGGCAGCTCGGAGGGGGAAGCAGCGCTTTCCCCACCCTGGTTCAGTGAAGCGAAAGCCATCCACAGGGCTCCCCCGCCGTCAAATTCTTCCCCAATCGCTCACCGATAAACCGCACACCCGGGGGGGCGGTCAGTGATGGACTCGGGGGAAGGGGCGCCCAGAGGAAGCGCTGCCCCCCCCCCGACTCCTC
>WKFP01015568.1:705527-719354 GCA_011057875.1 Pterocles orientalis | reverse complement strand
CCCCCCCCGACCCCCGGCACCTTGCTGCGGGAGGGGGACACGGGGGGCGAGGGGCGGCTTCCCCCGGCGGAGGGGCTGGGCCGGCGCGGGGCTGAGAGATTTTCCGTCTTACTTTTTCGGTGGCTTTAAAAAAAAAAAGTCTAATTCTAAGGTAAGGTAATTCAGAATTTTTGTAGATTTTATTTTCAGTGTGAGCAGTGCTGGCTGCTGCTGTCGGTGCGCGCTGGGCGGGTTGAGGCTGGAGCGGGGTCCGCGGACGCGGGGGGGACCCCGGGCAGCCCCGCCGCCGCGGCTCCGGTTCAGCGCTGGGTCCGGTGCCGCTGCCCCCGGACTGGGGCTGGGGCTGGGCTGCGGTGCCCCCCCGCCCCGGCAGCGCTCGGAGGGGTCAGGGCGGGATAACGGCAGCTTGGAGACGGGTTTGGGAAATCTCATCTCCCGGCTGAGCGCTCACGGATGCTGTTCGCATGATTGCTGCTCGTCCCCCTTCCCCTGCTCTGCCCTGCGGAATTCGTGTGGATGTCTGAAAAGTGCCTGTGCGGGGGTAATGCTGCTCAGCCCGAGCAGATTGTGGGCATGTTTTGTTCTTAAAGACCGTCGGTGCTTTTCTTCTGGGAACAAGGTGCTGGAAAGGTAGGGGACACTGAATCTTGTGTTTTTATTCCAAAATACTGCCTTTAGTCACTGTGTTCTGCTGAAGTTTCAACACAAATTATCAATTTCAGCAAACGAGATTATAATTTTTACAAAATCAGTGTTAGAAACCAAAAGAGGAAAAATTGTTGTAGAAGACAAGCAGTGTGTCCTCCTAAGTAAATGTTTTCTACAGTATCATTTGGAAACTGTCATGTAGTTTGAAGCATCAAGATTATTAATTTGCTATTGATATAATTTGATACAATCACTTCTAAAAGTTAATTCAGCCGTGAAGAATAGGCAGTTTTTTACACTTCAGCTTTGTATAGTGAATAGCTGTGAAGGTCTGTCTTTAGAGTCACTAGAACTGATAACTGTTGGGGTTTTTTTCACAAATTTTTATTTGTTTTCAGAGTTGAGCCTGTGATAAATTGAACAGCATCTCAGAAAGTTCTGTAGTAGGGTCCTTCAGACATTTCTCTCTGTTTCTTGGCTCTAACGTTGAATGGCTAGACAGGAGAAGGTGACACAGATGTGCTTTATTCTTGCCACGGGTTCTGATCTCATTGAGGTCTCTCTTCTCTCAGGGGAGATGGATATGAGGGAAGGACTGAAGCTGATGATTTGAAAGTGTTATTTCATTTTGAATTGCCCAGCTTGAGTGTTAGGCCTGATTGTTTTGCTTCCTAGCGAGCCTAACCACCTTTTGGCTCGCTCTAATTTGAGCTGATGCTGTAAGTGCTCAGAATCGGTGGAATTCAGCCTTTGGGTATCTCCGGCTGGCCCCAGACACGGAAGCACTCAGAAATAATCCTGACATGGGGAGGATTTCCCAGTGGCTGTAGAAATAATCTTCTAAATCAGCTGTTGTACATTAAATGGGGAAAAAAATGAAGAGGGAACTCCTTTACTGAGTTAAACCACCTCTCGCTGGTTTTCATTGTCCCAGATGTCAGGAAGCAGCCTCACAGCACTGGATGGGCAGCAGCTTTCCAGCTGCCGCTAGGAAGTTATCCAGTCTCTCTAACTCTGCATGTGCAGCAGCAAACTCTTGAGGGTTGGAGTGGCAAGGCAAGCTTGTGAAGGCATTTGCTTTCCCGGTGCTTCTTCCTTGGGGTTGCTGCGTGAGTAGCAGAAACGTTGGCTCCTCAACAGCCCTCAGCCAGCTCCTCAGAGTGACCAAATCCTCCTTAACGCACCTCTCCTGACCCCCACTTACCGGCCATCCCAAAAAGCCATTACAACCCATGGCAACAAACTTTTGGGAATTTAAATGGCAGAATCAGGTACTACAGGAGCAGAACCTCTGAGATGGCTTTGTGCTCGGGCAGCACGGAGGAGGTCTGGAGCTCCAGGCTGTGTACAAACTCAGTTAAAAGGTCCTCGAGAACTGCTTCCCATCCTCTCGTACCTGCTGTTCCTCCTGGTGCCTCTGTCCTGGAAGCAGGGGAAACAGCTCGCCACCTCTCTCCAGACTGCCTGTCTGTGTGAGAGCTTCGTTAAACACTGGGAGACACCTCGGGAAGCTTGGCTCAGTCTGTTTGCAAAGCTAGGAGCTGACCCAGGCCAGCGCAGTGGAGATGTGGTGCCAAAACCTTCACGTGTACGCACACAGCAGTTTTGGGTTTTTTCTTTTTCCTTTGGTTTATTTTGACTCTGAAGGCAGGTGCTCCCAAACCCTTGGTGATCCAGCGTGCTGCTGCTCTGGGTAGCAGACTGAAGGCAGGCGTGCTGTGGGTCTCTGAGGTGCTTTAGTGTCGCACGGGAGCCCATGCGGGTCTGTGTCACCCACCAAACATTGCCAGCAGCAGTCAGATGAGGAGCCTGGTGATAAATCCATTGTAAGGACCAAGAGGGGACACCATCACCTTGCCGTCCTGCTGAAATGCCAGTTTAACATCTGAGGTGTGGGGGTTGTACAGAAGATGGAGAAGCAGGAGCAAGCTTCAACTCGGTTTTATTTTCGAAGTAACACTGAGATGGTGTGGATTATGTTACTGTGGCAGCTGCACAGATCTGGATGCTGCTTCCCCACCCATCCCTCACAGGAGCAGGTTTTGGAAGCAGTTTCCCTGGAAAAGGGAAGTATTGCCAGGTATCTCCTGGGAACATTCACTCGTCCGACCTTAGGCAGTCTAGTCTTATGGGATAAAAGCTGAGGGAGGGTGAAATGCTGCACGGTGCTCCCCGCCTTGTTCAGCACGGACAGGTTAGCAAAGTCACCCGGCTGTACTGGCAGTACAGGGCTTTTCCTTCCCTGTTCCCAGAGGGGCCGGGCCGGTTATTCCCCTCTGCTGCTCACCGACAGCAAGGCAGGGGCAGTGCTACTGTGCTTTCCTCTTGCTCAGCCTCATCCCTGGCATTTCTCTTAGGTATTTGGGGTTTTTTTTCCCAGCGAGGGGCTTTCTCAGCAGTATTCCCTGGAAGGCACAGGTGGGGCCAGTGAATTATTTTGCACGCAGCAGGCTGGCTGGCATGTACCGTCTGGGTGAAAGTCAGAGCTGCCCTTTGCAAACAGCCTAGGAATTCAAAACCAGAGGCAGTGTTCTGAGCATCTCCAGAAAGGCTTTCAAGTGGCAGGACTGTTAAAAAGAAAATGTTGTCTTCTGTTTTTTTCAATTTATAGGGGTCACCTGAAAATCTTCCTGTGGGACAAGGGAGGCTGGGAGCGTTCTCTAAGATCTCATATTCTCCTATATATGTTCACTGCTTTGGGAGATGGGTCGTTCAGAGCACCGCCGGGTCGGGGCACATTGTTCTGTCATGGCAAATAATATTTTGCAGAAGGACGCATGCTATTTCTTTAAAAATGTACCCTGGGGGAGACGAGAGAGAGCTTTTGCCAGAAAATTCTGCATAAAGCATCGTGATAGAGCAGCCAGAGAATATATTGCGTGGCGTGAGGAGTGTGTGCTCCGTGAGTGGTGGCAGATCTTTCCTTGCCTCTTGACATGCCAGCGTGACCCGTAACGAGGCATCCACCAGCACGCCTTTTCAGTCCTCTCCAAAGAGCTGCCAAAACCAGAGAGAGGGTTTTTTTGAGAATAATCTGTGACCCAGCACGGCTGGCTGCAAGGTTTGTTTGTTTTTCTCTCTCCTGCCCATTCCTGCTGTTCTCTTCCTCCCACATCCTATCCGACTCTTGTTTTCAAACGCGTTCTTCAGCCTCCTCCTCCCCTACCTGCTGCATCCTGTCTTCTGCTTGCCGGCTTCCTTCTCTGTCCTGGTAGCGTTGCTTTCCCGTTCCTGTCCGCTCTGCTCTCCGAGGAGCAGGGAGCGAACCAGTGGCGGTTGCTGGAGGACCGGGCTGGTACGGCTGGTGTTGGGAGCGTAGGGTTCGGGTGCGGGCTCGGGAGACATCCTTTCGGCACAACGTTGTGCCCCGGAGCTCTTTGCCGCGCTTCGTTGCTGGGGCAGCCGAGGGGCCGTGCTTCACCTGCTGTCGTGTGCAGTCCGGCATCTCAGACAAAACTAAAAGTCGGTCTTTGCTGAGATGTGGATGTTCCGGTTATTGGTGAAATTGGTGGATTTGTCTGCTGCTGTCGTGTCCCCGCGTGTCGCGGTTACCAAAGGGTTGAAAAGGCTCAGACACGGGGGAAGGCAGGCAGGTCGGGGTGAGTCTTCACCCGTCTCTTCCAGGGCGGGTGGGAGTCGCAGGGACTTTGACGGTGGTTTGAAAAACATCATTTCGCAGTAGATCCAGCGTGTATACCTGTGTCTTTTCTAAGCCGCACTGCTGCCTTTACGGTGAGGCTGTTACATCAGTAGGGATGTGTCCCTGTGTTATCTGCACCTCTTCGTCAGTCCCATCGTCACAAATCCGTGCTTACGGTACCTGCAGGCGCTTCCTCTGCGGATGGCGATGTACGCTGACTATGAACCACAGATATAAAATACTTACATTACTGGAAATTTCTTCAGTGAGGTGTTGCATGGGTAAGGCTGGAAAATTTTGGTATTTATTATCTTTCCGAGGATACACCTAATTTGTCTACAGCGAGCTTTTATATTGTCTGAAAATCCAGCTTTACAGACTAGGTAAAGAGAAGCGTTTTCCAGCTGAGGTTAGCTGTAGCCAAAGCTTTGATTAGTGTGACCCTAGACAAAATCTACTTTCGTAAATGGAAATGTGCCTAGGAGAACAAACCTTTTATCGTCATGGTCACTGTGCTGGCAAATTTATCTTCCTGCTAATTTCTTATGCCTGTGATGCCCAGATGGGTGTCAGTTGTGTGCTAATGTAATCCTCTGTCCTGCTGGTTTATTTATAACCAGGATTGATCCATTTATGTATGCCTGCATATAGCAATTAGTTTAATTTTTTATCTTGCTTTACACATTTTTGTGTAGGCAAGACATAAGGAGGAATCCATCTCTAAACCAAGTTTGGTACAAATGGGCTGGTGAGTAGATACACCTGTCCTTTCAGGATGGTACCATCCTAACAGAGAAACAAATGTAAAGGAATTAAAACCTGATGTATTTAGTATCTATACATGTATAAAACTTCTCAGTTTTCCAGATTTCTAGATGATTTTAAATGGTTTTCAGTTAACTTTTGTAATTTAAAATATTTGGTTTGGGAATGTAACTGTAGCAGCTAGTTACTTCTTGAAAGGCCACCGAGGTTATTAATGAAAAAAAAATGATAAAACTAGGGTGATTTAGAAAAAGGAGAAATACACCAATATACATATGTGTATTTTAGTTTAATGCATCTCTTCTCGCTTGTTTCAGGTTGAAGAAACTTCTTGAGCAGGAGAAGATCTACCAAGCCCGGAAGGAGAAGGAGCATACAAAGAGACTCAATAAACTAAGAGAAGAACTAGTCAAGCTCAAATCATTTGCACTCATGCTGGTGGATGAGAGACAAATGCATATTGAACAACTTGGTCAACAAAGCCAGAAAATACAGGACTTGAACCAAAAACTAAAGGAAGAAGAGGAAAAACTTAAAATTATTAGTGCAAAGACAAAAGAAGATGGACAAAAACTGATGAAGTTAGAGGCAGAACTTGAACACAAAACATCATCATTTTCTCAAGAGCATGAGGAGATGACTGCTAAGCTGGCTAACCAGGAGTCACATAACAGACAGCTGAGGCTTAAGCTGGTGGGGTTGACTCGCAGAATAGAGGAGCTGGAAGAAACTAACAGAAATCTTCAAAAAGCCGAGGAGGAACTTCAAGAACTGAGAGATAAAATAGCGAAAGGGGAATGTGGGAACTCTAGCTTAATGGCAGAAGTGGAAAACCTCCGCAAGCGTGTGCTGGAAATGGAGGGGAAGGATGAAGAGATCACAAAAACCGAGTCACAGTGTAAGGAGCTGAAAAATAAACTACAAGAGGAGGAGCACCATAGCAAAGAGTTGAAACTTGAAGTGGAAAAATTGCAGAAAAGAATGTCAGAACTAGAGAAGCTGGAAGAGGCTTTCAGTAGAAGTAAGTCTGAATGCACCCAGCTGCAGTTAAACTTGGAGAAAGAAAAGAATTTGACTAAGGATTTGATAAATGAGTTGGAAGTGGTGAAGACTCGAGTGAAAGACCTTGAGGCATCAGAAAGCAAGTTGGAAAAGGCTGAAATAAGTTTAAAAGATGACCTTACAAAGCTGAAGTCGTTTACTGTAATGTTGGTTGATGAACGAAAAAATATGATGGACAAAATAAAACAAGAGGAAAAAAAGGTTGAGAGCTTAAACAAGAATTTTAAAGTTGAACAAGGGAAAGTTATGGATGTAACAGAGAAACTGATAGAAGAAAGTAAGAAATTTTTGAAACTGAAATCCGAAATGGAGGAAAAAGTATATAGTTTGACAAAGGAAAGGGATGAGTTAATGTGCAAACTGAGAAGTGAAGAAGAAAAATCCTCTGAACTAAGCTGTAGAGTTGACCTGTTGAAGAAAAGAATTGATGGTATGGAGGAAGTAGAAAGAGAAATTACGAGAGGTCGAACCAGGAAAGGACCAGAGCATGGTTGTCATGAGGACAACAAGATTAAAGAACTTACTGTTGAAATTGAAAGACTGAAGAAACGTCTCAAGCAGTTGGAAGTGGTTGAAGGAGATTTGATGAAGACAGAAGATGAGTATGACCAGCTAGAGCAGAAATTTAGGACTGAGCAGGATAAAGCTAACTTCCTTTCTCAACAGCTGGAGGAGATGAAACTCCAGATTGCCAAAACCAAAGCAATAGAAAAAGGAGAAGCAGTGAGCCAGGAGGCAGAGCTGAGGCACAGGTTTCGTCTGGAAGAGGCCAAAAGCAGAGATTTGAAAGCAGAAGTTCAAGCTCTTAAGGAAAAAATTCACGAGCTGATGAACAAAGAAGACCAGCTTTCGCAGCTCCAAGTCGATTATTCGGTTCTTCAGCAAAGGTTTATGGAAGAAGAAAACAAAAACAAGAGCATGGGGCAGGAAGTTCTGAACCTAACAAGAGAGCTGGAGCTCTCCAAACGTTACAGCCGTGCTCTGAGGCCCAGCATAAACGGACGAAGAATGGTTGATGTTCCCGTGACATCCACTGGCGTGCAAACAGATGCTGTAAGCAGTGAAGCAGCAGAAGAAGAAACTCCAGCAGTGTTTATAAGGAAATCCTTCCAGGAGGAGAATCACATCATGAGCAACCTGCGACAGGTAGGTCTGAAAAAACCCATGGAGCGTTCTTCAGTGCTCGAGAGATACCCTCCGGCCGCGAATGAACTTGCAATGAGGAAATCCTGGATACCGTGGATGAGGAAGAGGGAAACTGGGGCTCAGGCATCTCCTGATAAAGGAGCTCGAACCCATGCTAGCCCAGTGCATCCTGGAGAGGTTGTCCTTTCACCAAAGCAGGGTCAACCTCTTCATATCCGGGTGACACCAGACCACGAGAACAGCACAGCTACTTTGGAGATAACCAGTCCAACCTCAGAGGAATTTTTTTCAAGTACCACTGTCATTCCCACTTTGGGAAACCAGAAGCCACGAATAACCATCATTCCCTCTCCAAACATTATGTCCCAAAAAGGGAAAGGCAGTGAAAGTCCCATGGGCCCGGATCGTTCTATGTCTCCTGTCACTATAACAACGTTCTCCAGGGAAAAGTCCCCAGAGGGAGCGAGAGCACCCTTCGCCGACAGACCTGCATCGCCAATTCAGATCATGACAGTGTCCACATCCGCAGCACCAGCAGAAATATCTGTCTCTCCACAGTCGCAAGACATGACCATGGGAAGGGCTGTCTTCAAAGTAACCCCAGAAAAACAAACCGTCCCAACTCCGATCCGCAAGTACAACGCCAATGCCAACATTATTACAACTGAAGACAACAAAATCCACATCCACTTAGGTTCCCAGTTTAAACGCTCTCCCAGTGCTTCCCCTGATGGTGCGAGTCCTGTGATAACAGTCAGGCCAGTGAACATAGCAGCGGAGAAAGAAGTTGTGACCGGTACCGTCCTTCGATCGCCCCGCAACAACCTTTCCTCGCGACCCACAGCAAGCAAGGTGACCAGTACGATCACCATAACGCCCGTTACAACGTCTTCCACGCGAGGAACACAGTCAGTGGTAAGCAGCGTTGTCCCGTTACGGGGTCTTCACGGGGAGGACAAGGGAAACCAACGCCTGGGTTTGAGATACCAGAACCAATGGGTGGGGTGAGGAGAAGATCTTCGCTTCTCTACATTTTTTTCAGACATGAGCTCAGCTATAAAATC
Source organism: Pterocles orientalis (assembly GCA_011057875.1). Taxonomy (NCBI): domain Eukaryota; kingdom Metazoa; phylum Chordata; class Aves; order Pterocliformes; family Pteroclidae; genus Pterocles; species Pterocles orientalis. The sequence continues at coordinate 711,029 of WKFP01015568.1, read as the reverse complement.
AGAATTTGGCAGATTTGGGTGTTTTTGTACGGGCGTTGAACCCTGGTGTATACTCTTGGTACTGTCTCCCAAAGGAGTAACCTTCCAAGGAAGTCCCTGTAAAGTTACAGCAAATACTGTCAGTCCTGTAAAACGGACAGTGAGGGACAGAGGGGGTGAGAGAACGCTGGAGGTGACAGCAGGAAACTATTTTTACTCTGGGTGAGTGCAGTTTCTGATTTCTGAAAACACCCGTAACGATTTTTGGCCTGTCTGGCCGGTCTTTGTGCAGGCTGGTGTTTCTTTGGTATGATCCCGTTATATTTGCCATTCCGTTAAAACCTGCTAAATGCTGAACTCCGAAAGAATAATCAGCCTGATATCACTGCTTACAGCTCGAGGTCTCTTTCAGCCAGTAAATACTAAAGCTCTTTCTATTCCTCTGAAATTCTTAGCTTTTATTAGGGACACATTCCAATAGTGCTGCTTCAAATATATTTTTGCAGCTTTCTCCCTGTGCCTCTGCGGTATCTCCTCGGCTTCTTTTTGATTCAAAATCTTACCGAAATCGCTCTCTCACCTCTGTCTCTGATCACACTGGACTGTATTTATTGGCAGTCCTCCCCCAGGGTTTACTGTTGGACACGGTTTTGCATTGTTTGAGGTGGAAATACCCTGGGAAAGAAAAATTTACTCAAAACAGAAATTCATCAGTACTCTGTGAGTCCAAAGGCTTATTTAGCCAGACAGCCTGTAGCGGAGGCTTAGGGCAAGATTATTTTAAGTGGGAAACACGCAGCAATGCTTCCCTCAGCGTCTGGCCCCGGTGCGTGGCGGTAGGTGGGTATTTCTTTCTGAACCGGGGTCTGTAGCCACATCTTTGTGTTTAATAGACCGTGGCGGAGTTTTCTTCTGTTTATTCTTCTGATTGCTTTTTGAACTCATTTATACTGTTGTTTCCGCAACATCAGGGGGCGGCGAATTCGGCTGTGGGCTCTGGGAAAAATGCTCTTTTGTCTGACACCTTTTATGCGATACCTTCATTGCTTACAGCCTCTTTCTCGTGTCCTGACAAACCCTGAATAGTCATCCCCTCTGCGTTTGTCCGTGCCGCAGAACCCTGCCACACGCCTCTTCAGCCATCCCTTTCCAAGCTGAAATGTCAAAGTGTGTCTGAGATCCACTTCCACACTGTTGGAGGGAGGCTGTCATTCCCGTTTAAGCCCTCGGACTTCAGAAGACTTGCAGCCGTCATACGGAGCTGTTTGGGGTTGCACGTGGGCTCCCTCTCTACCCCGCGTATATAATGTGTTGTAGATGCTATACAGTGCTCCTAGGCATTCGAGGCAACCGTTCATTTTCTAAAAAAAGTCTTGAAGTAATTCATTTACAAACTCCTTTGTCTCTCAGAAGCTTGGAAAACTTTTAAGAGTTGCTCATTCATTTTTACTAGATGTCTGTCTCTACTGTGATGATGCACTGAACCGTGGCAGACAAAACTTTTTTTTTTGTTTTGTTTTCAGCTGGCTAAAAAGTGGCTTCTTTCTTCACTTCATCCTCCCTGATCTGGAATGTAAGGAAAACAGTTCAACCATAAGATTTACTTTATCTCATGCATTCCTTTTTGTTTTTTAAGGTCCCTAGTCAGATGGCCAGGGAACTCAGAACGAGCCCAAATGGGCCTTTTCCTCCCTAACTCCCTGGAAAAACAACAAAAAAAAGTTGTATATTCACCATCTGTTTTGCAATTGACGACTTTACAAACAGATTTCATTTCCCCTAGTCGGAAAAAAACAAATTGCGATCGCTTACTCAGTAACCCTAGAAGAAACCAACATTGACATAATTTTTAGCGTTTAAGTTCATAAAATCGAAGACGACAAACTGATACATCTGTTGCTGTAACTAACCCGCAGTTACTGTTCTCACATTTGAAAACATTTAACTCTTCTTCCAGTTTTAATTTATAGAGCTATCGTCAGTCCTGCAGGGGAAGTTAATTGTAAGGTGCACAGACGGTGCTTTCAAGGGTTCATCCCGAGCTGTGGTGTCTCCCTGCTTATGCGAGCCCAAAACCAGGGACGATGGTTTTATGGCGGCTCATCGTGATTTTTGAATCCCAGGAATGCTGTGGATTAAGGGGTGGTGGTGTTGTGTTGGAGATAGAGATTTATATTCTCCTGATCCAACTCCTATTCTGAGTCTGCAACAGTTTTTATTTCGATAAAATCCTGACCCAAAGGGAGACACAGGCACCTGCAGAAGTTGGGAAGTTTTTTGGCACTTAACCAAAGGCTGGGTGACTGTCTCCCCTGGATCCCGGTGCCTGAGCCGGTAACTGTCCTTTACATGACAGCCTGTGGATGTGGGTAATTACCGTGGAAGAGGAAATACTGGCTTTTCGTCCTCCTTAGCTTGATTAGAGTCAAACTCACTCCCAGGAAAATACTTGGACCACCCTAGCAGACCCAGCAGATAATTTTTTTATTACAGACGGACCACAGCACAACCAGAAATTCCAGACAGTGAGACCAGAGGACATGCAGCCCAAAATGAGCCTGAAACTGTAGCCTGGTTGTTAGTCTTGCTGTAGCACCTTAGCCCAAACGCCTGTTCCCGGGACAGCTCATATAGTTTATGGTAAAAAACCTCACAGAATAAAACCAAATATTCTTGGGGAAAAAAAATCAGCTGTGGTGCTTATATCCTGTTTTTGGATTTAGCCCTAGCATTCGGCTGTAGGATTGCTGGTGAATTTGGAAATTCTTTGGCTTCCAGGACGGGTGTCAGTCCTGTAATCACTTTATCCCTGTGCTCCCCACCTCCTACAAGCCTGGCATCCAGCACCAGCAGTTTGTGCTGCCAGGGTACGGAGGGAACGCGGTGACACGCGGATCTGCAGGGAGAATCCCGGCTGCGGCGGAGCCAGCGGCGTGGCACGGCACCAGCCGCGCGGCACGGACGAGGCACCGCGGCACGGCTGCAGGGCTGTTGGGTGCCAGGGCAAACGGGGCACGTGTTAAAGCAGCCGTAAGGCTACTTCCATCTGGGCAGCGTTTAGTTTGAGATCAGCATCTAAACTGAGCTCTTTGGAGGTGTCACGTATGTGTTTAAGCTTCTGTTAGAGTTGCTGGAGATGCAGGGCTCAGCTCCCTTGCCCATGTGGAGGTGCGTGGTGCCGTCTGCGTGCCCCGTGGCAGGTACAACACGGACCTGCACCTTCCTGTGGTGGAAGCCGATGATGGGATACCTCCGACGGCACAGGATGCCTCAGTGCGGGCAGCTGAGTCAGTCCCTTGCCATCAGTCGCCTTGTCGGCGCTGAGCCCCGTGGAGTGGCTCTGGGGAGAGGGGAGGGGGTCCAGCCCAGGCACTGCCAGCTCGGGCGTGAGCTGGACTGCCCACTGGGCTCCACTGGCTCAACTGACCACATCTCAACTCCCACCCTTTCAGGATTCGGTTGCCTAAACATATTTCTTCAGTGTCATTGTGCATGCTGTCAAGTAGCCTACTTTATTTCCAGCTGCTTTATTAAAGGTTGCAGGTCTTCTCGGCTCCTCTGTCTCCCTGCCAGCCCTGTGCAGATAGCTGGAGCAGCCCAGGGCATCTCAAATCACATTATATATCTGCATCAGCCCCTGGCTTGAACCAGTTCTGTCCTGGGCAAGCTGGTGGCTGAACTGATGGGGAGCAAGTGCTGGAAAATCACCTTTGTTATTAAAATATTCCAAAGGTGAATGTGTGCACGAAAGCACTTTTTGCGTGTCAATGAAATGCACTAAGCAGGATCTGTCCTAAACCGCTAGAACATGCTGAATGTTCTGTGCGTTCAAGTGGCTTTTCTTCCTTCGATGGGACTGTCCGACCTTTCTGCAACTTCCCAGCTTTCCATACCGGCCAGCGACTGCAGCGAGCGCTGGTTATCGGCTCAGCCAGCCCAGCAGCTGCGTGTGCTCATCTCACCCTCAGCAGTGTGTGTCCGAACCTCTGCTCCAGCACCTCGTACTGCCCGCTCAGAGCCAGCCAGCATCCCTCTGCATCCCCGGGTGGGTTTCTGCCTGGATCCACATCCCTGTATCCATCAGAAGCTGAGACCGCAGCCTGCAGACAAACATGGCAATTGCTCAGAGCTGGGTTCTGGGGAGAAATGACCCAGAGACAGCCACAGACACTGCAGGACGCGTACTGGAGGGTGTCCTCTGCCTGCTTGCCGGGTTGCTGTCCCCAAGGATCCTGCCTGAGCCGCCTTGGTGCCTTTCCCCTGGATAACACAAACCGCTCTTTGCTTCCATATGAGCAACATGTTAGTATGCCCCGAGGAAGGCAACCCAGCAATTTAAAGCAAGTTAGAGTTCCTTTCAAAGTGCTTTGGAGTGATTTAGGCTTTGCAATGAGTAACTTGAAAGCGCCCAAATCCTTAGTTAATAATTTCCATGTGAACAAAGAGGGAGGAATGCCGGAGATTCCAGCTACTTCACTTGATTGCCTCATGTTTACACACTGGGGAGCTCTCTCAGGGGGTACAAGATGTTTGTCATTTGGGTTCCCTGGGATGTTGACATATTTTCCAAGGCTGATGGAATGCATTTGCATGTTTTGCCCTACAGAATTGTGCGGGCCTAACTTGTTTTGACATCGACATGTGAGTTCCATATTAGCCTTTAGGCTGCTATTGTAAATGCTGCTTTTAGTGACTGAGAATGGCTTCCTTCCTGCCCGGCAGACAGCATTCAACTTTTCCAGTTGTGATTTTTTTAAAATTTTTTTTGTGTGTGTACACATGGGGTTTTGAACTGTTGTTAGAAGATTAAGGAATGGTTTGCCTTTGAATACTCAGGATGCAGACAGAAGGCTCTGGTGCTACTGGCTAGAAATCCTTTGAGAGAGAAAAATGCTCCTTCGTGGGGCGTTTTTAAGTAAATGTGAAATATGTGCTGCAGTCTAATCTGTTTCAGCGGTTTAGTTTTATTTTGCTTACATGTCAGAAGTTGCAGAACTTAGTCATTCAGCAGAGGGGTCTGGCTGGGGTTCCAAGACCTTATGGAAAGTGTTCTCTTTGGTGAGATCAAAGTCTTCATCCGTTATCTGAACAGAAAAAAGTCAAATGTGAAGTTCAGCTGGGACACTGGAGTTGTCACTGCTGACATTTGTGTCTGTATTGCGCACTGTGGAAGATAAAACATTTTTCTTTCAGAATTGTCACGGTTATAAGTATTTTCTTTAGGTCATAGTTCACAAGGGGTAGCTTCCAGTTTTGTCCTTTCAGAGTACGAGCAGCATTATCTGGCCAACAGCGACAGAAAATACCAGTTGGTCCTTTTGAACCTTTCTGCCCTGTCCAAGTGCTCCTTGCGCGTTTACACGGGGGGACCCAGCTCCCTACATGTGCATACTGACTACCATTCACAGGATGGCCAGCCTGGCCTCCAGATGCTGCTCCGGAAGGGCACAGATCCCTGGCAGGAGCCGTGTTGGGTCTGCCAGCTTGAGTCCTCGACCACTTTTTTTTTTTTTTTTTTTTTTT
>WKFP01015568.1:689355-700156 GCA_011057875.1 Pterocles orientalis | reverse complement strand
TTTTTTTTTTTTTTTTTATTCTGAAGTCCTCAAACTTGAGGAGAGGTGTGCTTGGTAGGCTGTTGTCCAGGGCAGGAGTCTGGCAGAGGTAGCAAAATGAGGCTGTGGCACTGCCTCGAGGTGTGCCTGGCAGCCTGGGCTGTCTGCTTCACCCTCCCCAGCATCCGTCAGATCGTGGCCAGGGCTGGGAGGGGGACAGCCCTCTCCCACGTCCCTCTGCCACAGCCACGGGAGACGGAAATCCAAACCCTTGCTCTGTCTCTCTCTCCCACTCCCCTGCACTTGGCAGAAAGAAGGGGCCTCAGCCATGGCCCCGGCATCCTTTGGGAAGCAATGTTCATTTTTATCTGCAATGCTGAGAAATCTCCCTGCTCTGAAGATGCGGCAGCTGCTCTGGGTTCAGCGTTGGCTGTACTGTGCCGAGGGCCCGTGCTGGTCTCTCTGCGAGATGCTAACGTTGTACCTGTCCTACCAGTGTTGTGGCAGCCTCTCAGGCTGTCCTGCACCGTGTCGTGCTGTGGAATCAGAGTTTTGCAGAGATTCCCATCCCTGCGACGTCTTGATCCAAAACACCGAGCGTTAATGTGCTAACAGGTGTGATTTGGGCGTTGTTGCTTCAGAGGTACACGGAGAACCAGTGGAAAGGACAAGGTGAGGGTGTATGAGGGGAAAAGCCTACCGTTCACGTCGTTTCTCTCTGTCTTTCTCTTTTGCAGACAGGACAGGATGGGTCATCCCCGAGACCTGCACCCACCCGCATTCCTGTGTCAAAAGGTATGAAAGCAGGAAAGCCGGTAGTGGCAGCCCCAGGAGCAGGAAATGTGACAAAATTCGAGCCTCGTGCCGAGACTCAGTCTATGAAAATAGAACTGAAGAAATCTTCAGCCAGCAGCTCTGCCTCCCTGGGCGGGGGTCAGGGCTGATGGTGGTGGCTCAGGGGGTATGTCCTGCAGGTTTTGCTGCTACCCTGGAAGTCAGACCCCTGTCTGTGGAGTTGCTCACGTTTCCCTGTACTAATGGAGTCCCGCAGCTGTCACTTACAACCAACTAATGAGTGTGTGCACTGACTACTGAAGTAACAACATCCTGTTGTTTTCTTACTGAAGTTTTTAAAAAAAGCTGTACGCCAGGAGGATTTCCAGCCTAGGCAGTGGGAGCGGGGCGATGGCGCTGGTAACCTAGTTCAGGTGTTCTTAGTGATAGACTTGGTCATTTTTCATAGACGAAAGGAAGTTTGGTCACTTTCACTAGATCGTGTCCCACCTGAACGGATCACTTTCCACCTTGGCTGCTGCATGGGGCACTTTCCTTCCTGCCTGCGATCACATCACTGAGATGCCAGGGAGGCAGCGCGCTCCAGGTCCTGTTTTAATGAAAGCTGGTACCTGGCGTGCAGGGGATGGGCACTGTGTGACCAGCCTGCTCTCTAGGAGTCGGCGTTTCTCAGCGGTGAGCGGCTTTCTCAAGGGGGTAGGGAGGTTGCACAGTGTCTGGCAGCAGCTGATTTCTTCCAGAGGGTGTTAGGACTTGTAGACAGTATTTAAAACCAGGTCCCTGGCTTGCACACACTGGGATGCTGCCCGCTCAGGGGTCAGATGGAGGCAGGTGAGCCAAAAGGTGTTTGGTCCTTGGTTTCCTTCCGAAACATTGAGCTGGCTGCAATCAGTAGAGTCCATTTGTGCTCGCTCCAAAGGCCAGGCTGTGAAGCAAGTCACTCCCTTGACTTCACTGGGTTTGCAGTTTTCCTGGTTGGATGGACTTGTGCTATATTTAAACCTTTCTTGCCAAGCATCCTTATGTCTCAGAGGGGAAGGAAACACGGAGCGCTGGTGGCAGAAATTGCTATCAAAGGGACAGCTCAGGTACAGGCAGTGAAAGTGATGGGGTTTGGTAGGGAAATTACCCTCAGTTCTCAGTTTAAAATGTTTTGTTAAATGCAGATCACCTCACAATACCATGGCATTCATCGTTTTTCCTTTCCTCTTTGTGATTTCCTCATTTACATGTTTGCATTTTTAAGCATGTTTAAAGGAATGGTTCCAGCATGGAAATGGTGTGGATGCCAATGACTGTTATGATTTTTTATTTAACAACAGTAAAGTTATTAAAGGGCATTTCCATTAAGTGATCAATTTCCAGAGAAGAAAGTCACAACCAAAAGAAACGGAGCCAAGCAGACTGATAAATGGGGAATTTAAAGCTCGTATAATACCTCAACCATAACTGGGCAGGACTCAGTGGTTAGGAACAGCTCTCAGAAGGCAAGGCAGGAGTACCACCCATAAATAATAAATACAATTCACAGAAAAGGAGGTGCACCAGTGGGGGAAATACTAAAGGGCTGTCTGTCTGGGAGAAGAGATCGGATGGAAGAATCTGATGCAGAATGTCACCAAAATTATATCCAGTCCAAGCAGTGTTCAGTCTGCACTCTGCATTGCTTTCCAGTGTAAGATCCAGATCCGGCCGCTATCCCAACGTAAAGCTGGCATTTTATTATTCACGTGAAGGGTGTTCTGTCCGGGGGGTAAAAGCTGCTGCTGCATCAGAAAAGAAGTAGGTTTCAATTTTCACATGTGTAGCACCTGCAATACCTGCTCGTTTTAACGTTCTGGTTCCTACGACATATGAAAATCAGATTTGATGAGTAGCGTTTTTCGTAACGCTCAGTTCCCAGTGTTTCAGATAAAACTTGGAAACTGGAATTAGCAAGTGATTGAATTACTATGCCAGAAATAATACATCAGCTCAGATGTGGCAACCCTGCCCACAGCAGGGGGGTTGGAACTAAATGATCTGTAAGATGCTTTTCAACCCAGGCCATTCTATGGTTATGATTCTATGATCCTCTCAACTAATTGTAAACACTTAAAAGCCTCAATTTGTCAATAAATTGTTGCCAAGATCTTGTTGTAACACAGACTTTTCAGCAGATGTTTGAAGAAAACGCACTGTTAAGAGGTTTTTGCTGGATACTCACTCTAAATACTGGCACTGCAGCAAGTCTTCAGGTCAAAAGTGTCATTTCAATAATATTGCGAAGGTGAGCCCCAAGCTAACGCAGCTTGGTGCCGTGATGAGCTGCAGCTGCCTCAAGCCTTCCTTTGCAGGTCCTCGTTCCAAAGAAACTTGGTTCCGTAGTGAACTGTTGCTGTACCCAAGGCAATATCCTGTGTGTGCCTGTGGTTGAAAAATCTTTATGTTTCACTTGAGATCTAAGAAACTTATTCATCTGAAGAAACAAGCCAGCCTCACAGTACCTGAAATTGAGGGCACACAGTTAGCACAACTGAAGCAGAACTGCAGGCACGAGGAGGGATTATTCTCCTAGAGTCAGTGGGGTTTCACGAGAAGGACTTGAAAAATTCCAGACAGGTCAGACCGAGGATCCTGTTGTTTTTCCCAGGGGCAGCACAACGAAAAGGAACTTTTTCTCCATAGCAAAAGCCCAAAGAGTTGGAATCAGGCAACTGGTTTAACCGTTAGCTAAAAATAGGTATTTAGTTGTAGCCATCATTTTTAACATCAGTTTTAATTGACCTGAGATTCTTGTTTCTTAAAGTTAGAAGAAGGGTAAGATGAAGAAAAAAGAAAGCTTATAGTTCAGAAGTCTTAAGAGTTGAAGCCTAACTTTTTTATACTGGAATTTCCTCTGATTCTGAACACAATTATGTTTAGAGGCTACAGTAAGATTCTCCATTCAGTGGCTCAGATCCAGAAGGCAATTTAGACAACCAGGTCTAAAGATGGTGCCTGAAGATCTTCCAGGAGTTCTTCTACTGTGCTCGTCTAGTCAGTGTTTCAGTTGTGACTTACCTAGCACTGCAGCCTCTGAACCTAGCTGAAATGCATAATCTAGGTATTCTTGCAGTTCCTCTAAGGCTTTAAGTCAAACAACAATTTCCTGGTCACTTAAAGTCAGGACGTAACCCCACACTGGAGTCAAAACCTGCAGTCCTGTCTTTGACACCTCCATCCAAGAAAGTACTCGCTTCCATGTGGTTGTCCTTTGAGTGTTTGAACTTAACTGGGCAACTGATCTGAACTAAAAGGAATCTGGCAAAAAGCACAAAGGTTAGCTTTAATGTAGCTTAGTTTCAGGCTCTCGGTCCAGAAAAAGAAAAGAAGGCGGGCGTAGGAAACCAGTGGCTGTTTTAAAGTGGCTGTGGAATCAGGAATGCCTCCTAGTAGATCAAATGCTACACAAATGTGGGGGTAGTGCTGCTTATTTTAAAAAGCTTTTCATCAAAACCTTTCTTCAAAGGTAGGAGACGGGTCCCCCTTCTCACCAGCATCTGAGGAGGCTCCAACCCACATCAGCTCCACCAGTGGCACTGACAAAGCATTGAGGGGGAAGAGCGTGGCACTCTCATTCCTTCCCGTAACGGCTGTGCCGCATTCAGGGCTCCGGTATTCACTGAGCAGAGACAAGCGAGTGGTTGAGTGGTCAGGATATTGAGCTAGGAGGAGGGAGCCTGCCGGATTCTGGTCCCTGTTCCAAAGGCTGCCTTTGAGCCTTTTGTGAAAAGAAGGTTTTTAAGACAAAGTGTCTGTGTTCATCCATCCCTCCATCTGTCCTTCTTTGATGAATAACATGGAACGCATCAACACATTTCAGCCAAAGACAAAGCGATAGGGGTCTCCAGAGTAAGAAGTTCTTCCAGGTTAATGGAAAAGGTGACAGAGGAGCAAGACCTTAGCAGTGCCCCCCTGTGCCGAAGAATGCAGCATGAGCTCACCTTCAAGAATGAACACGAGAGAGTGATGTCAGAAATGCCACAAGGACAAGCTTTGTTCAAACCTCAGATTTTACTAGGCACCGAAGAATCAAACTCTGATACACCAATCCACAGGAAATGTTCAGGTCTTTATTTATAGGGCTTCTCGCGCATTCTGCGTTACTGGATTACAAGGCAGAAACCAAGCCTTTCTCTACCCAACTGATCATCTAGAATGACTCATCCTCATGCTTTCTCTCTCTTACCTTTTCCTCTGTGTTGTTGCTTTTTTTTAATGAAGTGGAACGGTTTCAGTAGCAAATCACAGTCGGCTCAGAGTGATAATGATAGCCACAGTGCTTCGTCAGGAACGGAGCTGGCTGAGAACCACTCAGTATCTTTGGTAGGATTCCGTGTCAGCTGGCGAGATGCCGTGTCCTGGCTGACGGTGTGGCCATAGCAGCAGCTGTGAGAACGCGAGCCCAGCAGTGGTCTTAGACAACAATAAGGGGAAGAGAGGGAAGAGCAGGGAGATTGCCGACCCATTCGTGAGCAGCATACGTGGAGGATTGAGAAGGTGCATCCTCAGTTCTCCAGATGATTTTTGTGATTGTAAATCTATCTCCTAATGAGATTTTCACTGTTTTCCCTGGATTAGATCCCGTCACCGGAATTACTGTTACCTGTGAGTATTGCTGGTGTAGTCAGCAGCAGAATAATACATCTAAGTGTGGCTGAAGGTGAGGGAGCACAAAACTTCAGCCCTAATGCCTGGGGGCTTTCTCTCGGGTTGGTAAACATGCTAAGTACATAATAGGAGAAAAACAGATTTTTGATTTATTTTGCCCACCATTTTTTCCTTTCATTACACCCATTAGTGTGATTCTTCAAAAAACAAATAGCACCTTGTGACTCTTCTGAAGATGCCCATAAGAGTGTGTTTAACCCTCAAACCTCTTACAGCACATGGCAATTAGCATCATGTGAGTCATCCCTGAAGTCATGTTAAGATGTTGATTCATGCCAGTTGGATGCCAAGTCGTATGTTACTGCCTGTAATGTTCTCAAACGTGCTCAATATGTACATGAATATTCAGTAATTGCACTCAAAAGTGGAAGAGCATGTCTGTAAAGAGAGTCAGCTACTGTCCTGCTGGGTTTCAGGTGCTTGGCACAAGCTGCACCAGTCAGGACAGTTTTCAGACCAGTTATATGTTCCCATCACACATCCGTGGCTGATTTCATTGAGCCGCTTTGAAACCTGTAGTTTGCTGTCAGGAGTTTCCGTGAGCTCATCTTTCAAACTCTTTTTCATTTCGGTCCATGTTTCTCTCCCCTACGTCAGTGTGAGTTATCCTGTTTCCCTTCATTTTGCCTGAGCGCTCTCAGGAAACACTCAGTGCTGCGTTTCTCGTTATAGACGTTAACTGCCCTTTGAATCTTCCTCCCTACACACGGCTCTTACTCGGAAGATGCAATCAGGGTTAGCTACTCGCAGACGCAGAGCTATCAGCTCTGAGAGTCGGGTATGAATCGCTCAGGTATGAATGGTTCTTCCCTTTAAAAACTCTCTTCAGGGTTTTAAAAATAGAAATACTGATGTATGGTTCTCCTCTGTTGTCTGTGGTACAAACATTTTTGTAGTATCTGGTGTTATTTATTTATATGTATTGTAAGAAGAAATTAAACTTCCTATGTTAAAATGTCTGTTGATGTGCTTCATTATATGAACTGGTATTTTTCATAGGCCAGAAATTTCTTCATAATTGCTCTATTTGGTCAGTAGGAAGAAGACTGATTCAGAAACCTGCTGTAGTTTTGCTGGTCATCCAGTGACGGAGCCTTTACAAGGAGCGTGATACCCTTCTGCTACCCATTTAGGTTTTAGAATTTTGTATCTAAACCCCATATTAATCTATAGCGTGCATAGTGAATATTGAGAAAAAAAACGTTTCATACAGAGCTTGTGTGATTCCTGTTGATGGGAGAGTTCACCTGAGGTTACGACCTGATATTAAGCAAATGTCGCTCTTTACATCCTGTTCTGCAAGAGCTTGGAGTTAGGGAACAGCACTGGTGGTGAGGTAAAATCCTACTGTCCTTCGGGGTTCTTCAACATGCATGGCTCAAATTGGGTAGAACTGGTGTACGTACCTTGTTGAAAATAATTTATTATTGATAAATTATATGGAAAAGAAATACTTTCTATTTGGGAAATTCTATTATTTCATGTACCTTAGCATATTTTCTTGAATGCTGCCTTAGCCTTGCTTTTCTGATGCACCATGGATGAGAGGCATCACTGGGATCTGCCATCTAGTGGCAAAGTTCTGGCATGAAGGGGACATGGAAAACATACTGATTTTTCTTTCTTCTTATAATGTAACTTCATCAAACATCTTGCAAATATGAGTTAAGAAGCAGACAAAGGCAGTAGTCAATAAAATGTAAAAGGGAATAATTATATGATTAGTGTTATTTCTTGGGTCGTGTAAATTTTGAAAAATCTTCAGACTATTAGGAAGGAACCTTAAGAAAAATTATTTAAATTAAGAAAATTACTACTTCTGAAAATGCGTTATTGTAGGTTTCTTGTTAGCATTGGTACAGTTATATTATTGGAAATGCGTAAAATACACCTTTTCAGAGAAAAATGTAACTGGCAGCTGAATGATTATATTTAAGAAGTTGCCTGTAAGAGGAGTGTATGTAGACAGAAGACCAGAAGACCAGGTCATTAGTATTTCAGCAGAGCCCAGAGGTGAATCAGGATGAGGGTTCTCCCACGTCACACACAGGGCAAGTTCCACCCAGCCGTTCAAAGAAAATGCCAACACTTCGTTTTGCATGCTGTAGGTGAAATGTAGCTCCATTAAAGTCAGCAGCAAAATTCAAGCAGACTTGCTGAATAAAGCCAGCACTGGTTTCTAAGACAAATTTATATAAAAAAATAGAAACGACCCCATACCTCTTCCTCATCGCCACTTCAGAATTACCGGCAGATTTATGATGGATTTGCATAGACAGGACATGAGACCCAACTCCAGCTTCTACCTGGTTTGGGAGGGGGACTGGAGCTTTGGTGTCCCTGTGGTTTAATCGGTTCAACACTATTATTCTGTTCCCTGATGGACGACCAAATGATGGTCTTGACTTGGAAGCCCAGGGCCTCTGAGCCCTAGCCTGGTAACTCATTTAGTTTTCCTTTGCAGCATTAGCCAGGACAGTTTTTATCAGCCAGGGATGTGAGGATAAGTCTGAGAGACATTTCTAGAAGGAAAATGCTTTGCCCTGCCATGGTAATTGTTCTTCTTGCAAGGAACTTGTATTCGCAGTTTCCTGAAAACAAGTGTTGTGCTGTCTTTTCTTGTAGAGAGTGTCATCATTCACCAGTTACGCATGAACTCTAGATGAGTCACGCCCCACGGCACGCTCTCTGTGTGCACTGCCCTCCCTGCCAGCTGGATGGATCACTGGAGAACCTCTCTACCGTCAACACCAGGGTCACTCGTGCTACTGATTATTCCTGGAAGCACTTACTGCTTCCATTAGATTTTATATATTTTTTTTCTTGGTAGAGCTTTAAGAATGAAGGGCCTTGCTGGTATTTTGAAAGTCCATAGTCAGAGAGAGAGAAGCAGTCTTTCTGCCAGCTGAGTTTCACTTTTATTTGCAAAGCCTAAGGCACGTGCTTGAATTTGTTTGATGTTTGCCATATAATTTATTTTTATAATGTACTTTGTAAAGTGACTGTCCCAAAGTTGCGATTCCTGTTATCCATGGCGCATTTATTTGTAGAATACACTGTCAAATTCGCAATTTGATATTTTTGTAATAGAGAGTATGTAAAGAAAGAAAAAACTAATTTCAAAGATTATTTAGATGGAAAAATGATCAGCACATTTTTTTTTGCCACCATGAGATTCTGTGAGACTAACTACTCTGAAGACTGCTGTATGGAATTTGTACTGTTGCAGAATATTTCTTGCACTGTGTGATGGTTTGGCATAAATTTAAGTATTAAAGTCCAGTGCCTTGAAATACAACCAGATTTACTCGTTTTAAACAATGTAAGCCGGTTTTTAAAGCTGTGATTTTTTTTCTATATAATGTATGTTTTTACTTCTGCCTGTACCAAAAAAGTTGATTTTCATTACACTGTAACTAATAAATTTTCACGACTATGCAAATGTCATCCAATTGTATGAATTTTAACTCTAATTTCGTACGACTGACAGTACTCACACATGTTTCTGTTTATAGGGACAGAATGTATGGCTCGGGAAATTCCTTTTTCTGCCTGGTATGACAGTGATGTTCACAGTCAGACTGGTTCAGATGTTCAGATGTGGGGAGAGATGGCTCACCAAGCCCTTCAGGACTTGATGGTTTCTCACCTTGTGCTTTCACCGCATCGGAGTATTTAGTTCAGGATAGCAGATGTCTAACCGGGATGCCATGCGCTCTGCCGGACACTGACAGGTGCCTCTTACACTGCTGGCTGTAGCTTTCCAAACAGCATCCAGGCAGTTCTGTGGCAGCTAGACTTAAAAAGAGTTTTTGAATGAATTAACCTAGAAAGCTGGATACAACCCAGGCAGGGTCTCTCTTTCTGATACATTTCATAATGAATTATTTTTATTTTTAAGCCATTGTCACATATTTAAAATACCGAAGTTTGTTTTTTTTTTTAATTGCAAAGCTACTGGGAGAAACTCCTTTTTTGGAAGCAAAAATGGTGTTGCTTGCAGGAGCTGCTCTGTGGGACACCAGGGAGAGTGCGTTAACCCAGTGGCCCGCTGAGACGAGCAGGGCAGTTCCTCTTTGAAGCTGTAATAGTGTGCTGCTGCGGAGTCAATCTGATCTTCATGAGAGCCGCGGGAGCTGCTTTTCCTTCTAGACAGGAGCTCTGCAGCAAATGTTGACATTGTAGAGACGCAGGATATTCTGGGACCTGTATAAACTTTCTTGGAGTTGATTGGCACTGCAAAGAGTTTGCTGAGACAGCTACCCTGAGTGATCAAATAAATGCTGCTGGTCCTTGCAAAAGAGTCATTTTGTTGGGACAGCTTTATACTTCAGCTGGGACACCGGGATTTTTAAGGAGTGGTGTTTTTTTTCGTACAGCAGACAATGTATGCCAGTGGCATAGCTGTGTCTGCAGATGGTATTTCAGAGTGAGCTGAGAAGAATTCCAGCTTTCAGAGAGCAGGACAGCCGAGGTGAAGGAAGTTCAGCATGTGGCACATTT
Source organism: Pterocles orientalis (assembly GCA_011057875.1). NCBI lineage: Eukaryota > Metazoa > Chordata > Aves > Pterocliformes > Pteroclidae > Pterocles > Pterocles orientalis. The sequence goes on along the minus strand of WKFP01015568.1, from coordinate 690,187 downwards.
CAACTTTCTGCGCAGTAGAACCAACGTGGTAACGACCCAGCGCTTCTGTTTTCAAAGCATTACTTGGGAATCACAACTTGTCCATGTTAGAACAACATTGAGATTGCTGGCTATTTGATAGTGACAGTGACGTGCCTGGAATAAACTTCAGCTTTTAAATAGGAGTAAGAGAGAAGTAAAATCTTATTCTGAAATTGAGTCTAGATTTCAAAGGTCCCAACCAACGTAGAAAATATTTTTCCTTGCCTAGCTTTTACTATAAAGCTGGTTCAGCATGAGTGTATGTGTAAGTTGTCCCCTTTTGGTTTATGATTCCTAAACAAATATATAAAAATACACAGATTCACAAATGCAAAAGAAAGATTTGTTTAAAGTGTAAGTACAGTCGTGGTGTATTTGAAAGCATTTAGATTTTAAAAATTTTTTATGAACTGTAGCACTTCAGAGTAGGAGACTGGTAACGCCGGTCAGAAAAGACCCGTGGTGGTGCACACGGCTTCATTGCTGATCCTACGGGTAGAATAAGAAATTCCAACCTGGCACCTGGCAAGCAGCTGAAGTATTTCACAGACATGCCCAGAGGGTAAAACTCCAGTGTGCAAAGGGTGTATTCCAGCTTCAGTGCATTTATGTTCCTGGTGAATTTTTTCCATCACCTGATTTGGATTTGAATCGAAAACAAAGAAGTAAAGCCACACAATCAGCTTATATTTTGGGAACACTGAGGAAGAAATCTATCAATGTGATTAATTTCTAAAAGTATTGTCACAAAGTGTTTTCAGACAATGTAGAGGCTACCTTGGGCTATAGATAGCACCAGTTTTTAAGCAAT
>WKFP01015568.1:672200-689335 GCA_011057875.1 Pterocles orientalis | reverse complement strand
CGGGGGGTGCCGGGGCCCGGCGGGGGTGCGGAAGCCCCCGAAGGCCGCTCAGGGTGGGTTGGGGCCGGGCCGGGGATGCGGAAGCCCCCGGAGGCCGCTCGGGGGAGGTCGGGGCCGGGCCGAGGGATGCGGAAGCCCCCGGAGGCCGCTCGGGGGGTGCCGGGCCGGGGCGGGGGATGCGGAAGCCCCCGGAGGCCGCTCGGGGGGTGCCGGGCCGGGCCGGGCCGGGGATGCGGAAGCCCCCGGAGGCCGCTGGGGGCTGCTGGGCCGGGCCGGGGCGGTGTGAGGGGTCTCCCGGCCGTAGGCGGCCCGCTCGTCCTTGCGACATGCACCGCCGGCGGCTCTTCCTGCCGGTACCGGGGGAAGGCGAGGAGGCTGGTGTGGCTGCCGGGAGGAGCGGACGCCTCGTCCCGGCTGTTCCGGTTCGGTTTGACGTGTATGCCCTTTAACGAACCGTCCGTTAATTACCCTGAGGAGACGCTGAGCGTGCCCGGTATCCTCCGGTCAGCCGTGCCGGTGCTCCTGAGTGAGCGGCCAGGGACCCCAGTACCGGTGTTTACCCAGCACTGCCCCGTGCGGGTTCTGTTCTCAGTAGTGCAGAAATTATGTGCATCATCCATGGGATAAATGGATTATGCGGATTTTTAAATGCTCCAGAGTCACTGCAGTTTCAAGACAAATCTCTGTGGTGAATGTGTTGCTGTAATTCTATGATTTAACGTTTTAGATGCTCTGTGGGAGACCGAGGCATGCACAGTAAACTTAGAAACAAAGATCAAAGAGTGTGGCTTTTCCCAATTACATGCAGTGAAAACTGAGTCGCTTACATCAGATGCTTAACCACACCGCTGTTGTGAAAAGTTGCTGAGCATTAACCAAAACCTAAACCGTGTATCACAGTTAGATCCGTCTGAAAACAGAATTACTGTACGTCGTTAGGAAACCACCCAAAGGGCTTAGGGACAACCTTGAGAAACAGATTGATGGCTGTGATTATTTTCAGTGAGCTAATGTGTCCAAGATTGATTGAAGGAAAAAAAAAAAGTGTAGTAGGATTGCGGTATTGGAGAACGTGATTTTTTGTGGATTAAATCATTCTAGTTATCAGAGTAAGCATCCAAATCTTGTATGTAAGCATATTTTTTCAAAAGCAGTTCCTTCTTGTGTCAAGGTTTGAGGGTATGTAGAACATCTGAAAATGGATACAGGCGCTTCAGAGAACATTCCCAAGTTGTCATGGGCATGGAGACTTCTAAATTGTCGTGTTACAGTTGTATTTAAGGTAAATACAATCACATGTTTTCAACAGGACACTCAATAGAGAGAAGGAAAAAAAAAATCCTTGCCTAACATGCAAACCTCATGAAGTTCAGCAAGGCCAAGTGGGTAAGGGCAATCCCAAGCACAAATACAGGCTGGGCGGAGAATGGATTGAGAGCAGCTCTGAGGAGAAGGACTTGGGGGTGTTGGTGGATGAGAAGCTCAACCTGAACTGGCAATGTGTGCTGGCAGCCCAGAAACCAACCATGTCCTGGGGGCATCAAAAGCAGTGTGACCAGCAGGTCAAGGGAGGTGATTCTGCCCCTCTGCTCTCTCGAGACCCCAGCTGCAGTACTGTGTCCAGCTCTGGGGCCCCCAACATAAGGACCTGGACCTGTTGGAGAGAGTCCAGAGGAGGCTGCAAAGATGGTCAGAGGCTGGAGCACCTCCCCTGTGAGGACAGGCTGAGAGAGTTGGGGTTGTTCAGCCTGGAGAAGAGAAGGCTCCGGGGAGACCTTAGAGCAGCTTCCAGTGCTGAAAGGGGGCTACAGGAGAGATGGGGAGGGGCTCTGCATCAGGGGGTGTAGGGAGAGGACAAGGGGTAACGGGTATAAGCTGAAAGAGGGGAGATTTAGACTGGACATTAGGAAGAAATTTATTGCTCTGAGGGTGGTGAGGCAGTGGCCCAGGTTGCCCAGGGAAACTGTGGATGCTCCATCCCTGGAGGGGTTCAAGGCCAGGCTGGATGAGGCTTTGAGCAAGTGGGTGTAGTGGAGGGTGTCCCTGCGCATGGCGGGGGGGTGGAACTGGGTAATCTTTAAAAGGCCTTTCCATCCCAAACCATTCTGTGATTCTAGCTCTGATTTTTTTTTTCTGCAATTGCATTTCAAATAGCCATTTCTGTAGTAAAGCAGTACAAAGTCTTAGATCGTAATGATTTAATATAAATGTAATTGGATAAATATATATCCTTTTTTCACTATAACTGGGTCTGCCTTGATCTTTAGGGACACGAAGTGCATCCATTTAATGAGTCCAAAAATGTAAGCAACTCTTTGTGCCTATATTGCTGCTGTATGCATATGCAGAATTTTTATATACTGTTGTTGCTTAGCAGCTCAGTCATGTACTCCTAGTAAGTTCCAGTAGGAGCCAAAAACTAGATGTTCCCATCTAATGTGCATTACAGAAATCCATAGGTGAGGTGGGAGCATGACCGATGCTCTCCTACACGATCGGATTGTCTATGTAAAGCAGTAGTAGCTGTTTATGTTTGGAAGCCTGTTGGCAGGTGCTGGCCTTACACCTTTTCTAATTTCAAGATATTGAAGATTAAGAAGGGTTTAGGTTGTTTGTGGGTTCACTGTTGTATCATCCACCTCACGTGAACCTCTCCCAGATCTCAGATCGTTAGGCTTTCATGAGGCCAGGAGGGACCAGGTTCTTGACTTCTGAGAGTGTGATCAGACAGTTGGGGTGTGCAGGTAGGAATGGGAAACTCGGGTTCTGTTCTCTGATCGTCATGCATGTTTTATCAAGTGTTGTAATGCAGAAATTCTTCAAGTGAGATTATAATTCTAAATGCAGATGAATTTTTTTTTGGAAAAAAAAAGTTAAATCAAAAAAGCTTTAGAGTTAGAGCAACCAAATGGAGATGAAGCATTTTACAGGCCAGCATTTGGGCTCTGAACACCAGTGAGGGCTGCGGTTTAAGATGCTGGTATCACCGATTTGTCTTGCTGAGATACATCCCTGCTTAGTACGCTGGCTTTTGTTCGTACCTCCAGATGTTATTCACATGTAGCTGTAAATTTAGCTCTGGGAGACAAGACATCTAGAATGTAGGTGCAGTGACTAAGCTCTTTCATAATGTAATCGGGGGAGGAAGCAGAGGTAATTACTCACACCCACCTCCTAGACAATGGCATACTTGTTAAGTGTGTGTATATTGATATATATATATATATGTATATCTGCCTGTAAACTCAGGGTCTTGGAATCGAATAGAATGTATAATTTATGTCCCTGAAATACAAATTTATGTACAGTTCACATCACCCTTTCTTGGAACCAGACATTGCAGCCATTAATATCTCTGCCATCTGTGCTGTTCTCATCCAGGTACCCAGCAGCAGAATGTGGCTTTGCCATTGATTTCTTTTGTAAGCTGTCTTGAATTCAAACGTGGACCATTTCCAACAGCGGAAGTGTAGTAGGCATATAGGGGGTTGGTGTTGGTTTTTCTCTAGCATTTTCTCACTGTTTCAGAGGCCATGAACAGCCATGTATCTTGGGTCTGTCATGAAAATAGTTCATTTGGGTGGAAAATGAGAATCGGCTGTGTAAGTGTTGTGTTTTTGCCCTGTATTAAGGGGTGAAAGAGGTCTTTATTTCTTGAATTTTTTTTTTTTTTAGAATGGATAGGAAGCATTGACAGAGCATATTAAAATGTGATGAAAATTGAGGAATATCCAAAACATTAATTGTGTAGAAAAGAGATCCTTGTGCTGTGACTGCTGCTGTGAAAGGTATAATCATCGTTAAAAAGCCAAATCAGCCTTTAAGGCGTGACTGGGAATGAAGAACTGAAGGAAAGTAGAGTACTGTCATGTACATCTTCAGTGGTGTGTGCAGTTCCATAACCCCGTCTCAAAAATGATGCAAAACTTAATAAAATCTCCAGAGAGGGATAGCAAAGAGGACCGGAGTTACGGGATGAGTTTTATACAAGAACTGGCCAGAGGAGGATTGATATGTGACCGCGTATGAAGTCTGCAAAATCATAAATGGCTTGGAGCATATCTATATGCACTAGTTAGGTTATTTCTGTATTGCAGACATGTCAGTCAACTGAGAAAGACATCAAGAGCCTGAAAGCTGTTGGTGCCGGATGGTTTGGATATACCCCGTGTCCTTAGAGCAGCGGCTGCTGGGAAGGGCTCACTCTGGGTGGGTTTGTCACACTCAGCTGCTTGCTGGCCCCTGGAGACAACCCTGGGTCAGGCAGGTTCCTGCCATGGACCCAAGGTCAGTCCTTCAGTTCGCAAAGTCCTGGTTTTGTTGTTTTGTCAAGAGATGTAACAGATACCTCCATCCCTTTAGTTCGGCTGTCTCTTGAATCTAGACTGTGAATGTGGATGCAGAAAAAACCGCCTGTGGTGGCAGTTACTGTACAGGAAAGTTCTTGGGTGGCATTGAAGCTGCTAGCAGGGGTCAAAACCATGACTCTGTTTCAACAGACATCAATTTCATGCTCCACAGAATTTAGTCAACTCTATTTTTAAAAGTTAAGTCTTTACATCTTTTCCAGCCTTAGAATATTTGAGTTCTGTTCTTGATCTAAAACTTTTCCACACACTGAAGAACTGGCTCAGGATACAGAGGTTTAAATCCTTTCTAAAGGAAGCGCTTGTTTAAGGTGATTTTATCAGGAAAAGAAAAACCCCAGGCAGTTAGCCTTGACCAGATGAGATGTGTGTTTTATTGAGAGCAGCGGGGGTCTGTCTGTCAGCTGGAGCTGAGCAGAGCCCTTTGGGACTGCTGCAGTCGTGCTGTTTCTAGATCAGCATAAATGCACGATCCTGTTCAGCAAAGGAGGCGAAGATTGTGTGATCCTCTCTCCCTGCCAGCTAATTGCTTCTGGAGCTGACTTGTTCCAGCTAGGCTCGTTAGGGTGTAGGTCTCCTCTGTCAGAAATCTGGCAGGAGGTACTAACAGAAAAGCTGAGAGAAGGGCTGCAGGTATCGAAGAAATCGCAGCAAGACAGACCCTGAAGAAGATCCAGAGGAAAATAAGCTTCAGTTGTTCCCTGAAACTGTGTGCTTGTTTTAGCTAACATTAATACAGATATTAGAACAGGTTATAAGTAATTCCAATTCTTGATAATGCGTTTCACTGTGAGCGTAAATCGGGGCAAATGATTTGCAGCAGCCTTTCATAAACTGTACAGGCATTGTAGTTCAAATGGTACTGCTGTTAAACAGTTTGTTGCCAATACCTTGGTGTATGTTGCACCACTCTGAGTCTAAATTCTAACTAGGAGGTTAATAGTAAGTGTAGAAATACCTAGTTTATAGACAGGTGGAAGCTTTCTCCTGCTGCGCTTGGTGCTAGCCTGCTGAGCCCAAGGAAATGATTTCCTGCCATTCACGTACTAGAGCTGTACGTGACAAAGAGTTCGTGTGGTCAGTACCTATAGCCAGCTTAGGCCATGGGTGAGCTCGGGGCTGCTCAGGACATGGTACACGTACTGTCCAGGTAGCCTGTACGGACAGGTTTCAGATTTACTTTAAAGACAGATTGTATTGTATAAGCCAGATTAGCACTGATCGTGTTTCTTATCCATCTGCTGGTATTTTACCATTCCTGGCAAAACAGTATTAGTGTGTTCATCCTCTCTGTTTTAGGAGAGTTCTTGGGCATTAGGTGATATTATTATTGTTATTATTATTATTAAATCTTCTAACTAATTAGATGGCTAAAAAGGGCAGAAAAGCAAGGGGTTTTATGTGAAACTTTAAAATTAAATATCTAGGTAAACTTTTTAAAAATTAACTGCTGGAAACCATGTAAAAGCTGACATCTGCTTGTTATATTGTGTGAGTGTTCAGTGATGTGTTGTCTGGAGTATCTGCTGGTTTGGTGTGCGTTTTTCTTTTTTTTTTTCTTTTTTCTTTTCTCCCAGCAGTAATCGAGCATGTAGACAGAATCACAAAGTCATTTAGGTTGGAAGGGACCTCTTGAGATCATCAAATAGGCCTGAATAGGCTTTTGGAGTTGAGGTGTAGTAAGACTGCAAAATAAACGCCACGTTGACTCTCTGGCTTATTAATCGGTTTTCTTTCCTTTCCTGTTGTAAACTAATGAGTTTTTTCTGTTGTAGATTGACTATACAGGAACAGATCCTTCTAGTCCCTGCTTCAAATGTCTGAATGTGTCCTGGGACAGCACACCACCTTGCACTTGCACCATCAATTTCACCCTGGAACATTCATTTGAGGTATGCCACCCTGTATGCAGAGTGAAATTAGAACAGTTTATCGGGTTTCTTTCATAATCGATAGGAAAGCTTAAGTCTTCAATTTTTTTTCTGTTTTAAAGGATTATTTCTAGTTTTCCTATCAGCTTGGATGTGATTTTTGTGTGCCTTTTCAGTAGCAGGGATGAGATGGTTCTCAGTGCCTCTGTTTATCCAGAAGTGTTTTACGTGGTTAGATTTGCCGTATGTGTCGGATAGCTGAGAGTAGATCAGCTCTCCCTGCCTGACTTAGAAAAACTCAGTTCAACAAGAACTGGAAATACCAGTGCTTTCTGACAAATTGGAGGCAAATGATGAGGCTTATGTTCTTAACATCGGACAGTATAAGGATGGGATTAGTGCTGGTGAATATCATTCTAACAGTTCATGGTGATGCTGTTTGACCCCAGGATGTCAGGATAGTACCCTTGGGTAATCAGTGTGAAGGAGCCTCAAGCCTGCCTATGAATGCTGCTGTAAAGTAAACACAGAGTTTAAGAGGCTAAAACTTAAACTTTATGATAATTAATGTGTTTGTTTTATTGATCTGTTCTTTATGTGAATTCAAACCCCTCTTGCCCCATCTTGCTTCTTGTAGAGCAATGTGTTCATGTATTATGGACTTTCCAACTTCTATCAAAACCATCGGCGTTATGTGAAATCTCGAGATGACAGCCAACTGAACGGAGATAACAGTTCACTACTTGTAGGTATTCATGCTTGCTAACTTCTGACGATTGCAGAAGTCACCAGATAGCCGAGTATATAGTTTTATAATGAGGTAATAGATTTTTTTGCATAACCAAAGAAAACCATGAGGAATTTGTATTTTGTTTGTGTAAAATACTGTACAATTTTGTGTCAGTTGTTTAATTGAGTGGACAGCAATGCAATACTTCAATCACTTCTTAAATTTCAGTAGTTTTAAATGGTCTTATTAACTTCAGTCAGTAGGATCTATCTGTATCCATTCAGTCTGAAGTTGTCATTTTCAGTATAAAATAACATTTGGTTACTTAGCATTTTGGATAAATGCATCTGGGTTTGTAGACTCTGGTTCAATGCTGATCATGAGCAATATTGGGAAGTGCCAGTACTGTGTAATGTTCCGGGCCAGACCTCTCCTCTTGCTAGTTTTCATGAGGAGTGGAAATACAGTTGGGTTCTTGCTCCAGCAAGAGTGATTCTCCCTTTCTACCTGTAAACTGTTAAAAAAGGGAGAGATTCAGGAGGTTGCATCTGATGACTGATAGGAGGTTTTGGGGGCTTTTTCTGCTTTTATTTTTGGCGTGCTGTTGGAGTCCTTGCCAACTTTTGTATTTTATGTTACGCTTGGATTCTTATTGTAGTCTATTTCCTATAACACAGATGCATACTTCAAAAAAAACCCCTTTAATAAAAGAATACTTGAGTACTAAATGTGGGAACACTTTCTATTAAAAGACAAAAAAAAGTTCTAAGAGCTTCCAGGAAAGTCCTGATTTTCCATATGACCATGATGGGATTCTGACTTTATTCATATTTTAGATTTTATTCCTGCTTGTAAAAGACAAATCAGTCATGCTAACTACTTTTGAATGCTGAAGTACTTGTAAATAACTTATGAAAAGATTATTTTGTGGTACTTTTTTATGTTTTATTTTATTTTTTGTGGTACATTATTGAGGTACTGTAGTAAAAAACAGGTTAGTTGGATAAGCTGGCACAGACTCATCTGCCTTTTTTCATTCTAACTCTCAGAATCCGAGTAAGGAATGTGAGCCTTACCGCACAAATGAGGACAAACCCATTGCTCCTTGCGGAGCTATTGCCAACAGTATGTTTAACGGTATGGTTACACTTTGATGTTTTTGTGATATTTTGTGGTATTTTGTGTTGTGATGCAGATTATTCTGAGTAGAGACATCATGGGCTTTTTTGTTTTGAATGAGCACATTTTCATGGTTCTGGCATTGCTTTTTTCAAAATTACTATCAGAATTAATTTAATCTGATAGCATACGAAGGATGGAAATAGCTGTTGTGAGAAGCTGCTGCTGCTGTGGAGCAGACACATCTCTAGATAGACGCTGATACATTGATTCTTACAGAACAGCTTGTGATTGTGGCGGGTGGTTAGCAAATGCCATGTCCAGTTTTTTTGTTTTGTTTCTCCCAGAGGTAATTGTTTCACTGCCTATCAGGATCATCTGTCTAATGAAAGTTTCTTCAGCTGGTTTTCTGATTTGATTTTCTCCTTAGATACATTGGAATTATACCGCATTGATAATGACACGAGGATTCCTATTACCTTGATTAAAAAAGGCATTGCGTGGTGGACAGATAAAAACGTAAAGTTCAGGAATCCTACAGGAGATGGAAACAACTTAACTGCACTTTTCCAAGGTAAAAAAAAAAAAAAAAAAAAGTAAAATTTTAAGAAGAACGAAACACTTCAAACACATTTTGATTCTGATGAGTGTTACCCCACTGGCAACATTTTAGTCAACAGGCTGATTAGAGTTGTTATAGTTCCCTGAAGAAATCTGAGCTAAGGACTACTCTGCTATCTAGAAATGTTGTCTTTAAATAATGTTTGGTTTTTAACTTTCCTGTAATCATTACTTTTTAAAAAAATGTCCGATTTATTTTTTTTTCCACTTTGAATACTGAGAAAAGCCTAATATGTGTGCTGCTGTTGTGGTTTAACCCTGGCTGGCAGCTCAGGACCACATCACCACTCACTAACACCTTCTCCCCCTCAGTGGGATGGAGAGGGGAGAATCAGAAGGGTAAAAGTGAGAAAATTTGTGGGTTGAGATAAAGACAGTTTAATAATTAGAAAAAAAAAAAGTAAGAAAAAAAATCACCAACAAAGAGAGAGGAAACTAAAACTGAAGAAAAAACAAGTGATGCAAAAGAAAACAATTGCTCATCACCAACTGACCAGTGCCCAGCCAGTCCCCGAGCAGCAGCAGCCCCACCAGCCTCCACCTGCCCAGTTTTGTTGCTGAGCTCAAGGTCGTATGGTAGAGAATGTCCCTTTGGGGTCGGCTGTCCCAGCTGTGCACCCGCAGCCTGCCTGCTGCCAGGGCACTCTGAGAAGCAGGAAAGGCCTTGAGGCTGTGTGAGCCCTGGTCAGCAATAAGAAAACATCACGGTGTTGTTAACATTGGACAAATCCAAAACATAGCAGGATATAAGCTACGGTGAAGACATTTAACTCTATCCCAGCCAAAACCAGTACAGCCACTATAATGCGTGGATTTAACTTGAAAAGAAATCCTGCAAGCATTTAATCAAACTCTTCATACGGAGTTCTCGTTTCAATGCTTCTGGTAGATTATACAAAGTTCTAAAAACTGGATCATCTTTGTGATTGGAAGTGACTGATTTCTCACATTTAAGTTAAATGCAGTTTGCTAAATCAAAGTTTTCTTTGGCTACCAAATGTCTGAAAATAATTTTCCTGGGGGCTCTAGGGTGTGTGTATGTGTTTATCCAAGGTATAGGATAATTTCAGGTTTAACCTGCTGTGGGTTTCTGGCTTAGTCACAGCCAAATTGCGTGTTACCGATGTGATGCTGCCCTTGGAAATGCAGATACCTTACCCTGATCAGCGTGGAATTGTATCTCCAATAAAATTAGCAAAAGCATTCGTATGGCATAATCTGAAATATTGTACATCATTTTATTTACTCACGGTCCAGGACACGGTGATCAAAGTGAGCAGAGGAGGTATGGTCGTGATGGAGAACTATCTCACTAAGGTTTGGAGACAAGACTGTGTTACTGAGTCCCCTATTTGAAATACTTTTTTATGATTTTTGTTTAATCCTAGGCACAACGAAACCTGTAAACTGGCCCAAGCCAGTGTATATGCTGGACTCGGAGCCTGACAACAATGGCTTTATCAATGAAGACTTCATCGTCTGGATGCGTACTGCTGCTCTGCCAACATTTCGCAAGCTGTATCGGCTCATTGAAAGGAAGGATAATATGCAGCCTACCCTACAGGCTGGGAAATATTCTTTGGATATTGCATACAGTATCCTTTTACAAACCTTTGGAGGTGGCACGGGGCCTTAGCTGGGTGACATGAGCATACATTTGTGCAAGTTCAAATTGAATTCAGCTTTTTTCTTACAGTCTCTAGAAAAAGATGGTATTGAGCTGTGGTTGAAAACTGGTAGTGAGAACTGGGTAGAATATTTACCCTCTTGTACTTCTGTGCAAGTTTTTATAGTGTTAACTTTTGTGTGGCCTGTTAGAATGTGCAATACAGTCCAGTCTTTAAGCTTCGTAAATGAAATGAAGCTTAGATGTAAGTGCAGTTTTAATCATAACATTCTTAAGCTGTTTAGTAGTTCATGTAAAACTGCATTGATAGAAAACTAAATTTTTTAACCAGGATGAGGACATCCAGTGCAGTTGGGGAAAAAAAAAATCAACTCTTTAGAGGAGGTGTTTGTGAGGAGATAATGGAGATGTTAATCCTAGGGAAGATTTCAGTGTAGAATTTACCCAGTAGGCAAATTCTGGAGGACACTAGTGTCTTCTCTATGCATTTAACCTGAATTCTTACAGGTATATGGTCAGTCTCATTCACTTTTGTCTCACACATCTTGCTCGTGTTTATGGGCACCTGGCATTCCCAGTAGCTGCCTCAGGTAGGAGAGAGGCTGCAGTCTATGGATGGGAGCATTTCCATCTGATCATTTTTGGGCAGACTGCCTGCGTTTTGGCTGACAGGAAGGTACTTAAGCATAGTTTGGAAATGTGCGTCTTGTTTTCCTATATGTTTTTCAGATTATCCTGTTCACAGTTTTGATGGACGAAAAAGAATGATTCTAAGCACCATCTCCTGGATGGGAGGCAAAAATCCCTTTCTGGGAATTGCTTACATCACTGTTGGGTCCATATGTTTCTTCTTAGGAGTGGTATTGCTGATCATCCATCACAAATACGGCAATCGCAACACTAGTGCAGACATTCCCAATTAATCTTGCATTCTGAAAACAAACGTACTGCATGTGCATCGAGGCCAGTCCAGAACGGACCCAGTTTTTTGAAAGATAAATCTCTGCTTCTGTCACTTCTGAGACTGGGTACATAATTTTTATCTAAAGCTCCCCTTTCCCATCCTGTGTGTTAAAAATGACGGGTATACAATTAGCTATATTGATTGTATCTCTGCCTGTGTCAGAAACAATTTTTCCGATATTTGCCTCGAACTGGGCAGGCCACATGATACCTATAGCTTCTGTTCCCTTGATGCATCTGCTGCTTGTTCACGCGGTGTGTAATGTCAGTATGATTGTGTGGAGAAAGTGCAAATCCATCTTCCTGGAATTCAGGTGTCACTGCTGTTGAAAGGAAAAGTCAAGTCGTCAGTGTTTTTTCAGTTTACTGTCTTTTGTGCATGGGCTCTTACATTTCTTGCTGAGATTTTAATATATTTATGAGTTGTTAAATATTTTTCCTGTGTCCTACCCGCCTCTGTTATGTGAAATCCTTGGAGTGCTGTGGAAGTGTCAGCACTCTGGGTTCTTGGTGTATTTACAGTGTGCCTGGCCAGTAAACTAGCATCCTTACGAAGATATCAGAAAACCTGTTTGTTAATTATGTGTGTGAGCCCCTTTTAAAGCTTGCTTTAATTGGAAAATGTTTGTTGGAGGTAGAATCTGGTTTTTGTTTTTCTTTTTTTCTAATTTTCTTTGCTTTAAGTCATATCCAATGCTCCACGCGTTAATCAAGAAGAACCCAAAGTGTTTTTTCTGTTCACAAATTTGGGTGAGTTCCTGTTACTGGAGGAGTTTCCTCATTTTCTTGAGGTGTATGCATTCTGAGCAGGTTTTGTTCTAAAGGAATTGTCACATACTTTTTCCTTGTTTGGAGTAAACACCACATGAGATTTTTGCAGTGGTAAGATAGTGAACTATAGAAGTTCAGAAGTTGAGATTGCAGTAACCTCTTTTCATTGGAATGCAGGTGGAGCTTGCTGTGAAACCTCATTTCAATGTTGCAGGTAGAGGCAATGTGCGGGCTAGTGTCTTAAGTGACAGAAAGGTTCACATTTAGGTTAATTCCAAGTTAACTGTAACATGTAAAATATTACTTCTTGGTGACTTTTTTTTCAGTTGATGCACAGAAATTGTAATGTATATGGTGGAGATCACTTTATGCAACTAGCTTGATAAAGTATTGAGTATATTAAAAAAGACCTAATAAATTCTGCAAACCATTTAATAAGAGATTTCAGTTTGTTCTTGAACGTGCATTTATTTTCACCTGGAGGAAAAGATGTACTCTCATTAAGGGTGAATGCAGTTGAAGTGAGTTGTGTTCCTGAGTTTGTGTATTTTTTACAGAGTTTCTTCGTGGTCCCATAGCTTCATCTGTAGCCAGCTGTAAACACCACCATTAATTTATCACGGAAACATATGATGCTTTTCAGGGAATTCCTTGTGTAATCTTCTTAAGCTAGCAGGTGAAATGCCTAAGCCTGTATAAACTGTGGAATAAGGCAACGTTTCCAGTGCGCTAGCTCTCTCTCCCTCCATATAGTAATTTGTTTGCATAGTACAGAGAGGAATTTAAATAGTCAAAAGCTGTTAACGTTTTATTTACAGTATTGTATCTGTGTTGCTGGAACTGTAGAATAAAGGGTATGTGCCTTTGTATGCTGCAAGGCAGAAGACGCGCAAAATGTTGAACTGGGTTTTACCTGTAGAGTGGTTTCTAGTCCAAGTACGGGGACATCTCCCAGTTCTGGGTTATTAAAATGTTTTGATTTTAAAACTTTGTGCTTCTGACTTGAAATGCAAATATATTCTGCTTCGTTCGTAATGCCTGTCTTTTTCCAAGTAGGAAATGCTGCTTTCTAGGCTGTGTTCAAAATAAAAAAACAAAGTGTTTTCTATCTTTACCTTAAAATATTTTTCAGTCCCTTACCTTTTTTCTGCTGACTGTAGCTGTCTGTGCTGCTTCATGAGACGCACTAGGATGAGAATGGCTGGCTGGTTTTTGTTACAATTAAGCTTTTTTCCCCGAGAGCCTGTAGCAGTAAATACTTGTCTGGCAATGTGCTGACAGTGTGCCCAAGGAGCTTAGAATGCTTATAAGAGCTTAAAATGTGAGGTCAAATTTATAAACTCTTCCCTCACTCCTGCTCGTTTGTCGTGATGCCATGTTGATAACTGTGCAGATCCTTGGATTTTCTGTTTCTTACCAGTTGCCCCTATGTCACACATCCAAAGATGAGACCATGGCGTCCCTGGCTGACACTCCTCGGGGCGGTGTCACTGTCCTGCTGTTCAGCATCATGGCTTTTATTTGGATTTGACCCCCTGTGACCTGGTTCTTCAGTGGCATCCTTCAGAGGTGTTTGCTGCGAGGGTTCAGAAATACAGAGAGCAATGCCTCCGCTTCCTGAGTGCAGTTAGTCCCTCTCCCAGTCGTACCCAACCGAGGCGGTGACCAAAGTGGGAGGGATGAGAGGCTTTCTGGAGGCTGCTGCTGTTGTGAGGGTCTGCTTATGAATGGCTCTTTCCTGGAAAGAGTCATTTGAGAAATCGGGATACGTCCCTGTCTTATGCAGGAGCTCTCCAAACACATTCTCTTGTGTGAACCCAACTTCCTTCTTCCCTCTAACAAAGCAGATTTTCACCTCGGGTATTTTTTTAACTGCATCAGGCTATTTTGGGAGCTGTCGATTGTGCTTTGCTGAGTCAGGGACAAGTTAGCAATTTACAACAAATGTGAAGGATCCTTCACAGCCTTTGCCTCCCAAGGTGACATTGGTACTGAGCTCTCAGCAGCATGGCTTTGCTTGAACTATGGATGTTAAGCCGTGCAGAATGCAAAATTGTCTTTCCAATAGAAATCTCCTTGAGAAGGAAAGGCCAGGACAGTCTAGGAGGGTCAAGTAACACCTGCAAGTGTATGTTCTTGCTTTGAATCCATCAGATAGCGCTGTGGATGTGGCTGGTGTTCAGACTGGATTCCTGGGAGGTGGTGGTGACCTCCTGGATGCCCTACTTGCAGTGGGAAGATAAGGGTTGGGATGCCTGTAGACAGACAAATGTCCAAGACTGAGTTGAAGTGAGTTTGGGTAGAAAAATGTGAGTAAGCCTAAAGCAGAATGTACCTACTGTTACTTAAAAAAACCCAAAAGTTACTGATTGGAAGGGAATTGCTGAAGACAAGAAGGTGTAACCATAGAGTAACCTGGAAGGACTACAAATGATTCTGATCTTCAGAGTTCCCTTGACGAGAAGATGGTTTCTGATCTTGCCTGAAAATTTGTGATACTGCCCAAGTAGTGTTTGTTTTTATAGGAGTTCTGCATTCGTGTTACCTTGGGTTGTTCCCTCTAACCGAGCTAATAGCTCTGGTGAGTGAGAAATGAAGAGGGCAACACCACAAAGGCCTTCAGGAAGATCTGCAATATCAGTCTTACGAAATAAAATGAACCCAGTCCCATCAGGGTATTGTACTGGCCTCTGGTCAGTGGGTTTAAAACAAACAAAAACCCCAACCCCAAAACAAACAACAAAAAACCCATGCCAGAATGTTCCCCATATCAAATACAGCCTGCTAAAAATTCTCACTGTGGCAGTAGGAGAAAAACTGTGAAAGTCTCTAAGGCATTTTTATTGCTGGCTCTCTTCTTAGCGGTGTGGTCAGTGTATGTAGGGGCTTCTAGCAGTGTGAAAGCAGACTCTGAGGTAGAAAGCCCAGGTCAAAAAATACTTTTGCAGTAGTAGTAGTAAATATTCCTCAGATCAGGAGGTTTTTTTGTATAAAAATACCCCATGTCCTAGCTCATACTGCCTTCCATGTCTAATTGTGAAGTCTCATCTTTACAGTTTCAATGAAGACTGGAGACCATTGCGGAACAGCCTGATAAGAATTAGCAGCTCCTTACAGGACTCAAGCCTCAACTATAAACTACCTTCCCCTAAGCCTCCCCTTCCAAACGCGCTCAGCCCGTGTTTGAAATACTGCCCGCCCTTTGAGTTACACCAACTGCTGCTGTAAAGTCTGGAGTTGGAAAATTATCTTTCTCATTTCCTGTTGGGAATGAAATAAAGAGGAATAAAAGCATAAGTCAATAATTAATGAAGCTCAAGACATAAAAAATAAAGTAGGTAGAGCTCAGATAAAGATGGCATGAAATAATTCAAGCAAACAGAGTAGAAGAGTTCTGTACAAGTTTAATTGAATGTGTACTTGAGGATTGTGCCAAAAATTTGCAAAATAAAAATGGTGCGATGTTTTAAGCAGTGCTAGAGGGCCAGGAATGTAATTAATGACCTCCTTAATTCTGTTATGAAAATGGGGAAGATTGGACTGTGATATTCTTATTATGAATGCTTATTAACATATAGATTAACAGCCTTGTTTTCATTCTGGCTTAAACAAAACTGTGTAACGATGAGTTTTGATTAACAATTTTATTATTCTTTAGTACAGTACATGCGAAAGTTTCTCTGCCCTGTTCAGAGAAAGCAGTCTGAGTTTGCTTCTAGGGCAATAGCCTCACCCTCAGGGGGCAAGCTGCCATTTCTCTTTCCCTCAAGTTATTTTTTTATAAATTAGTCAACACTGAGGCCACCAGCTGTGCTTGCTGTGAGCAGTCACCTTGCCAAGCCCTGAGTATGGCCCTTCTGTTGTAATTACATTTGGACAGACAGTAGCGCCGAGGCTCACAGTCCGACCTATCTGGAAACGCTCTGTGCAGCAGAAATTAAACAACAATAATTTATCTGGGGATCATGATCCTATTACCAGTACCTAAATACAACTGAGTGTATAAAAAATCCGAATACAAATATTATATGCACCCAAAAGATGGCGAGAGGAAGGGATATCTGCCTTGCAGGAGGAGTGATGTTTTCTAGGTGTTATTTGCTGCTTGAGGGTTTGTTAGACAATGCATCCCCTTTCCCCCGCTGTTGCATCCCCTTTCTCCATGACTCTGCTTTCTAAATGCTACATAGCCAAGCTGTACCTATAAATACTTCTTTCTCTTTGCATTTGTGGTTTCTTCCTGTGGCAGCCCACCAGCTGGCGGGAGCAGGGCTGTGCTGTCAGATCAGATCCCATTTCCACCCCACGAGCGCTCTGCTGTGTCTGACACACATCGTTCACCAGGAGCTTTGGCGCAGGGCCGGGCCGAGGGCCTGTGGCAGCTCCGTGACAGCGGGGCTGGAGCCGCAATGCGGCGACAACAGCCTGCTCCGAGCACCTTCCTCAAGGGCGAAGCGACTCCTCCTTCGGAACCCACCCAACTCACTGACACACGGTGCTGCCGCTGCCACCCCCCCGCAGCGCTGGGCTTTTCCCTGACAGGTGGTTCCTCCGACAGCAGGGAGGCGGCCGGCAGCCGCAGCCCCCGCGGCACAACGCTCCCCGCTGGGCGCTGTGGGCGCGGAGAGACCCCGCGGGGTGAGCCCGGCCCGGCCCCGCGCTGCTGCACAGGGGCCTGCCCCGTCTCCCGTTCCCCGACCACCCCCGGGCCTGCGCCGGCCCCTCTGGGCCGCCCGGCGGGGGCCCCGCTCCGCCCTCACCGCCGCCGCCATCTTCTCCTGCCCTTCCCCACCGCCCCCCCCCCGGAGGACTGAGGCGGCTGGCGGGGCGGCGCTCTAGGCGCGCCGCGCGGTTGGCTCTGTGGTTCCGCTGGAGGGCGGGGCGGGGGAGCTGCTTCCGCTTCCGCTGCCCTTCTTGCCGGCGGGAGGTGACGGGACCAGGAGTCGCGATGTGGCGGAACCTGCTGGTGAGGCGGCCGGGCCGGGTGGGGCCCAGCAGCCTGCTCCCGCCGCCCCGCCGCTGTGTCAGCCCGCTGCGGGGCTGCTGCCCCCGGGGCGGCGCGGCGC
>WKFP01015568.1:657751-672180 GCA_011057875.1 Pterocles orientalis | reverse complement strand
GTGCGTGGGGTGGGGGGCTCCCGGCCGCGCTGCGCTGCTGGGCCGCCCGCTCGCCTCCCTGCCGGCCGCGCTGGGCCGGGGGCTGCTGGCGGAGCTGCCGGGCCGGGGGTGAGAGGGAGGTGTCCCGCGACAGGCCCTGGCCCGCTCGCTCCACCTAGTGCTGAGCTGCGGGCACTCGGAGGCGTGGGGGTGGAGTCAGCGGGGCTCTGAGGAGATAAATTCCCAGTTTGGGGGGGCTGAGGGAGGAGCTGTGTCGTTCTGTTGCCTGCAGCCGGCATCCTCTGGGTGTTTGCCCCGTGGCTGCGTTTTTAGTGATGCAGCGAGGGGGGATCAGTGGGGCTTGGAGGAGGCTGGGCAGCGAAGGGGTACGGTGAGTCCTGGACTTTGAGACTTGACGTGTTGGTGAAGGTAGAGGTCAGGAGAATGGCAGGGTGTTGGTTTTCCTTGTCTGGCCGGTGTGGTCTGAGTAGGGAAACAGATCCTAGCTGAGGGCGGAGCAGGATGGTTTTAAGCTCTCCTGGGGGCTGTCTGCGTGCCTTCTCCAGGTCTGTGCAGGGCAGCTCCTGTGCTGGCGGCCGGCAGGTGGGCTGCAGCTGGGAGAGGATCCTTGTCTGTGCGCACGTTTGTCATAGATATGATTGCCCCATCGCTAGAGTCAGACACAGAAAACCTGTGCCTAAAAGGGGCTGAGATCAAGATTTCCCCTAAAGGGATGCTAATTATTAAGGTTATGCTGCAGATCCATAAATCTGTTGTATCATAATTAAAGTAATTATCTCAAGTGTTCCCTTTTTAGCTAAGTAGTCAATCAGTCTTTTATGTTGTCAGTTGAAAGATTGACTGAATTAAAAAGTGGGAAGACGGTCCTTTCTTCTTGTCCCTTCCACTTCCATCTCGCTTTTGAAATAAAATATTTCTGTTCCAGTGTGGGTATAGCTGAAAAATGCCCCTGTTTTTAAAGCACTGCTTTTGTCTTTTATTTCAGGGTCTTCGCCAGATTTCGCAGAGGACCATAAGCACTGCTTCACGTAGGCAGTTAGAAAATAGAGTTCCTGAGAAGCAGAAGCTTTTTCAGGTATTGAGTGAGCACTGGTAGTAGAATAATGTTAGTAGAATGACTAGATTTTAGTAGATAGTAATTGCATACATTTTGTTTCTAAAGAACCGGTGAAAGTCCTCTTTACATCCAAGGTGACCTCTTGAAATCAGTTGTACGACTACAGTGTTTGACATCAGTGGTTATTTCCTACAAGAAGTCGCAGTATTTGTACATGCGTCCTTGACTTGCTGACTCTTTAGGGTTTTCTACGCTGTGAAATGATGTGTACCTGAGTTTCTTATGAGTTGTAGGTACTCTATAAAGGCAAAGACAACGGGCTCTGAAATGGGATGAGATAGGGGAGTGTGTCCTAGGAGCAAACAGAGAAAACAGCAAGTGAGAGGACAGAAGGACAGTAGAAAATGAAACCTGCCTCTTACGGCTGTACCCATAGCTCCTGTGATTCTTCACGAGGATGTGGTTGTTATTGTATTTCTTAGTTATGGAAACAGTAAAGCTCTTAAGGGATTGGATTCACTGCTAGAACATTACTGAATCTTTAAAAATAATTTCTGAATTAATCTCTTCCTGATGATAGAGCCACCTAGTGAGAACTAGTGGTTCTGCAGATGCCAAAGCTGTGAGCACTCGAGCTCAAGATACTCCCAACTGTGAGCCACGACTCGGAGCAGTAGCTTCATACTGGGGATAGGGTAGGCTGGGCTTCACCGATGGGGAAGGGTAAAGCCCCAGTTTAATAGTTCCTGTGTCTTGTTGCTTTCCTTCCCCCTGAAAGAGAAAGCCAGGCCTGTTGGGACACTGCCTAAGGAGCACAGTGTTCACGGTGAGCCGGGGGAAACAGGATGCTCTCAAAAGGAGAGGTCAGAGGTTCTGTTTCTGCGGGCACAGGCCTCATCCCTTACTTGTGGGGCAGCAAGTGAAGCAGGGCTGGGCTGCAGATCGCCAGCACTGGTGGCCAGCTTGAGTTACAGAGCAGCGTGAACTCGCTGACAAGTGTGAAGATCACGTGGATCTCCTGTGGGTTTACTTCAGGTGGAGCAAAGCAATCTCCTGGGTGACACCAGGTGACAGGAGAGGCCCCTCCCCTTGTCACTCCCATAGCAGGGGTGGACTATGCTGGAGAGTCGGATGGGAAGTTTCTAGGGGTGGTGGTCATATCCTGTGCACCTGAGGGGGCTGGCGGCTGGTGTCAGAAGTGTTCAGACATCTGCCAGTCACTGCTGTAGAAATGAGTGTGCACGTCATTTACTAACGAGTAGAGTAGCAAAGCTTCCTAATGAGTCATCGCCTGATCCTGGAGTGACAGCTTGAAAGACAGAACAGAAACCATATCAGGTTCCGTGTCTTTTGGGAGTTGGGAAGAGAATTTGGGGAAGTAATTCTTTTTCTGGATAATTCTAGTTCTGTTAACACAATATTGCAAGAACTGTGTTTAAATAGTTTCTTTTTGTCGCTTGTTTCCATTAGGAGGATAATGGCCTCCCAGTGTATCTTAAAGGCGGTATAATGGATGCTCTGTTGTACAGAGTCACCATGGGTCTTGCAGTTTTTGGTAAGGCTAATATTAAAATGTTTATGCTTTGGTCCAATTTCCAATGTGCTAATATTAAAATACTTTTTCGTTGGTACCATCTCCAACGTGAGTGGCATTTCCTCTGTGAACTCGTTACGCAGCTCCTTCAGTCTGTTCTTTAGAACGTGCAAAATGGGTGTAGAGGGGGAGAGAATAAAGCATTGGGACATACTGTACATGCATTTGTGCTTTCTCAAGTTGAGCTTTTCAGATTTTTTTTTTTTCCCAACTAATAGTACTATAGGTTGAATATTCCTTCAGAATTCACGTGTGATGTTCTGGCTCTCTCTAACTACTCTGAAAGATCCTTCTGAGAAGGAGTAGGATGTAATTGTGGTTTCTCACCAGCCTGACTCTAGTGCAGGGGATGCTTGATGTGCTGAGGCTTCACGTGCTGTGCAAACCGCCAGAATACACCCCAACTTTATGATACTGTCTATATTGAACCTTTATGTTGCTTGTTACATGGTTTCGTAATAGCCTCTAACTTACTAAACAATAACTCAACGGTGTTGATCTGGTGGATTTTCAGTTCAGTTACTTTACGAATGAGTAGCCATTACTTTATGATCTTGTCAGTTCCACAAACATGCCTCTCCCCCTTTTTTCCCCATTTCTTTGTTTTTATGCGGTCTATGGAGAGCTATTTAAGAATTGCTTTCTTCTAAAATATGAATTGCCAGGAAAAAAAAAGTCCTTGAGCTGTGGCTATGGAAGGGTGTCTGAATGGCATCTGCTTATTGTCAATATTTCCTCTGGAACAATCTGGGAAAGGAAAGCTGACTTGAAGTGGATTCTGTTTGCCATTTTGAAAATATCTTCCTTGTCTCTTAATTCAGGAACAGTGTATGTTGTTTATGAGCTGCTTGGCGCTTCAGTGCCCAAGAAGCAGAAGTGATTCCAGTTGAAGATGCCTCAGCGACTAGCATCCCTTCGTCCAATTCCGTGTGACTATGGTGGCAGCTCGTTACAAGCAGCTGGCTTAATGCTTGGAATCATAATTTAACTGTAAGATGTTAACTGCAGTCAATAAAGCGGTTCGTACGCTGCATCTTGGTGGTCTGGACTGTATCGGGTGTTCTGCATTCGAGGGCTTTTTACTTCCAGAAATGTACCTGGAGGTGATCAGTATGCAGAGCTTTGAACTGTGAGCCTCCTTTGTATGGGGTAGGTGTTGGTGCTTTGAAGGTGAATCCCGTGCCCTGAATCCTGACGAGAAATTAACACCTTGTCTTTATTATAGGAATTTCCTCTTCTTACTTTAGTAAAGCAAATTAATCTTATAATAGATTATTTGGATTAAAGCTGTGTGGAGATGAATGTTGAGGACTCGATTATGCTGTATTGTTGCTGTCACCTGCTGGAAGTTGACTGTAATACATCTGGAAATAGAGGAATCTGATTCCTGATCACCATCCAGAGGTGACAGTTTTTGCGATGGGGAGGTGATAACACTGTCCTCTGCAGCTGCAGGGCTTTAGAAGCAGTCTCCGTTGAACTCAGCACCTTCATCAAACAGATTTCTTTCAGCCTCCCACTACAATAGTATTTTAAGCCTCTTGTGGATGGAGTGTGCTTGGAATTTTTTGTTGTGGTCCTGGAGAACAAGAGTGTGCTTGTTGCATGCTTGTTGCAAACTGGAAGAGAAGGGACAATGCACCCCGAACTGCTGCTGCTGTCCAGGGTTCCTACCAAGGTGGGGACTGAGTGGCGGGTGTCTGGGAGGCAGCATCAGGAAAGATCAAAATCTTTCAAATGCACATATTCCTTCCTCCCTGCAGGAGTTATGAAAAGACGCAAAGGAAGGACGAAAGTATAAATAGTCTAAATTATAAAAACCCTGTGATGACTAAGCAGTAAGCGTGCATTTCCGTGTGCAGCCGAAGCAGAACGTGTGGCCGTTCGTGTTCTCACACTCACCCGCATCCCAGCCCGCTGGCGCAGGGACGGCTGCAGCTCGTGAGCTGTGCTGAGGGCAGCAGCCCTGGGAGGAGGGCACGGGGGGTAAACGCAAGCTAGGAGGAAGATCTTCACACCATAAAGCTATCAGTATTTGTAGACAGAGCCTTGAAATGTTATAACCTGCTGACGTGCCCCTGAAGTCTGGTGGTGGAGGTGGGTGGAAGAGCCGTTCGCGTCTCCGGGGCCGCGTGCCAGCCATGGCTCAGCCAGCGCTGCTGGATTCTTTTTCTGCTGCTGGAGCAGTAGGATGAAACCAAACAAGACCCACGGTGAGCTGCTCAGCACCATCTTCTGGGATCACACTAGAAGGCTAGCAGGGAAATTCCAGCCCCTGTTCCAGCTGCACGAGTGGTTTGCTGCAGGCGTGTCCCCATCGCAAGCTGCCAGGAGATGTGAAGTAGGTGCCCCTGCCGCCAACACCGTCTTTCCCGAGGAAAATGCAAAAGGAGAGCTCTGCATCCTCTAGGGCTAAAACAAACGGAGAGTTTCTTACCTTCAGTGTCCCTGTAGGTATTGTATGAGTAGAAGAAATTAAAATATTCTGTCATTCCTTGTTAATGTAAGGAGTTATAAATTAAAAAAAAAAGGTCAGTAATATGAAATCTTAGCAGATTATGCACTCCAATTATGCGCATTTCTATTTTGATTCTATCACTGTAGTGCTTAATTACCACCCTTAAATCAACATTGTTTGGAGTTAGGTGTTACACTGGTGTAAGTGTTGCTACCTGATTGCTTTCCTATTTTTGATTTGTGTTTAGGCAACGGACATGCTGTCTTTTCCACAAAGAGGTTTCATATTCATGTAAACTTTTTCAGGTTCATATAAAATGTATTTTTCAGTTATTAGCATTAGAAATGTTAGCTATGATTTTTTTACATTTTGTTTTAAAGGACGGGAAAGCCTCTTGGTGCTGAGGACATGGGAATGCTGTTCCTGGCTCCCTCTGAGCTGCGTTGTGCCGTCCCCAAGCCACGGAGGATATTTTCTGCTAGACAGGCAGTAAGCACTCCGTCTCTTCTGCCACTCTCTTTGCCATTATTTAACATTTTAAGCTTTCGGTGTTAACAAAGAAAGCCTCCAAGAGCGTGCCTACTGCACTCCTGGCGTGCCAGCTTTGGCAGATGAATTGTTCACGCCCCTGTCAGAGCAGTGACGGTTCAGCTAACAATCAGGCAGGTGAAGCAGATGAAAATCGAAATGTGAGTGTTGCGGTTCCAGGTGACACAGTCCTGAGGCTCCGGCCGTACACACCAGGTTTTGCTTTCTCCCCTGGGAAGGTAGCTGGGAACGATCTGCTCTCAGAGCTGTGCCCTGGGCGACGTTTTCTTGGCTGCTGAAGGTACCTGTGAATCCGATCAGCCTGATACACACAGAAACTTCCCCAGTAAATGGCTGAGGACTGAAAACGCACAATGTCACAGCATCGGCTTCCTAAAGAGAACGTGAAAAAGGTTCAGAAACCCCCAGAAGGAAAAAGGAAGCACCAGGGAGTTCAGGGTATGAGCTTATCCGCACTTTTTGTCTTTTCCCAAACACCAGAGTAAGATCACCCCTTTTCTGATGTTGCTCACCTTGGCTATTGCTGCTTTGAACAGCGAGAAACCTTGCTGAATTTTCTTTTTTTTTTTTCATCTTTCTTATGAAGTTGTCCTTCCTTACTCCAGTTATTTTCCAACTCTTATGTATCAAAGAGCTGGAGGCTGACCTTCCTAGCTGCTAGAGTGAATCGGAGACAAAATCAATCTGGTCAACCTGACTTGACCCTGCATAAGTTCCCGAGGTGATGAGTAAGTCAGAACCGATATCTCTTTTCATGTGCATGCTTGTGCAATTCTGTTTTTAAAGACGTTCCTTTTAATGAGGACACCACCTTCTCCAGTCTAACTTGCCTGAGCCTTCCCACCGAGTTTGTTCGTCCTGCTGCGAAAGGAACGGCTCGTCCAGAAACAGCCTGAGCAGGCGCTGCACTGCTTTTCTGAACGGGGGCGGTCAAGTCTCCAAACCCAGTGGGCAGCGCACACAGCCTGTGAGATGCTCCTTGGTCTTGTCTCAATGTTCCCCAAGATTTGCTCTTGTTGGCAGGTTTTCTGTGAGACCGACTGATCGCAGCCTTCCCCAAAGCACACACAGAGCTGAAGCACGCTCGTATCTATTGTCTCAAAAGGATATGTCCTCACCAAAAAAAAAAAAAAAAGAAATTAGCCAGGATTCCTGTTTCTAAATGTTGTGACAAGCCAAAGTCACTTGCAGGGCTGGGGAGGCACTTGGGTGGAGGGTGTCACCTCCCGGAGCCCCCAGCCGGGCAGTGCTGGTTCGGCTCCGCAGGGGATAGCACCCTGTGTGCAGTTCAATCTCCACTCCTGTTGAATCTATCCTGCTACGTCCCAGCAAAACTACCAAAGAGGGACGAATTTGTCCTCTGTTAATATGTTTCTTTCATTTTTATAGCTTCCAACCCATCTGCCTGACCTTTCTGCAGGGTGAGGGTCCTTCCTCTCCCCTGCTGTGCCGGGTTCTCCCTCCTCTCCCTCCTCAGTGTTCGGTTGTTCTGTTGCTCTGTGACTAGCTTTGGTATTTTCATCGGTCCTTTGGTATTTTCATCGGTCCTTTGTCTCGTCGGGTCTTTGCTGGTTGCAGAAAAGGCAAGATGCTGCCTGGTGGGCATGGGAATTGATGAGAAAGGGGTGATCAGGTAAGATTGGTTAGTATGTGAGCTCTACACAGACCAGAACAGAGCATCATAGAACAGTTTGGGTTGGAAGGGACCATGGAGGTCACCTAGTCCAGCCCCCTGCAGTGAGCAGGGACATCTTCCACCGGATCAGGCTGCTCAGAGCCCCGTCCAACCTGACCTGGATGGTTCCAGGGACGGGGCATCGACCACCTCCCTGGGCAACCTGGGCCAGTGTCTCACCACCCTCAGCGTAAAAACCCCGTGGAAGTACCCATGGAAGGAGCTACAACAGAAAAGACCACAGGAGGCTTGGAGGGTTTGAGTCACCTAAATGAAGGCTTCCTAAATAGAACTGTTACAAACGAAATATGAAACGAACAACGTCACGGTATTGCTCTACAAGCACATCGCAGCATCGGTGCTCTCCTCCATGAGCAGTGTGCATCTGACTGCTGGCGGAGATGCAGAATAAGAGAGGATCAGAGGGTCTGTGAGATGTCTAACGGTGTCCCCACCGTCACAGGTGGATTGAGGAATGACTCTTCTTGAGGCTCGGCTGCTGCAGGGCACTCCAGTGGCTCCAGAGCCCGATGTGAGAGCAGCTGAGCCAAGCTCCGTGGATGGTGGGTGGCCAAGTGGCTCAAGCAGTTCGTTAACGAGATCTCCGTCAGCCACTGCAGATGTTTAGATGCTGGGCTTCTAAATGTGTCTTAACCCAGAGCCAAATGCCACCTGAGGTGGCCGTGAGGGACAGAGCAATGGGTGCAGCCAATGTTCTCCAGCAGCAGAGCTCCAGCGGTGGGGCACGTGCCACAACCCATCTGCCTCCTCTGGAGGTTAGAGAAGCAGGTTCTGCAGTTTTTATTAGACAATAAGGTCCCAGCAGCTACTCCTAGCATAAAGAGAGGGACCTCATCTTGCAGCTGCTGCTGTTCGTAGCTGGAGATCACGATGTCGAACAGCCCCGGGTTGTGCTGCACCGTAGGCAGCCCGTCACCCACCCGCACGGCAAAGGGCACGGGGTGAGCTGCAGCAGGGCAGATGCACCAGGCGAACGCTGACACTCCAGAAAATGTGACAGCAAAGCGTCGAAAGAGGCTGGGTGGTGTTTCAGGGTGTCATTTGTGCTTAAAAAACTGTTTAAAAATCCTAAGCAGATGATTTTCTGAATACCTTTTTTTTTTTTTTTGGTAAAACAAATAAGAGACACTGGAGCTGGTAGCAAACACATCTCCAGGGAGGAATACTTTATAACAGAAATCAGGACAGTGCCAAAACCGAGGCATGGTCAATAAACCGGGGCGGGAGGGGGTTTCAAGCAATCTTTAAAAGCAGAAGCAAACCCCAGCGGTTTTCTGTTTACACACCAGGATGTTTCTGATACTGAAGCACGGGTCAACATCTATTTATAATCCAAATAAATCTTGTGTTCTGGCATTTGGAATTGTCAGCATTCAGCATATTGGGACGCAGCAGCCACGAGGCTGCGCTGGGAAATGCCGGCTGGAGTCGGCGTTGTTTGCTCTGTGTGTTTTCCCCTCCAGTCACGAGCCCAGTGGGATTTGTGCAAAGGAAACACATTTATTTTTTAAAGTTGGGTCACGCGGAGTTCATAAACGTCTTGACAGGTTGTACCTAGGCGGTGCCTTTAGTGCCCGAGAGCTAAGCTCTTGCCTGACTCTTTTTCCCACAAAATCTCAATATTTCCATGTGTCCGTTAACATCTGTGACAGGTGACGTGCCTGATGGGGCGCAGGGAAATACATAGAACCTGGGTTATCCCTGGACCTGGTGTCTTTCCCTGGCCGTGCCCTGGCCCGGGTTTTGCCTCTGGTGCACCCTCTTCCTCTGCTGGGGAGGAAGGAGCTGCCACCACCTGCCAGCAGGATGCCCAGACCCTGAGAGGTGGAGGCAGGGGGGCGATGCCATGGAGTCCCTCCGCCCTAAAGTCTAGAAACGGGGAAAAATGGCATTCCTGTTAAATACAGATATAATGGGACAGCGAAAGGTGTTTTAGCGAGGTCTGCACCGCTGGCAGTCTCGTGCAGGGAGGACTTTGCCAGTCCTGGTTCCTTGCTCGCAGGCTGACAGCTGGCAGAGGTGCCAGCTAAACAAACAATTTTTCACATTGAACTATTTTTGTGGAATCATCCAAAGACAGGGGCTTTTCTGGTGTGTTTTTTTTTTCCTAAATTATTTTTCCTTTCTCTTCAGAGTCAGTTACTCTGTGGATCCCACTGATTTCTGCCTGCTGTGATCGGAGCCCAGCCACGGACATCACGCCACTCACCTGGAGCCGGTTACCATCCATCGCCGGCCACCAGGAAACCGCTCCCCAAGCGTGGTGTCCGTGATGGAGGATTTCTCTTTGAAGTCCCCGTGTACTTTCAATAACGGAACGCGCCCCTCGGGCAGGGGAATCCCGGCATCCCTCCAAACCCAGTGCCTCTTGTGCCCTTGGGGAGAGAAAGACGGCACCAGCGGCTGGCCTAACTACGAGGTATTCTGTCTTAAAATTCCACCAATACGGTTAATTATTCCACTGCCTGCCCATTAGCTAATGAATGCATCTTGAACTTTGAATGCCTTCTCCCTCCAGGCACAAGCTGATCTTCTCCATAAGCCTACCTGCCCCCGACACAGATGCTGCTGTCACGTTGATATTTGTTGATACGGAAGTGCTAAGAGGAATTAGCAAAATATTCCTGTTCAGAGCTCGGCACTGCACCGTTTCAGGCTTTCTCGCTGATTGATCCTGTGTGCTCCTTTGTAGGGAGCGGTTCCACTGGAAGAGCCGAAGGGCTGCCAAATGTGGGGGAACACACGGCTACTAATCCTTCATCGTACGGTGAATCCAGGTACGTGCTCGGAGAACACTGTCTCGTAACGTGCCACAAGTAGCAGCTAGTGGCTGGTGATTTTTCAGTGTTTGGATTTTTTAACATGGCTCATTCCCTCCGTGGACTGTTGCTCTTCCGCTGAGGACCCCTCAGCCATGTGGAGGAGAGGGATGCTCAGACCTGCATCCGCAAGTCCTTGTGGCCAGGGCGTTGCTGTGGCAGGAGTGGTTGTGTTAAGACATAACGTGATACCTGACAAATATACAGGGTCACTGCCCTCAGCTGATTTATTTTCTCTTTAATCAAGCCAGGTTTGTGCTGGCTTCACTGGGGAATGAACAGATCAGGATTCTGTTGTGAGATAACGAACCATCGCCTTTGAAACAAAGCAACTCAATTTAGGCGTGTTTTAAGACAAAGCACATTTGTGCACATGCATGGAAGGGACTATAAAATTGTTGCATCTATCTTTTTTTTATTTTATATAAAATATATGATTTTTTAAAAAAATTACTGCCTAAAAATTAATAGGCTTTTATAAGACTCCCAAACTGCACTAGGAGGCCAGTTCCCTTCTATTTATACCTCTGCTTTTGAATGATTTATTTACTTTTCCAGCTCTACTTATTTAGAACTACAATAATTTCTTACTGTCAGAGCGTTACACGATGGGAAAAATCAGTTAGAGACACTAAAGAAATAAATAGTTGCTAAGGAAGACATACCTGGTGAGGGAGAGAATTATTTCACGGCTGTAACGCTCTCCAGGGCGCTGCGTCCATAGCTGTTCCCCTGAGTGAGCAGGTTTCAGGCAGAACCGCTCCTCTCGGGACACTGCTGATGTAAGCGGCCATTCCTCGCTATGAGAGGTCAGACAGCGCTGCTCCGTGGATACCAGCGCTGAAATGAAATGATCCAAGTAAATAAACACCAGGCTGAGTTCCTCTCATGCCGTTGACCAGAGATCTCTCGGGGAAGGCAGCGCCTGGAGGAAGTGGTTTGCTGTGTTTCATCCTCCTGCCCTCTGGGGATGCAGTTACAACAGTGGGTGCTGTTAGCTTTAGGACGGATCTAACAGGGAACAAACAATACACTGGACAGGTTGTCCTCTGCGCTGTACGGATCCAACAGGCCTCCTAAATGGCTGCAGTAGGACAGTGTCTTGTTTAGACACACTGCAGTGAGAGACGCAGTGAGAGACGCAGTGAGAGACGCAGTGACAGACGCAGTGACAGACGCAGTGACAGATGCAGTGAGAGATGTAGCGACAGATACAGTGAGATATGCAGTGACAGACGCAGTGACAGATGCAGTGACAGATGCAGTGAGAAATGCAGGGACAGATGCAGTGAGAGATGCAGTGAGAGATGCAGTGACAGACGCAGCGACAGATGCAGTGACAGACGCAGTGACAGACTGACCGGCAAAGGATCTGGCAGGTCCGTGTAGGTGCGTCACCGGTAGCAGCACAGTTCTGCCTGTAAAACAACACTTAACGCTGAGTCTATCCGTTGCTTAATGCCCAAAGAGCCGACCCTTTGGCTTGTTCCTCTGTGTGAAGCACACACACACACACACCCAGATGAACATTTACCGTATCCATATGTAAAGCCGATGCAAGTGTCAGGAAGCCACAGAGGCCAAACCTAGTGTGACAGCCACACGGGAAAGTGATACTCAAGGTTTACAGTGCTGAAATGCAGAACGTCCTGTTTCACTCTGCCCGGGCAAGGCAGCCTGAGGAAATAAAGAACGAAGGTGCCAGAAGCACAAAGTGGCTCGATGCACTCTAGACCCCAAAGCAGTTCAGCATTTCTAAGAAATTCCTGGTTACCTGCAATGCTGCTGTCACGTACCTGCACCAGAAATGGGCAACACTAGTAAAAGCATTAATATGAACTCAAATCTTGATTTTTTTTTTGGTATTTGAACTTGTCACCATTTCAATTTATTCAGCTTGGATAGCAAAGAAAATTGCAGAGCTGGAGTGCATGGTCTTAATGTGTTTAACATTTGTCTGAGAAACAAGCAGACAGAAGAGTGTTGGTAAATGTTTATGCATTTCAGAAATGCCTTCTGCATCACATACTGTGTACTTAGACCGTGAACGTACATAGCAACAGAGCTGATTAAAACCAAACCATTGAATTAATTACTGTGATGTATGGAAGCACACTCTCTAAATGAGATTTGTTGGTGTATGTGAAAGATCTTAGGAGGAACATGGTCAGAACAAAGAGTTAAAGATCAGGATGAAATCCTGCTGCACTTGGAGTCAATTAATTATTTGCTCTTGCCAGCTCTGAGTCTTATTTCACACCTAGAAATTAAGGGAAGCTGGGCAGCTGAGAGGAAAGGGAGACAGCCCCCCAGCAGCACCCACACCTGTGAGGGAGAGTCCCTGAGCTTCTCCCACTTCTGAGAGACCCGCTGGCTTCAGAGTCCCCACTTATGTAAAGCCAGTTGTAGAATTAGTACCAAATTAATTAAATATCTTAAAATAATTGTTCCGAGTTATTTCAATAGAATAATACAGATTTTCTTCTGTCCTCATTATTTGCGTTAATTGATTTTAACTATTAAAGTCTTTGCTGTCCTATGAGGAAAGAAATCCACAGTACATTGTAAAAAACACCATCTCGGTGCACAAGTGATAACAATCCCCACTTGCTGTGGAAGGGTATTTCACTGTGATCCCTGATATCCATTCCTCTGAAACTGCTGTTTGCACCGCATTTATTCTGGTGTTCTTGGCTTGTTCACTCAGGAAATTTAATTAAAATTTTAAATGTATTGTTTCTTAGAAATGTTACTTTTATTCCTATCTGGATAGGAAGAAATTAAACTCCTCATGCCAAAACGCCAGAAGAGAAAATCCAACTCAACAGCCAGGCAAGGGGGCTAACAGGTCAAGAGGATCTGGACGTTTATCCGCAGAGGAAATGCTGCTTTTGGAAAGTGCGTGTTATCAATACCAGGCAGCTGGGGCTGTGCTGGGGCCCCAAGAGCAGCCGACCCCCTCCCCAGGTGCCCGGAAATGTCAGTGCACGGCTCCTGGGTGTCACTGTCCTTTCGGTATTGGGGGTCTCACGCAGATCACCGGGCTGCGACAGCAGTGAAGAGCCCAGGACAGCCAGCTCCTCCGTCCACACGTCCTGCATCTCCCAGTCCTGGGGAAAAGTGCCCGGGAGCCGTCTCCAGCTTCGCTCTCGGGCACTTCCAGCCGGGCAGGACTCACCGGGATTGCTCCGAGATGCGCCTCTGGGCAAACAGCGCGGGGCCACCGTGCCCCCAGGGCACCGACCTGCCCACCGGGGGGGTCCTACCCTCCGCACCGAACCTTTGCCCCGGTCCCTTCACGTCGCCGGTCGCTCTCTACAGCTGTGGCCCCGGGGCGACCCGCGGGAGCCTTGGTGGGGGGGAGCGGTGGGCTTGGGGCGATCCCGCTCCCGCCGCCACCACCGGGGGGCGCCGCTGCACCGCGAACGGTCCCGGCGCGGGCGGCGCTGGGGGACGGGAGGAGCGGGGCGCGGGGGGGACACACCCGCCGCGGGGCGCTGTCCCCGGCTGTCCCCGCTGCTCGCCCGCCTCTGTGCCCGTTCCACCTTTGGAACTTTTGGGTTCCTCTGGTCCCGCGTTTGCGGACCCGCTCCGAGGGGGCGGGAGGCAGCGCGCTTAGCGGGGACAGCGACACCCCGTATTTCAGGCCGAAGGGGTCCCGGGGTTGCCGCTCCCCACGGGGGCTGGGGCACCCCTCGCTGCGGCAGCCCCGGGAAAGCCCGCCTGGGGGGCTACCTGCTTCCCCCGGCCAGGGGAGGGGCCGTGTGCCCCCCCCGTGTCACCCACCGGCGACACGCGGGGTGTCGCGGGCCGGCTGGCGGGAGCACAGGGCAGGAAACCCTGGGGGACCCTCTCTCCCAGCGGGCTGCTCGGTTTTTGGAAGGTGCGCTTTCTCTTGAAGGCACCTGGCTTCAGCCCGGGGCCACGGGCGCGGCGGGGTTGTCCCCGGGGTGCGGGGGTGGCCGTACGCCCCGTCCCCTCTGCCCGCGGAGTCCCGGAGCGAAACAGCGCCGAGGTGAGAGAGGCGGTTCGGTGTACGTGGGGTGCACGGGGCGGAGGCCGGGCACACCTGGATTGCATTAAAGTGACTATTCTCCCTGCCCCGAGGCTCCCGGCGCTGCCTGTGCCCCTCTGCGGGGCTGTCCCGAGGAGCGGCCCTCGGTGGGGGACGGGGACGACTGGGGACACTGTCCGCGCCGCCGTCCCTCCGAGCCATGCCCCGGGGACTCAGTTTTTCCACTGCCCTCCCGTGTCCC
>WKFP01015568.1:646035-656978 GCA_011057875.1 Pterocles orientalis | reverse complement strand
TGATTCCAGTTGAAGATGCCTCAGCGACTAGCATCCCTTCGTCCAATTCCGTGTGACTATGGTGGCAGCTCGTTACAAGCAGCTGGCTTAATGCTTGGAATCATAATTTAACTGTAAGATGTTAACGGCAGTCAATAAAGCGGTTCGTACGCTGCATCTTGGTGGTCTGGACTGTATCAGGTGTTCTGCATTCGAGGGCTTTTTACTTCTAGAAATGTACCTGGGGGTGGTCAGTATGCGGAGCTTTGAACTGTGAGCCTCCTTTGTATGGGGTAGGTGTTGGTGCTTTGAAGGTGAATCCCGTGCCCTGAATCCTGACGAGAAATTAACGCCTTGTCTTTATTATAGGAATTTCCTCTTCTTACTTTAGTGAAGCAAATTAATCTTATAATAGATTATTTGGATTAAAGCTGTGTGGAGGTGAATGTTGAGGACTCGATTATGCTGTATCGTTGCTGTCACCTGCTGGAAGTTGACTGTAATACATCTGGAAATAGAGGAATCTGATTCCTGATCACCATCCAGAGGTGACAGTTTTTGCGATGGGGAGGTGATAACACTGTCCTCTGCAGCTGCAGGGCTTTAGAAGCAGTCTCTGTTGAACTCAGCACCTTCATCAAACAGATTTCTTTCAGCCTCCCACTACAATAGTATTTTAAGCCTCTTGTGGATGGAGTGTGCTTGGAATTTTTTGTTGTGGTCCTGGAGAACAAGAGTGTGCTTGTTGCATGCTTGAGGCAAACTGGAAGAGAGGGGACAATGCACCCCGAACTGCTGCTGCTGTCCAGGGTTCCTACCAAGGTGGGGACTGAGTGGCGGGCGTCTGGGAGGCAGCATCAGGAAAGATCAAAATCTTTCAAATGCACGTATTCCTTCCCCCCTGCAGGAGTTATGAAAAGACGCAAAGGAAGGACGAAAGTATAAATAGTCTAAATTATAAAAACCCTGTGATGACTAAGCAGTGAACGTGCATTTCCGTGTACAGCCGAAGCAGAACGTGTGGCCGTTCGTGTTCTCACACTCACCCGCATCCCAGCCCGCTGCCGCAGGGACGGCCGCAGCTCGTGAGCTGTGCTGAGGGCAGCAGCCCTGGGAGGAGGGCACGGGGGGTAAACGCAAGCTAGGAGGAAGATCTTCACACCGTAAAGTCATCAGTATGTGTAGACAGAGCCTTGAAATGTTAGAACCTGAAGATGCGTCCCTGAAGTGTGAGCTGGAGGTGGGTGGAAGAGCTGTTTGCGTCTCCGGGGCCGCGCTGTGGCTGCCGAGAGCTCACGGGGGGCCGTGTACCAGCTGTGGCTCAGCCAGCGCTGCTGGATTCTTTTTCTGCTGCTGGAGCAGTAGGATGAAACCAAACAAGACCCATGGTGAGCTGCTCAGCACCATCTTCTGGGATCACACTAGAAGGCTAGCAGGGAAATTCCAGCCCCTGTTCCGCCTGCACGAGTGGTTTGCTGCAGGCGTGTCCCCATCGCAAGCTGCCAGGAGATGTGAAGTAGGTGCCCCTGCCACCAACACCGTCTTTCCCGAGGAAAATGCAAAAGGAGAGCTCTGCATCCTCTAGGGCTAAAACAAACGGAGAGTTTCTTACCTTCAGTGTCCCTGTGGGTATTGCATGAGTAGAAGAAATTAAAATATTCTGTCATTCCTTGTTAATGTAAGGAGTTATAAATTAAAAAAAAAAGGTCAGTAATATGAAATCTTAGCAGATTATGCACTCCAATTATGTGCATTTCTATTTTGATTCTATCACTGTAGTGCTTAATTACCACCCTTAAATCAACATTGTTTGGAGTTGGGTGTTACACTGGTGTTAAGTGTTGCTACCTGATTGCATTCCTCTTTTTGATTTGTGTTTAGGCAATGGACATGCTGTCTTTTCCACAAAGAGGTTTCATATTTTTGTAAACTTTATTTTCTCTTTCAGGTTCATATAAAATGTATTTTTCAGTTATTAGCATTAGAAAAGTTAGCTATGATTTTTTAATATTTTGTTTTAAAGGATGGGAAAGCCTCTTGGTGCTGAGGACGTGGGAATGCTGTTCCTGGCTCCCTCTGAGCTGCGTTGTGCCGTCCCCAAACCACGGAGGATATTTTCTGCTAGACAGGCAGTAAGCACTCCGTCTCTTCTGCCACTCTCTTTGCCATTATTTAACATTTTAAGCTTTCAGTGTTAACAAAGAAAGCCTCCAAGAGCGTGCCTACTGCACTCCTGGCGTGCCAGCTTTGGCAGATGAATTGTTCATGCCCCTGTCAGAGCAGTGATGGTTCAACTAACAATCAGGCAGGTGAAGCAGATGAAAATCGAAATGTGAGTGTTGCGGTTCCAGGTGACACAGTCCTGAGGCTCCGGCCGTACGCACCAGGTTTTGCTTTCTCCCCTGGGAAGGTAGCTGGGAACGATCTGCTCTCAGAGCTGTGCCCTGGGCGACGTTTTCTTGGCTGCTGAATACCTGTGAATCCGATCAGCCTGATACACACAGAAACTTCCCCAGAAAATGGCTGAGGACTGAAAACGCACAATGTCACAGCATCGGCTTCCTAAAGAGAACGTGAAAAAGAAAGAAGGAAAAAGGAAGCACCAGGGAGTTCAGGGTATGAGCTTATCTGCACTTTTTGTCTTTTCCCAAACACCAGAGTAAGATCACCCCTTTTCTGATGTTGCTCACCTTGGCTATTGCTGCTTTGAACGGTGAGAAAGCTTGCTGAATTTTCTTTTTTTTTTTTCATCTTTCTTATGAAGTTGTCCTTCCTTACTCCAGTTATTTCCCAACTCTTACGTATCAAAGAGCTGGAGGCTGACCTTCCTAGCTGCTAGAGTGAATCAGAGACAAAATCAATCTGGTCAACCTGACTTGACCCTGCATAAGTTCCCGAGGTGATGAGTAAGTCAGAACCGACATCTCTTTTCATGTGCATGCTTGTGCAATTCTGTTTTTAAAGACGTTCCTTTTAATGAGGACACCACCTTCTCCAGTCTAACTTGCCTGAGCCTTCCCACCGAGTTTGTTCGTCCTGCTGTGAAAGGAACGGCTCGTCCAGAAACAGCCTGAGCAGGCGCTGCACTGCTTTTCTGAACGGGGGCGGTCAAGTCTCCAAACCCAGTGGGCAGTGCACACAGCCTGTGAGATGCTCCTTGGTCTTGTCTCAGTGTTCCCCAAGATTTGCTCTTGTTGGCAGGTTTTCTGTGAGACCAACTGATCGCAGCCTTCCCCAAAGCACACGCAGAGCTGAAGCACGTTCGTATCTATTGTCTCAAAAGGATATGCCCTCACCAAAAAAAAAAAAAAAATTAGCCAGGATTCCTGTTTCTAAATGTTGTGACAAGCCAAAGTCACTTGCAGGGCTGGGGAGGCACTTGGGTGGAGGGTGTCACCTCCCGGAGCCCCCGGCCGGGCAGGGTGGTTCGGCTCCATAGGGGATAGCACCCTGTGTGCAGTTCAATCTCCACTCCTGTTGAATCTATCCTGCTACCTCCCAGCAAAAACTACCAAAGAGGGACGAATTTGTCCTCTGTTAATATGTTTCTTTCATTTTTATAGCTTCCAGCCCATCCGCCTGACCTTTCTGCAGGGTGAGGGTCCTTCCTCTCCCCTGCTGTGCCGGGTTCTCCCTCCTCTCCCTCCTCAGTGTTTGGTTGTTCTGTTGCTCTATGACTAGCTTTGGTATTTTCATCGGTCCTTTGGTATTTTCATCGGTCCTTTGGTATTTTCATCGGTCCTTTGGTATTTTCATCGGTCCTTTGGTATTTTCATCGGTCCTTTGTCTCGTCAGGTCTTTGCTGGTTGCAGAAAAGGCAAGATGCTGCCTGGTGGGCATGGGAATTGACGAGAAAGGGGTGATCAGGTGAGATTGGTTAGTATGTGAGCTCTACACAGACCAGAACAGAGCATCATAGAACAGTTGGGGTTGGAAGGGACCATGGAGGTCACCTAGTCCAGCCCCCTGCAGTGAGCAGGGACATCTTCCACCAGGTCAGGCTGCCCAGAGCCCTGTCCACCCTGACCTGGATGGTTCCAGGGACGGGGCATCGACCACCTCCCTGGGCAACCTGGGCCAGTGTCTGACCACCTTCAGCGTAAAAACCCTGTGGAAGTACCCATGGAAGGAGCTACAACAGAAAAGACCACAGGAGGCTTGGAGGGTTTGAGTCACCTAAATGAAGGCTTCCTAAATAGAACTGTTACAAACGAAATATGAAACGAACAATGCCACGGTATTGCTCTACAAGCACATCGCAGCATCGGTGCTCTCCTCCATGAGCAGTGTGCATCTGACTGCTGGCGGAGATGCAGAATAAGAGAGGATCAGAGGGTCTGTGAGATGTCTAACGGTGTCCCCACCGTCAGAGGTGGATTGAGGAATGACTCTTCTTGAGGCTCGGATGCTGCAGGGCACTCCAGTGGCTCTAGAGCCCGATGTGACAGCAGCTGAGCCAAGCTCCGTGGATGGTGGGTGGCCAAGTGGCTCAAGCAGTTCGTTAACGAGATCTCCATCAGCCACTGCAGATGTTTAGATGCTGGGCTTCTAAATGTGTCTTAACCCAGAGCCAAATGCCACCTGAAGTGGCCGTGAAGGACAGAGCAATGGGTGCAGCCAATGTTCTCCAGCAGCAGAGCTCCAGTGGTGGGGCACGTGCCACAACCCATCTGCCTCCTCGAGGTTAGAGAAGCAGGTTCTGCAGTTTTTATTAGACAATAAGGTCCCAGCAGCTTCTCCTAGCATAAAGAGAGGGACCTCGTGTTGCAGCTGCTGCTGTTCGTAGCTGGAGATCACGATGTCGTACAGCCCCGGGTTGTGCTGCACCGTAGGCAGCCCGTCACCCACCCGCACGGCAAAGGGCACGGGGTGAGCTGCAGCAGGGCAGATGCACCAGGCGAACGCTGACACTCCAGAAAATGTGACAGCAAAGCGTCGAAAGAAGCTGGGTGGTGTTTCAGGGTGTCATTTGTGCTTAAAAAACTGTTTAAAAATCCTAAACAGATGATTTTCTGAATACCTTTTTTTTTTTTTTTTTTTTTGGGTAAAACAAATAAGAGACACTGGAGCTGGTAGCAAACACATCTCCAGGGAGGAATACATTATAACAGAAATCAGGACAGTGCCAAAACCGAGGCATGGTCAATAAACCGGGGCGGGAGGGGGTTTCAAGCAATCTTTAAAAGCAGAAGCAAACCCTAGCGGTTTTCTGTTTACACACCAGAATGTTTCTGATACTGAAGCACGGGGCAACATCTATTTATAATCCAAATAAATCTTGTGTTCTGGCATTTGGAATTGTCAGCATTCGGCGTATTGGGAAGCAGCAGCCACGAGGCTGCGCTGGGAAATGCCGGCTGGAGTCGGCGTTGTTTGCTCTGTGTGTTTTCCCCTCCGGTCACGAGCCCAGTGGGATTTGTGCAAAGGAAACACATTTATTTTTTAAAGCTGGGTCACGCGGAGTTCATAAACGTCTTGACAGGTTGTACCTAGGCGGTGCCTTTAGTGCCCGAGAGCTAAGCTCTTGCCTGACTCTTTTTCCCACAAAATCTCAACGTTTCCATGTGTCCGTTAACACCGGTGACAGGTGACGTGCCTGATGGGTTGCAGGGGAATACATAGAACCTGGGTTATCCCTGGACCTGGTGTTTTCCCCGGCCGTGCCCTGGCCCGGGTTTTGCCTCTGGTGCACACTCTTCCTCTGCTGGGGAGGAAGGAGCTGCCACCACCTGCCAGCAGGATGCCCAGACCCTGAGAGGTGGAGGCAGGGGGGCGATGCCGTGGAGTCCCTCCGCCCTAAAGTCTAGAAACGGGGAAAAATGGCATTCCTGTTAAATACAGACATAATGTGACAGCGAAAGGTGTTTTAGCGAGGTCTGCACCGCTGGCAGTCTCGTGCAGGGAGGACTTTGCCAGTCCTGGTTCCTTGCTCGCAGGCTGAGAGCTGGCAGAGGTGCCAGCTAAACAAACAATTTTTCACATTGAACTATTTTTGTGGAATCATCCAAAGACAGGGGCTTTTCTGGTGTGGTTTTTTTTCCTAAATTATTTTTCCTTTCTCTTCAGAGTCAGTTACTCTGTGGATCCCACTGATTTCTGCCTGCTGTGATCGGAGCCCAGCCACGGACATCACGCCACTCACCTGGAGCCGGTTATCATCCATCGCCGGCCACCGGGAAACCGCTCCCCAAGCGTGGTGTCCGTGATGGAGGATTTCTCTTTGAAGTCCCCGTGTACTTTCAATAACGGAACGCGCCCCTCGGGCAGGGGAATCCCGGCATCCCTCCAAACCCAGTGCCTCTTGTGCCCTTGGGGAGAGAAAGACAGCACCAGCGGCTGGCCTCACGACGAGGTATTCTGTCTTAAAATTCCACCAATACGGTTAATTATTCCACTGCCTGCAGTGGTGTGATCCAGCCACTCATTAGCTAACGCATCTTGAACTTTGAATGCCTTCTCCCTCCAGGCACAAGCTGATCTCCATAAGCCTACCTGCCCCCGACACAGATGCTGCTGTCACGTTGATATTTGTTGATATGGAAGTGCTAAGAGGAATTAGCAAAATATTCCTGTTCAGAGCTCGGCACTGCACCGTTTCAGGCTTTCTTGCTGATTTATCCTGTGTCCTCCTTTGTAGGGAGCGGTTCCACTGGAAGAGCCGAAGGGTTGCCAAATGTGGGGGAACACACGGCTACAAATCCTTCATCGTACGGTGAATCCAGGTACGTGCTCGGAGAACACTGTCTCATAATGTGCCACAAGTAGCAGCTAGTGGCTGGTGATTTTTCAGTGTTTGGATTTTTTAACATGGCTCATTCTCTCGGTGGACCGTTGCTCTTCCGCTGAGGACCCCTCAGCCATGTGGAGGAGAGGGATGCTCAGACCTGCATCCGCAAGTCCTTGTGGCCAGGGCGTTGCTGTGGCAGGAATGGTTGTGTTAAGACATAACGTGATACCTGGCAAATATACAGGGTCACTGCCCTCAGCTGATTTATTTTCTCTTTAATCAAGCCAGGTTTGTGCTGGCTTCATGGGGAATGAACAGATCAGGATTCTGTTGTGAGATAACGAACCATCGCCTTTGAAACAAAGCAACTCAATTTAGGCGTGTTTTAATACAAAGCACATTTGTGTACATGCATGGAAGGGACTATAAAATTGTTGCATCTATTTTTTTTATTTTAGTATTAAAGATATGATTTTTTTTTAAAATTACTGCCTACAAACTAATAGGCTTTTATAAGACTCCCAAACTGCTTTAGAAGGCCAGTTCCCTTCTATTTATACCTCTGCTTTTGAATGATTTATTTAGTTTTCCAGCTCTACTTATTTGGAACTACAATAATGTCTTACTGTCAGAGCGTCACACGATGGGAAAAATCAGTTAGAGACACTAAAGAAATAAGTAGTTGCTAAGGAAGACATACCTGGTGAGGGAGAGAATTATTTCACGGCTGTAACGCTCTCCAGGGCGCTGCGTCCGTAGCTGTTCCCCTGAGTGAGCAGGTTTCAGACAGAACCGCTCCTCTCGGGACACTGCTGATGTAAGCGGCCATTCCTCGCTATGAGAGGTCAGACAGCGCTGCTCCGTGGATACCAGCGCTGAAATGAAATGATCCGAGTAAATAAACACCAGGCTGAGTTCCTCTCATGCCGTTGACCGGAGATCTCTCGGGGAAGGCAGCGCCTGGAGGAAGTGGTTTGCTGTGTTTCATCCTCCTGCCCTCTGGGGATGCAGTTACAACAGTGGGTGGTGTTAGCTTTAGGACGGATCTAACAGGGAACAAACAATACACTGGACAGGTTGTCCTCTGCGCTGTACGGATCCAACAGGCCTCCTAAATGGCTGCAGTAGGACAGTGTCTTGTTTAGACACACTGCAGTGAGAGACGCAGTGAGAGATGCAGCAAGAGATGCAGCGAGAGATGCAGCAACAGATGCAGTGACAGACGCAGTGACAGATGCAGTGAGAGATGCAGCGAGCAGAGACGCAGCGACAGACGCAGCGACAGACGCAGTGACAGACACAGCGACAGATGCAGTGAGAGATGCAGCGACAGAGGCAGCGACAGACGCAGTGACAGACTGACCGGCAAAGGATCTGGCAGGTCCGTGTAGGTGCGTCACCGGTAGCAGCACAGTTCTGCCTGTAAAACAACACTTAACGCTGAGTCTATCCGTTGCTTAATGCCCAAAGAGCCGACCCTTTGGCTT
The DNA here is from genome assembly GCA_011057875.1 of Pterocles orientalis. NCBI lineage: Eukaryota > Metazoa > Chordata > Aves > Pterocliformes > Pteroclidae > Pterocles > Pterocles orientalis. The sequence goes on along the minus strand of WKFP01015568.1, from coordinate 648,785 downwards.
GTTCCTCTGTGTGAAGCACACACACACACACACCCAGATGAACATTTACCGTATCCATATGTAAAGCCGATGCAAGTGTCAGGAAGCCACAGAGGCCAAACCTAGTGTGACAGCCACATGGGAAAGTGATACTCAAGGTTTACAGTGCTGAAATGCAGAACGTCCTGTTTCACTCTGCCCGGGCAAGGCAGCCTGAGGAAATAAAGAACGAAGGTGCCAGAAGCACAAAGTGGCTCGATGCACTCTAGACCCCAAAGCAGTTCAGCATTTCCAAGAAATTCCTGGTTACCTGCAATGCTGCTGTCACGTACCTGCACCAGAAATGGGCAACACTAGTAAAAGCATTAATATGAACTCAAATCTTGATTTTTTTTTTGGTATTTGAACTTGTCACCATTTCAATTTATTCAGCTTGGATAGCAAAGAAAATTGCAGAGCTGGAGTGCATGGTCTTAATGTGTTTAACATTTGTCTGAGAAACACGCAGACAGAAGTGTTGGTAAATGTTTATGCATTTCAGAAATGCCTTCTGCATCACATACTGTGTACTTAGACCGTGAATGTACATAGCAACGGAGCTGATTAAAACCAAACCATTGAATTAATTACTGTGATGTATGGAAGCACACACTCTAAATGAGATTTGTTGGTGTATGTAAAAGATCTTAGGAGAAACATGGTTAGAACAAAGAGTTAAAGATCAGGATGAAATCCTGCTGCACTTGGAGTCAATTAATTATTTGCTCTTGCCAGCTCTGAGTCTTATTTCACACCAAGAAATTAAGGGAAGCTGGGCAGCTGAGAGGAAAGGGAGACAGCCCCCCAGCAGTACCCACACCTGTGAGGGAGAGTCCCTGAGCTTCTCCCACTTCTGAGAGACCCGCTGGCTTCAGAGTCCCCGCTCATGTCAAGCCAGTTGTAGAATTAGTACCAAATTATTTAAATATCTTAAAATAATTGTTCCAACTGATTTCAATAGAATAATACAGATTTTCTTCTGTCCTCATTATTTGTGTTAATTGATTTTAACTACTAAAGTCTTTGCTGTCCTATGAGGAAAGAAATCCACAGTACATTGCAAAAAACACCATCTCGGTGCACAAGTGATAACAATCCCCACTTGCTGTGGAAGGGTATTTCACTGTGATCCCTGACATCCCTTCTTCTGAAACTGCTGTTTGCACCGCATTTATTCTGGTGTTCTTGGCTTGTTCACTCAGGAAATTGAATTAAAATTTTAAGTGTATTATTTCTTAGAAATGTTACTTTTATTCCTATCTGGATAGGAAGAAATTAAACTCCTCACGTCAAAACGCCAGAAGAGAAAATCCAACTCAACAGCCAGGCAAGGGGGCTAACAGATCAAGAGGATCTGGACGTTTATCCGCAGAGGAAATGCTGCTTTTGGAAAGTGCGTGTTATCAATACCAGGCAGCTGGGGCTGTGCTGTGGCCCCAAGAGCAGCCGACCCCCTCCCCAAGTGCCTGGAAATGTCAGTGCACGGCTCCTGGGTGTCACTGTCCTTTCGGTATTGGGGTTCTCACGCAGATCACCGGGCTGCGACAGCAGTGAAGAGCCCAGGACAGCCAGCTCCTCCGTCCACACGTCCCGGATCTCCCAGTCCTGCGGAAAAGTGCCCGGGAGCCGTCTCCAGCTTCGCTCTCGGGCACTTCCAGCCGGGCAGGACTCGCCGGGATTGCTCCGAGATGCGCCTCTGGGCAAACAGCGCGGGGCCACCGTGCCCCCAGGGCACCGACCTGCCCACCGGGGGGGTCCTACCCTCCGCACCGAACCTTTGCCCCGGTCCCTTCACGTCGCCGGTCGCTCTCTACAGCTGTGGCCCCGGGGCGACCCGCGGGAGCCTTGGTGGGGGGGAGCGGTGGGCTTGGGGCGATCCCGCTCCCGCCGCTGCCCGCCGCCGCCGCCGGGGGGCGCCGCTGCACCGCGAACGGTCCCGGCGCGGGCGGCGCTGGGGGACGGGAGGAGCGGGGCGCGGAGGGGACACCCCCGCCGCTGTCCCCGGCTGTCCTCGCTCCTCGCCAACCTCTGTGCCCGTTCCACCTTTGGAACTTTTGGGTTCCTCTGGTCCCGCGTTTGCGGACCCGCTCCGAGGGGGCGGGAAGCGGCGCGCTTAGCGGGGACAGCGACACCCCGTATTTCAGGCCGAAGGGGTCCCGGGGGTGCCGCTCCCCACGGGGGCTGGAGCACCCCTCGCTGCGGCAGCCCCGGGAAAGCCCGCCTGGGGGGCTACCTGCTTCCCCCGGCCAGGGGAGGGGCCGTGTGCCCCCCCGTGTCACCCACCGGCGACACGCCGGGTGTCACGGGCCGGCTGGCGGGAGCACGGGGCAGGAGACCCCGGGGGACCCTCTCTCCCAGCGGGCTGCTCGGTTTTTGGAAGGGGCGCTTTCTCTTGAAGGCACCTGGCTTCAGCCCGGGGCCACGGGCGCGGCGGGGTTGTCCCCGGGGTGCGGGGGTGGCCGTACGCCCCGTCCCCTCTGCCCGCGGAGCCCCGGAGCGAAACAGCGCCGAGGTGAGAGAGGCGGTTCGGTGTACGTGGGGTGCACGGGGCGGAGGCCGGGCACACCTGGATTGCATTAAAGTGACTATTCTCCCTGCCCCGAGGCTCCCGGCGCTGCCTGCGCCCCTCTGCGGGGCTGTCCCGGGGAGCGGCCCTCGGTGGGGGACGGGGACGACTGGGGACACTGTCCGCGCCGCCGTCCCTCCGAGCCATGCCCCGGGGACTCAGTTTT
>WKFP01015568.1:608822-646015 GCA_011057875.1 Pterocles orientalis | reverse complement strand
TTTTTTTTTTTTTTTTTTTTTTTTTTTTTTTTTTTTTTTTTTTTTTTTTTTTGCCGTGGTGTTTTCTTTTTCGTGTATGTAATTTTTTTTCATCATGAAAATGGTAAATGTCACGTACTGCGTGGTTTGGAAATGCTTTGGCTGAGCTTTTGTAGGTTGAATTAGCGTGAGATTGGACTGGCCCTGGTGAAAGCTGGTCTTCTTTTTAAGGGGTCTCTAGAGATCAACGAGAAAGCGTTTGTCTGTGCTGAGCCGGAGAGATTACCTCTGCCACCTCCAGGCTGTCTTTCACACACCTAAGTTTGTGAGAAGGAAACAAAGTGTTTCTAGGTGGGCAAATGAAAGCTTTGGCTGAGACGTTTTATTTCAGGAAAGAAAAAATGTGTATGAGGAGTGGGAGACCTGCAGCAGTAGTGAGCTCCTACATGCCTTTGTGAGATTATTAATTTCTGTTGCTCTTCAAAAGGATCAAAAGATGGCACTCCAAGCCCACACAGGATTTCTGGGGCGAAAGTCTGTTTATGATGGGTTTAGGCGATCCTTAAACTCCTGGCAGAATGTAGGGGTAGATGTGCTCAGGGACAGTCATTTCCCACGCAGAGCAGTGATATGATTTTGAAGCTTTCGGGACAATTTAATGCTGATCTTGGTCTTTCTTAAGTGTCAGGGAGTCATTATGGTCAATATTACTCTTCTGTTTACTCACTGGAGGTACCATTGGACTGAAACCATTGTTTAGTTTTCCTTCGAGCTGTTGGTATTTTTATGTGCAGTAAAGGCATTTGGCTAAGGCAAGTATACACAGCTGCCCAGCAGAAGCCTGTTCAGTTCAGTGTCAGTAACTGGGAAGTTCCTGGATCTCCATAGTGTCTACCCACTAAATGTGCCTTGCTGGTTCGTTCTCTAGATGGCAGAAAAATATTTTCTCCTTCAGCTGTTTCTGTGGGCTAATGATTTATGTTTTTTTTCTTTTGTTTTGATCTTGGCACCTCCTTGACAAAATCTGTTGCCTAATTGCTTTTGGAATTCTCTTTCCTCCAGCCTAATTATGATATATGATGCATTTATGACTTTATTCAAACAAATTACTCCTCCCCTACTTCCTGAGCTAGAAAAACGCAAACTTTAGAAACAATTATATACATATACAATGAGGACTGTTCATATTAGCCTCTGTTTAGACAAGGAAATAATTTGGAAGTTTTGCTGGAGTAATTGGGAGTAATTTGATGTGACCTAGAGCATACAGTTATGAAGGTGTAGCTGCTTGCAATTAGGAACCACTACCTTGGCCTAATCCCACCTATTTTGCTAGACAACCTGCAGTGGTTGTGAGACTGCCTGCTTTTTATAGTGTATTTTAAATCTATTTTCTCTCAGGATGTGTAAATGAATTATCAGATGTTGAAACATCATGGCTAAAGAGACGTGTCAGGTTTCAGTTGTGTATTACACACACTTCTGTATAATCTATTTCAGACCTTCAAGAAATGAAGAATAGCACATTCGTAGGCAGAACCCCTCAAAAAAAGTTTTATTACAGTTTCCAAACTGCCTTGAGACCACTAAAACACAGCTAACTAAGTGCTTCAACAGTTATGAAAAAGGAGCCGAATAAAATCCCCAGCTGAAAGAGACATTTAGTTGATCCAAGGCAGGAATGACCTCTGAATTAGCTGTCATCACACTCAGCGATGAAGTCATGGAGCTCCCTCCTGGCTCCTGCCTGTGCGGAGGCACGGATCTTCACCATGCTTCCCTGATTTAATTAACCCCAACTAGCTTAAAGCCGCGTGCGCTTACTGTGATTGGAAAGGGTTCAGCGACAAGAGGCACATTATTGCGAGACGAGGCTCTCCAGTTAGTCACGCAGATCTGTCACTGCCTTGGATGGCTTTCAAGTCTGGAGGCTTCAACCTGGTCCCGTGGGTGGGGGCTGGGGATAAGGGAACAAAGTGAAATCCACGGTTCATCTTTTTTATGTTTCATGAATACACCCACGCAGTCCTTTAATCCACACATATCATTTCCTTCTCCTTTCTCTCTCCCCCCCCTCCCCGTCGCTGCAGATTCATTCATGTTGTTGTGACCTGAAAGAGCAGAAATGAAGACAGCGCTCTGCTCGGCAGTCGCTGCTCTGTGCGCAGCCACCCTCCTCTCCTCCATCGAGGCTGAAGGTAACCTTCCCCTCCCTGCCCCCTTACCCCTGGTGCCCCCCAGCCAGCAAACCTCCCAGGCCGCCCTGAGCTACCCGCTCTCTCCCTCTCCATTTTTAAGTGTAACTTCTTCACCTTCTCTCTTTCTCTCCTTCAGAGGAACGCCTCTCCTTCCCTGCCCAGCTCCTTCTGTGCTCTGTTTCTCCCGGCCGGTCAGCCGGGCCGTAGCTCGCTCTCTCTGTCTCTCTGGTGTGCTGTCCACACCGCCGCAGGCAGGACGCGCGCCAGCTGCCCTGGCCGCCCGGGGGGAATGCCCCGAGGAGCCCGCTGCCGCCGGCGGGCAGCCCGCCATGGCCGGGGCCTGTGGCGCTGCCCCACTGACGGACCGAGAACGGCTGGGCTCTGCGCTGTAGAGTCTTGTTTAATTATATTGAGAGAGGAAACGAAAAACCCACCACCCACCAACCTGCAGCTTTGAAATAAAATGCTCCAACAGAGCCTGGCTCTCTGCGCCTGTGTGTTTTGTCCGGGCCGGGCCCCTCGCCTCTGCCCTGCCGCCACACTGGCCTCCCCAGCTCAGCGGGGCGACCCCCGGCTGGGCCCTGGGGTGGCCGGATCATCCCTTGGGGACATTCAGCCTCTGGGGTGGGTATGGTGTGGGGGACACCGCTGGGGAGATGCTGCCGCCGCCGTGATGTACATTTTGGGCACCGCTGGAGGGTGGCCAGGCCCGGGCCAGGCCGTGCTGTGGCAGCCCGACCCCAAGGCTCTAGTATGCGTGTGGCGCCATCACCCCCAAAGAGGCCGTTCTCCTCTCCTCCTCCTCCATGTGGGGCCCTGGCCCAGTCTCGCTGGAGGTTGAGGTCCCTGTCAGCCTGTGGCGATGTCCTGCCCTCAGCTGGAGGGATGGTGGCCTGGGGAGAGCCGTTGCGGTTGCCGCACTGGTCGCAGTGTGGCTCAAAATGTCCCGGCCCTGGTGCGTTTGCCTCCTTGGTGGGTTAACAGCGAGTGTGGGGGCAGCCTGCCCTGTCACCCTCTGTGTGAGCCGCGTGGCTTTGGTTGTGGTGACGCTGTTTCTGCCAGCAGTGGCTGCTGGGGGAAATAGAGGTGCTCGATGTCCTGCGCTGAGATGGCTTCGTCTGCCCTCCGGGTCTTGGCTCCGTTGTAGGGTGAACTGGGTGTGAGCTCCCCCAGATTTACTGGGAAAAAAACAGAAACCAGCATCTGATAATTCAGGTTTTATTTTCCCTTCCTTCTCTTTATCGAACTGAACCAAATTCTCTGGTCGTGGCCTGCTGTGAGCTCCTGTGCCTGGACCTCGTCGACTTGGCTGATGGCCACCAAAAGCACGGTGCGCCGGAGGAGCCTCTGCCCCCCGGCAGCGGTGCTTGCTTGGGCCATGCACGTGTAAAGTACACTGGCTTTCTGGAGAAAGGTGACATTTCTGCCAGCAGTGCAACATCTGGTCACCCTAGGAGAGGGTCAGCCTGCTGCCTCCCTCTCGTGCTGCGTTGCTGTTGGCTGAGGCACCCAGAAAGGTCGTTTGAAGTCATTTCAGAGTTGCGTTTCAAACGCAGGGCTGCTGTGCCAGAGAAAGCAGAGGAAGGACACGGTTTCGGTGGAGTGTGTCGTTGTGTTCCCCATCTCAGGAGGACGCTCTCTTGGAGCAGGGGTGATGTTGCTGTTGTCCTGCACCAACGTGCATGGAGCAGGTTCTTCAGAATGTAAGTGAAGGTGTTTGATTTAGCTGTAGGGTGGACTAAACCAGGCATAACCTAAGTACTGTTAGTGAAAGCTACAAAAATATATTTGGAGAAGCACGTGGTTATTTTATCACAGTGAAATGAGATGCATTGCCGGGTCTGACGTTGAAGGATGCACCATTGATAAGAAGAAGAGTGGATAGAGCCTGATCGTGAGAGTTGTACAGTGCTCCTGGACAGGACTTACGTTATTCTGCATTCAGGAACGTGTATTAAAGAAAATACCTAGTTGACAGTGATCAGGTTTCTAGCTCCAGAGTTTAGAAGAGCAGAAATGTGTTGTGAGTAGGCAGTGCGGTGAGAAACAGTGGTGCTGAAAATGGAAGTTCAAAGCTCAGAGTACCTTAGGGCTTGCTCCGGTGGGAGCTGCGTTCATAAAGCTTTTTGGTGTGTGTGTGCTTTTTGTTCGCACTATACTGGGCACCCTTCTGCACTGTTTTAATTTTCTGCTTCAATTTTGCATCGTCTTGTAAATTGCATGTTGTATCTTATTTACTTATTTACTTTAGTTCTGGTCTCATTGCAACTTAAATCCTGTCTGCTGAACTGACTTCTCCTGTGGATGTTAGTCCTTTAGTCTGTTTTTTCCAGCTTTCAGATCACATCGTGGCAAAGCTCTCCCCTGACCAGTCAGTCTTGTCTCTGTTTTTCTTTTTTTTTTTTTTTTTTTTTTTTTTTTTTTTTTTTTTTTTTGTTTGAATTTTCTTTCCCTGAGGTGTAGGTAGGTGTAGGTCTCACTTGGTGAGAGGAGGATGAGGGAGAGGGCCATTTGATGTGGTGAAGATTGTTGATATGGAGTGACAGCAGAGGGAAGGAAAAGCTTCGTTCTGTTTTTCTGCCTTCCTTTGACTTTCGTTTTTCAGTCTCCTCTGGAGCAGATCTGGTGTTCATCTGATACTGCTGTTCATAGATTCCTAAGTCTTCTGGGGTGAAACTGGTTCTTCATCAGCACCACAGCTGCTCTGCGAGTCCTTTGTGAGAGCCAGGCTCTGTTGCTGTTGGCAAGGCAGTGAGCTGCAGGGATGGTGTTTGAGCTTTTCTGCAGATAGGACAATGCAGGGGTTTCCAGTTGATCCCTAGAGCAGCAGAGGGGGTAAAGGCAATGTGGAGTCTAAATGCATTCATGGCATTTCACTGGGGCAGTTGTTGGTTCACCCTGGACAAGGAAGCAAATCTGTTTTCATACTCAGTGTTTTTGCTCTTTTGCAGTGAAATTCTTGTTTTGTTTTGCAATCCTTCTCATGTGTCTCTCTCGGCTTAAACTTCTTGTGCTTGATGCTATATTTTATCATCCGTTTAAGTTGTTTCTTGCCTTTTTAGTCCAGCACTGCAGTATTCCAGTGCATTCCCTGTGTGTCTTCGTGTCAAGATTTCTTTCTGTCACAGTATTTTTTCCATCTGTGATCACAAAGAGCCAGGGGGCAAATCTATGTCCTTTCACTAGATGGATGATTTTTTTTTCATTATTTTAATCATAGTTAAGCCAAGTAGATTGCTATGTGAATAACCTGTTAGTTCTAATCTCAAGGTAATGCTGTGACAGTGTGATGTCTTGTGTAGCGTGCTGTGTTTCCTAATGCAGGGGGATTTTCAGAGGCACAGGGCAGGAGTGAGGAGATCATTGGTTCTGTGTGACCTCCCTGAGCATGTGAGGGTGGTGACTTTTCAGTGTTTCAGGAAGTGGTTCAGACCTGGAAAAGTCTGTTTTCTAGGCTGGACATAGGGAAGAAGGGCATCGCTGAGCCAGCTGTGGGACCTTTGTGTAGTGCAGGAAAGAATTTGTTGGGTGAAAAATCTGTCTCCAGGACATGGGATACAGTAAGTGACAGATAATTGCAGCACAGCAATTGCAGAGGATTAGGAAGTTTCTCACGTAGTGAAGCTTGTGTTGAGTACATTAATTTTTGTTGACTGAATGGTTTAGAGGTGAACTAGGATAGCTGAAACTTTTAAAGTTAACCAACTATTCAGCCTTGTAACTGGTTGGTGGGACCGTTATTTTATTACCTCTTGATGTCTGATTTCTGTCTTTTGAGAAACTAGCTGTTGATTTCGGAGTTCCTAAAGAGGGAGCCGTGTAGACTGGTGTGTGAAACTGAAATCTGTGTGTACATGAAGGTGACACAAACTCTCTGTTTTTCCTACTGCTATTTAGAAGCAAAGTGTACCTGTGTGTGTACGTGTATGAACAGACATGCACATATATATATATATGCACAAACATGCTTAAAATTTGGTAAATACTCATGCATGCAGTGTGTATATATATGTAATTTCGTTTAGTTACACACATCTTTATATGCATAAGTATATATATTTAAATTATTTTTTCAGAATACACTTATGAGCTATAGATCTTATATTTTGAAGAAATTTCATATACATGTATAAAATAAAAATGCAGACAAACAGGTGGCAATGTTTCTGTGTTGTGACTGGCAATGAATGTCTTACAAGGCTGAGAAGCTGCTCCTTGCTGCGTTACTAGGCTATAGCTCATCCTTTCTCCCACTCACATTGGCAACACTGACTTCAAAGGAGCTTGGCTCAGGTTGTGATCTAGTTAACTGTGTCAAATCCATGCCAAATATGAAGAAAATAGTAAAGGAGTTTTGGCCTCTTCCAGCTTCAGCAGGGCTTATCTCAGTGAGCGCAAAGCTGGGCTTATTCTTCAGCTTCTGTGGCCTTTATATTATTTGAACATGGACTAACATGTTGTTTCACATGCTAATTATCGTGAGTCTTTGCCAGTGATGGAATTACAGATTTGTTTTACGTAGGGATTGTGGAGGGCAGCTACTTTCAAGTTATATAACTTTTGAGTCTGGTTCTATCTTTAAATTGCTTGATCTTCTGATTGAATTTTACCTCTGTTTTGTAAAGATAATAATTGGGATCCTCTAGCAGTCACATTGTGTTATCTGTGAAAAGCTGTAGACTTTTGCATCTTAGGTCTGTATTGCCTGTTCAGTAATACAAGACATACATGGCATGAGAACGATGCCTGCTCTATATTTTGTCTCCGAAAGTATACTGGTATTATTCATGGATATAACACAAGGAGTGGCAGTGAATGAAGTATAATCCGTCTGATTTTTTTTTCTTTTGTGGTGCATAAGGTAGGATATCTGATTGAGGAAGTTATCACATCATAGTTCTAGGAGTGGTGGAAGTTAACACTGTGCAAACGTTATTGTCCTGCACAGCAAGGTTTTTTTTTTTTTACTAGGCTGGAAACCTGCAGGGGAGCATCGACAGCGGGATCACTGTGTTAAGGCAATACTATAGTGCCATCTCATGTTACGATCGTGATCCTGTGCCTTGACAAGTCATGGAGAGGTTTGGCGTGGATTCTGATGGGCACAAGATCAGACTGGTCAGCAGTGTCACTACACCACACTGTAAGCGTACGTGCAACTTCACTTACGTGAGCAGCCCGACGTACAGACTGCTTGCTCGAGTGAAGCTGTGCTCTACGCCATTGTAGAGTGGAGTTTCAAGGTTTGCCCTTGTAACGGGACAAACTCCCACCACAATCAGGGGCATTTTGTTCCTAGAATCTGATCTGATTCCATATTGAAGCTGTATTGTTTTCCTTTCTGGAAGAAGAATTCTAATAAGGTGGAGTTACCCTGTTTGATTAGCACAATAAGGTTTTATCATCTGAAGATTTTGCTGTACTTCAGATCTCCTTGCTCCTCTGAGTTGTGTGACCCTGGTTTGGTCTCCACCCCACAGCCAGTTTCACGTGGGTGAAGTCTGACCCGTGTCAAGGTTTATGGATATTTTGAAGGTTCTGTTTGAGGATCAAAAGCTCACAGGCCATCCAGAAGACATCCAAACTGTCTTTCTTTCACTCAGGCGAGGTTCCTCTCTGGATTCCAGTGGGAGGAGTATTCAGTGCCTGAGTTTGATAAGCCAGCCGCAGGCTGAGGACGAGTGGATTTAAAGCACAGCAGCAAAGACTAGGTGCCATGAATAACTTTACGATGCTAAAGGGAGTGAGGCATTGGAGTGATTTCTGTGGGACGCTGGCAGTCTTGCCAGTCGTGGAGGTCTTTAAGAGTGATCTGAGCAAACACATCAGGAACGACATGGGGTGGCTGGTCAGGTCTTGGCTGTGGGATGGGTGAGGGGGCTTTCCGAGGACCGCTGCGAGGCTGCGAACACCTGGATGAATGGGTACATCACTTGTGTATCAAGGTACTATTCTTGTTACCTGCCAAGATCCGCATCTGAATTTTCATAAAGCCAATTAAAATCCTTTAAAATGTTAAAGACTTTTCCTCACAGTCGGTTTTTTCAGTTTATCTGGAATCCGGTCATTTGGATATCAACAAGTTGGGCTGCTGCTGTCCTTCAGCAGTTAAAGCCTAAAGTCTCTGCTGCAACATGCCAATTTACTTGCAAGGTTGGTGGTGCTATTTTTTCCATGTACTGAATTATTTTTAAAAGCATGCTCAGGTCAGTTGTCTCTGCCTTTGCATTAAATTTGTCCTGAGCCATTGCTACTGAAACAATATTTTATAATGATATTCTTATCACCTGAATGTATCTTCTATTAACACGTGTTGCATGATTTTGATACTAAGGAACTACCCTGCTGTCTCTAGCATTGTGATACCCGTAAACCGAATGATGAACAGACTGTGCATGCAGGTTAATGGTCTAATCTCACTGCCTGTGTATGGACAATAGGAAAAATAACATTTACTTCAATGCTAGTGCATCTATTGTACCAGTATTACAAAGCCATATTATCCTATGGTTGGAAATAACAGTCAATTAAAAAAAAAAGCCTACACAATTGGTTGTCAGGTTTTTTGAGCTCAATATGACTTATTGCAATTGGACAGTGTCTTTTCATAAGTATGCATTCTAGCAGTTATTTCTTTATCTACTCCTTAAATTATGTGCAAAGCTGAACCAAAATCTGAAATATGATGGAGATCTTCCATGAAACATAGAAGATCTGTCTGTTAAAATTGCCTGCAAAATGCTCTCACAAGTAGTTAAGGAAAGTATGGCTGAATCTAATCTTACTTTGTAGACCCATTTAAACAATAATATATAATACACCTACCATGCACTGACAGTGAGTCAGTAAAATATTGCATGAATAAGCATGACAATTTTGCAAAGAATATCATTATAAAATATTTATGAAACGTCTTTGTGTAATGAACCTTGTACATGGAGGCTTTTGTCCATTGTGGGAAGCTAAAAAAATAATAATCAACATTTCATTTACGTATGCATGATGCTGCAAAGTAGCGTATGTAAACTATTTCTTGCTGTACTGTTCAGTTACTTCTGTCATCAGCTCCTACAAATTTTATTTGCAGTCATTTGTTCAGATCCCTGGTGCCCTCTTTGCTGTTTTCTATAAATTCTGTAAAATAAATGTCCATAAATATACTTTGATGTTGTCTTTTCATAATTAACCAATGTGTTGTTTGGAACCATACTGGCATTTTGTGTTAAAATGCCACTACTAGTATGGGTACACCTGCTGCAAAGGAAACGTGAAAACTATAGTTTACACCTTTGAAATCGTACAGCAATCTGGTGTAAACAGGTTAGAATCTTATTTTTGTGAGCTTTTGCATCAGCTGAAGTATTTCAGCAAATTGCAGCCCTTACTAACCCCATTTATTGTCCCCTTCGTTCCGGAGTCCTTTGCAGCCACATGCAAAGTATGTCACTTTAGTGGCTTCTAGGAACAAAGGGTTGGAGCTCTCTGTATTTTGAGATAAAATGATACATCAGTGTATCTTTATTACTGATATACATTTTACATGTATATTCACATCTAGACCCTAACAGAAATTGTTTTACTGAAGATTAAATGCCCAATTTTTTCTTGTATTCGTTAAAATATTTTTTCTCTGCCATGTTTCTAGATTCAGTGAAATTGATAAGAAATATGACTATGCAGAGATTATATTAAAAAGCTGATAAATTCTTGGATGTCTAATTAAGAAGAATACTGTGTTCTCAATGTCCTAAATGATCTTGTGATATTGTAAGCAGGTTGTGATTTGGCATGCTTGTACGGATTGCACCCAGCATGTAAAAAGATTTCCTTTAATTGTTATGTGAAATGTTTGCATATGTGGTGATTATCTGTGAACTCATTGTACATGTATCCAAATGTGTTTTCTATTGTGCTTGATTTTGCTGGCCATTCTTGAATGTCTTGGCAACTCAAGAAACATATGTTCTGTGCTGTCCTCTGTAATGCGTATACTCTTTGATGTTTTGTCATATTTTGTCAGCTTTTATTTTACTCCTTTTCCAACAACATATCTTTATATTTGTTGGAAACAAATTTATGCAAAGACAAGTTTAGTAAGCTTTGCTCAACATTATTTTATTTATTAATTTGCTGAAGCTTGTTCAAACTTTTAAACATCCACCTGGTATAAATCTTTTGCAGTTAATCCACCATCAGACTTGAATTTTACAATTATAGATGAACATAATGTTCAAATGTCATGGAAAAGGCCCCCAGATGCCATAGTGGGTTACAGGATAACTGTGGTTCCAACAAATGGTGAGATCTGTACAATTTTGTTATGTCATTACTTTTTGTTTAAATCTTGGGTTTATTTTCACTTATATCTGACTTAGGTATGAGAGTAGCTATTAGCATCTTTCTGAAGTTTGGGATGGAGGCTGGGTAGCAGCAAAGGGCATGCAGCAAGGAGCAGTGGTTGTTCCAAGTTAGGGTTTTTCTTACCATAGCGTTTACTCCTTGGGGAATGCAAGTAGTACATTCTGCACACCTTTGCTTTGCAAGGAGCAAAAAGAAGGTAGAATCATCACTCTGCTCCTCTTCTATGCTTTTACCTTAAAGTTAGGGAATTGTGCTTCATTCAAGTGCTTGTCCCAGAGGAAATATTGCGTGTGTTAGGTGACGATGCGGGGATATCATATAACTTCCTGATAATGGCTATGTAAGACACCCATTATTGCATCTCATTTTGAGAAATAATCAGTGTGAAAGTGGCACTTAACCAGAACTGGACCATGATTTGTTAGATGACAGTACATTTTGTATGTGCATTTTAAGTTTCAAATTTCCTGGAATTTATTAAACACTGCAGTAATTTTGTTCACTAGTTAGCTTGAAGTTTCATGTTTCGAAATTCATACTTCAGGAAAAAAGAAAGTGTATCCTTCTAAAATTATATTTGAATTTTAGATAGATTGTTCTTTGTTGCATTTTTTTTTTAAATGATCAAATTGTCTTTGGGGATTACTGGATTTAAAGGCTGCATTAACTATTTTTTATATTTATCGCAGATGGACCTACTAAAGAATTTACTCTTTCACCTAGCACTACCCAAACGGTCTTGTCAGATCTCATACCTGATATAGAGTATGTTGTATCAATAGCTTCATATGATGAAAGAGAGGAGAGCCTACCTGTTTTTGGCCAACTGACAAGTGAGTACCTGTAATACAGTTAGAAAACAAAGTAAAATAGCTGGGTTGTCATTCACAAAACTTGACTTTGTTCCAGTTGCTTGATGAAATTGCCACATACCTAAACTCTGATCAGATGTAGCTGTCTGAACAGCCCTTTTTGATTAAGCATAACTCCTAGTAGAAGCAGAGATAATTTGCAAGAGATAAGAGGAGACCAACATAGATATATTGTGTCTGACAACCCCTATGGAATTCAGCCAACCATAGGAAAATTACTGATGCTGAGTTCTCTATGTGTTAGAGAGGAGTAATATTGGTATTTCATCTAGCGATGTTGCAGTTAATTTTCAGGAAATTACTGTAGAAGATGTGCAAATACAGAGGATTCTTAATTATTTGCATTTTCTCTGTTTTGTGTTGCCCTGAAAGCTAGATTGTCAAATCCGTGAGTATAGGTGATGTATTCATAGCCTGCATTTATATTTTCCTGTTCTGAGGCTTTTCAGATTTGTGTGTCTAATTCCCTACGTGCTTTTCTTTGATGTGAACAAATTCAACCTGATTTCCTCCATTAATTCTCTCTGTGTTGTGCTTTGTGCAGTTCAGACAGGCGGTCCAGGGATACCAGACGAAAAGAAGGTTGAGGCTCAGTTACAAAGTAAGGTGTTTTGTCTTTCCACTTCCCTAAAGTTTTAGAGACGAGTGACGTCTAGCTCTAGGGCCCCGTAAAGTTAAACTGTGTTCCTGTGTTACCTGGTGATAAAGTTAACTTGTACAATTGTCCAGAGTTAAGAAAACTTGGGAAGGGACTGGGATGGAAGGAATCCACAGGCGCACTGAAAGAATAAGGTGTGCAGTTGGTACTGAAATAGGAATTCCGTGCAACTCATCTGAAGCAAGTCCATGAGTGTCATAGTCCCATTAACAAAAGACATTGTGCTGTGGATAGAGGCATTGCAGAAGAACCTCTGCAGCTGTCATGGGGAGATAAAGACACCAAGCAGAAGTGGTTACAAAATGAAATGTTCCCATAACATCCAACTGTTGCAAAAAAGTTTTGCGTGTGAGTTTTCATCTGCTGTGGCAGAACAGATCCTGTAGAATAGGACGAGAGATGTCTCAAAACTGAGTATCTAGGTGACAGTTCCCTTTTGGTAATGGCAGCCAGAAGGCTTGTCCGGGTGTTCACTTGTGTGAATAATGCTTCCCCAAGGAAGATATTCTGGATAAGAATATCGATCTGTTAAATACCTGTTTGTTTCTGTCAGACATTTTTCACTGATTTGTAAGAATGCAATTAGAATGCAATTGCTCTTTTGTTAACAGAGAATTTTTTTTGTTTGTGTGTGTGTGTTCCAGGATGCTCCATAAGTGCAATGACAGATTTAGTTTTCCTGGTAGACGGTTCATGGAGTGTAGGGAGAAATAACTTTGGATATATTCTGGACTTCATGGTTGCCCTTGTATCGGCTTTTGACATTGGGGAAGAAAAGACAAGAGTTGGAGTTGTTCAGTACAGCTCAGATACAAGAACAGAGTTCAATTTAAATCAGTATTTCAGAAGAAGTGATCTTATTGATGCAATTAAAAGGATACCTTACAAAGGTGGCAACACAATGACAGGTACAGATTTCCCACATAAGTGTTTATTCAGCATTTCATTTTATAATTCAGATCTGTTTTAAATCCTAGTCTATTCAAGCCTAATAGAACACAACTTGTGTTGTTTTTAGGTGAGGCTATTGATTACCTGGTTCAAAACACCTTTACTGAATCTGCTGGAGCAAGAAAAGGCTTTCCCAAAGTAGCAATTGTCATTACGGATGGAAAAGCTCAAGATGAAGTCGAAATTCCTGCAAGAGAGCTTCGCAACATAGGAGTTGAAGTTTTTTCTTTGGGTACGTTGGGTTTTTGTAGTGATTGAGAGAGTAACGTTCCTGAAGAAGTATCTTACATGTTTTACAGTCTGTGTTTCAGCAGTTCCGCTGTGCCACTCTTTCCGTGTGTATGCCTTGAAGTGGGTCGTTTGCAACCCTCCAGTTGTGTTAATTTGATAGTGATTCTGCAGCTCCCACAAGGAGATTAAGACAAGCCTAGTTTCAGCCTTGCCCTTATTGAACACGTGACATCATTTTCTTAGGTTGAAAATTGAGTATGTCACCTCATTGCATTAATCAAATTTTGTCGTTTGGTTATCAATGTGACAGAAGACAGAACTGATTTAAACTCAGCTTTACCCCAGAATGTTCCGATACTTTATGAATACTTTCACAGGTGTCTGTATTTTATGGCCACTTAATGCAGTCCTCTCTATTGCAACTTCTAGGAATCAAAGCAGCAGATGCAAAGGAACTCAAGCTAATTGCATCTCAGCCTTCACTGAAGCATGTGTTCAACGTGGCTAATTTTGATGGAATTGTGGATATACAGAATGAAATTATCTTGCAAGTGTGCTCTGGTGTTGATGAACAACTAGGTGAACTGGTTAGTGGAGAAGAAGGTGAGATAATTACATATTTTTGTATATATATATATACACACGTATTTATTAACTGCAGTTTATTCTGGTGCATATTTAAGGGACTATCCCAACTTGCTTTGCTTTATTTCTGGACCCACGAGTCCTCTTTGCCATTTACCTCTTTAATTCTCTCCCCTATCATTGGGTGGGGGCAGGGACTGTGTGAGCGGGTGTGTGTGGTTTGGCCCCCAGCCAAGGGCCAACCCATCACATATATGTTGCCTAATTTAGCAAGTGTGGATAAAAGGTCTCTGCTTTCTGCATTTAAGCACAGGAGAACAGAACTTGTGACGTGGTAGATTTGGAATAGCTCCATTATTCCATAGTTTCATGGGTAACACGATGATGCGCAGTTATCAGAGTCTCATACATTCGACTTGGACACAGGCATCACTTCTATGGAAAAATATACTTAAAGGAAAAAAAACTACTTGGCAAAGGGGCAGAATATGTAGTAGGTTAAGAACCAAGGAATAAAAACTGGAGAACGCTGAGAAAACACAGACGTCAAGCTGTGTCATTGCAGCTTTCTGGCCCTGTAAGATTCTAAGTAACTGGTTATTCTTTGGCCAAAATGGCAGCAGAGATGACTCCACTGTCATAGTGCTCTGCTCAGGTCAGCATTTGTTCACACTCTCTAGTGTGTTTTTGTGGACGTAGCTTTCACTTTTGGTTCAAACAGTATTAAAGCAAGAGAGCGTTTCTCCCGGAATTTCTACTACACTCAGGGGACCACAAATGCATTGTTCATATTTCTACCCTCTCACTGATGCCCTATTTGGACTGTCCTGTAATTAATTCACTTGTGTTTATTTATGCTAAAATATGTGATTTTTAGGAAAGATTCAGGAAAGATGACTAAATTTATTCCAGAAAGAAAAACGTGCAAGAAAATATGTTTATAATGATAATTAATATTTTGTGTTTGCTTTTGATTTCTTTCAGTGGTGGAGCCTCCTTCAAACCTGATAGCCACTCAGATCTCCTCGAAATCTGTTAGGATCACTTGGGATCCATCCACAAGCCAAATAACTGGCTATCGGCTGCAGTTCATTCCAATGATAGCTGGTGGAAAACAACATGTACTAAGTGTGGGTCCTCAGACTACTGCTCTGAATGTTAAAGATCTCTCTCCAGACACAGAGTATCAAATTAATGTTTATGCAATGAAAGGGCTTACCCCCAGTGAGCCAATAACAATAATGGAAAAAACACAGCCTGTGAAAGTTCAAGTGGGTGAGTTAAGAGCTACCATGTTGTTTTCACATATTTTCACTTTTTTTGTTGTTATTTAAACTTCTGATGCTTGTTTTAATATCATACCTTTATTATTTATGAGAAACAGCTTTGCTTAGAGTGGTTTATTTCCTTTAGAAGCAGCCAGGTATGATACATGAACTGCAGATGCAACTGTAATGCTGTGGCTGTTGATTATCTGTTCATAGTGGAAATTCTTTTTCTTTACAGAGTGCTCACGAGGTGTGGATGTAAAAGCTGATGTTGTGTTTTTAGTGGATGGTTCCTACAGCATTGGTATCGCCAATTTTGTTAAAGTAAGAGCCTTTTTGGAAGTGTTAGTTAAAAGCTTTGAGATATCGCCTCGAAAAGTACAGATAAGTCTTGTCCAGTACAGCAGAGATCCCCATATGGAGTTTTCTTTGAACAGATACAACAGAGTGGAAGACATAATTCAGGCTATTAACACCTTCCCCTACAGAGGTGGATCTACCAACACAGGCAAAGCGATGACCTATGTGAGAGAGAAAGTATTTGTTACCAGCAAAGGATCCAGACCTAATGTACCAAGAGTCATGATTCTTATTACTGATGGAAAATCGTCAGATGCTTTTAAAGAACCTGCAATAAAGCTGAGGGATGCAGATGTAGAGATATTCGCGGTTGGTGTGAAGGATGCAGTGCGTACAGAGTTAGAAGCAATTGCGTCGCCTCCTGCTGAAACCCATGTTTACACAGTGGAAGATTTTGATGCTTTTCAAAGAATATCGTTTGAACTCACACAGTCTGTTTGCCTACGAATTGAGCAGGAATTGGCTGCTATAAGGAAAAAATGTAAGTGACTACTATTACTTAGAGAAATGTAGAAAATGCAATGAAAAAAGGCCTGAACCAATGTTTGTTCCTGTAGTTACCTAAACAATTGATATTGATGAAATTGTCTATATACGAATGATAATTTTAATAACTGGGCATCTGATCCTCATTTTCAAACATATTAAAAGCAACATGGGAAATTAATGGAGAAATGTAAATTAAAACATTATTGGAGAAATATATTTTTTCCTCTCCCCTCCTGGGTACCTAGAAAGTTATTAAAGAGTGTGTCTATCTGGAGTGACCTGGTGGATTTGCTCTGCTTTTACACTCAGTGTCTTGAGTAAAAGAGTTGCTTACTAAGGCTGTTCTCTTTAGCTGTCCAAAATGAGGTAGCTAGTGTAAGCTTATCTTTCAGAATTTCAAAGGCAGTGGAGCAATGCTGACCTCTCCAGAGGGTGATTTGGTTAATTTTTAGGGTAGAATGAATGGCCCTCTGAAATGGGCTTAGACAGGACAATTTGAGACAGCAGATGCTAGGTGATGTTAATCTCAGTCCAGCTGTAAAGACTGAAATGAAGTAGCACATGCGTCCAAATTTGTTGGGCTCGGATAATGTATAATAAATGACCAACTTTTGGTCAGCTAAAGTTGCTTATGATGAGTTGCACCCTCACTATCCCTCCCTATGTTTAGTGGAACACGAACACTGAATAGTCCCCAGCACTGAAAACCCCACTCTCTTTGAAAATAAGCCTTTTGTTTCAGGATAGCTTTGAGGAACAAACCAGCAAAGCAGCCTTTGTTTTAGAGGGCTCATCCCCACTGTTAGGCTGGCTAGGCCAACCGAAACAAGCCCAGGATGTCAGGTTTGTGTCTGTGCCTCATGTCAAGTTCCTTGTTTTCCCTTTGACTCCATTCCTGAAAAAAATACTGGGATTTATTTTGCCCTGTTTTTAATCTAGACCTACAAAGCCCCAAGGATTCTTAGTTCCCGTTGAGGCCATAATGTTATTGCTGTTCATAGGACATATGAAAGAGGGAACCCAACTTGATTATCAGATTCTAACTTAAGGTTTCATAAGTACATTTTTTTGATGGAGTGTTCTCATTTGATCTAGAAATTACTGAGTTGGCGCTTCTTCTCATTGTCGTATGATTTGAGACAACCTCAATATCATTGTAATTAAATTTGATCTCTATAAGCAAGTATAGAATTTTTTTGCAACAAAATATCTGTTCAATTAGAATAAATCAAGTTATTGGGGGACATTTTTAATTTATTTTAGAGACTTTGTGTTAAAAAAATATTAAGTATGCCTCTTCTGTGCATTTTTATTTCCATGCAGCTTATGTACCTGCAAAAAATATGGTCTTTTCTGATGTAACATCCGACAGTTTCAAAGTGAGCTGGTCTCCTGCTGGGTCTGAGGTTTTGTCCTATCTCATTAAATATAAAGTAGCAGTCGGTGGAGATGAATTCATTGTTTCAGTACCAGCTTCAAGTACTAGCTCAGTTCTCACCAACTTGCTCCCTGAAACTACTTATGCAGTCAGTGTGATTTCTGAATATGAAGATGGTGATGGCCCTCCCTTGGATGGAGAGGAAACCACCTTAGAAGGTAGGCTTCCCGTTATTCTCAGACACGAGAGTTGTACATTCAAATAAGAATCTGCTTAATTGAGAGAATGGGTGCATGTGGAACAGCCAGCTGGGGCTGAGGAGCGGCGCAGGTATGCGGGATGAGAATAAACATTGTTGTCTCTCAATGCATTTAGTACAGATAGAAAATTTCAATAACAGGTCATCATTAAATTGTTAAGATTGGATTTTATTTTCCTTGAAAGCTGGGTGGATGTGTGTTTCTTTGCAGAGAGTTTGAAATTCTACCTATTTTCAAGTGAGGTGTTGTATTGTCAATAATAAATTCGTTGGCATGTATTAATACATATTTAAGTTGGACTAGATGATTGTTGTAGGTCCCTTCCAACTGGACTATTCTATTCTATTTAATAATTGTGACTCTGCAGGAATGCATGTTGACTTTAACACATTTAAAGTCAAGCATGTACCTGTGTAATTTTCTGTCTCTACATCCAGCTTACATTCATAGGAATTCTGTTTTGTATACCGTAGGCTTAGAGGGGGCTGTGGTTTTGGTCAGCTCTTTCTCATCAGAACTTCATGGGTCTGATCCAGTAACTCTTACAGATTCAGAACTTCCATTGGTGTCAGTGTGTCTGTGTGATCACTGGCGGTAAATTTAAGCATGGTAGCTGTACTTTTTCTTTGTAGAGTTGCCACGATGCACTTCCACTGATTTAAAGGAGAATGACAGTAAATTTGATTTTCTGTTCCAGTAGTTAAATACTCAGTTTAGAATAAATCATGCTTTTTAAAACATTGATCCACACTTTTTCATTATTCCGTGCTGTCATTTGTGACCTTTGGTGATGTAAATGATTCCAAGGGAGCAACAGCATGGAATTTGTTAATTGCTCTTTCCTCTCAGGACTGGTAGAAATGCACATTTTTAAAATAGCTTAGTTTGGGTGTTAAGTTTGGAAGATCCAGGTTTCACTGCTGGTGTGCATACTTCCATGACTATACCAGTCAGAATGTTTTGGCCACACATAACTTTCCCTTAGGAAAACAGAAAAATTCTTGGCTGATGGAATATGTAGCTTATGATCGTAAGGGGCAGGAGAAGCAATAGCTTTAATAAACATTACCTTCTCGGAGGAGCCCTTCCTAGCACCTCTGGGACAAATCTGGGGTTCTCCCCCACTGCTGCCCAAGGTGACAGCGTTCCCTTGCTCTTCGTCACCCAGTACATCCCTTCCCCCATCGTATCTAGTTTAAAGCCCTGCTAATCAGCCCAGCCAGCTTGCTCCCTAGAATATTCTTGGCCCTTCTAGTCGGTCTCATCCCACCTGATGTCAGTATTCCCCGTTTCTCAAAGCTATGCCCCAGATCGTAGTGCCCAAACCCTGGGTGTGACTCCATCCCCGAAGCCATTCGTTCAGCCCATCTGTTCTCCTCCTTCTGTCGGGGTCCCAGTCTCCAACCGAGAGGAGGGACGAGAACACTGCTTGTGCTCTCGATCCTTTAAGCAGTCTCCCCAGAGCCCCAAAGTCCCTTTTGATTGCCCTTGGGCTTCTTTTACCAATTTCATCATTGCCAACATGAAAAACCAGTAAAGGGTGGTAATCGGGGGGTCTTACCAGGCGAGTGGTGATCCTAGTGACATCTCTCACCCGGGCCCCAGGCAGGCACCACACTTCCCTATGGGATGGGTCCGAGCAGCATGTCTGCCCTCGGTTCCCTTCAAAAGGGAGTCCCTTGTGACGACAGCCCTTCTTTTTTTTTTTTTTTTTTTTTTTGTTGTGGTACGGGGGGCAGTCTGACTTGTCCCAGGTGACCCCTCTAAAGTGGATGGGCTTTCATTTCTGGGATAACGGGCTACTCCTTGTCTTTGAGTTTGAGACTTAACTCAGAAGCCTTTCTTAAACATTAGATTCAACCCATATTGCAATGAATAATTTTACTTAAAGAAACAGAATTGTTTTGGTGATTTTTTTTTTGTTTTGTTTTGTTTTTTGTTTTTTTTTTTTCTGTTGCTTTTACCTTGGTTGTTTCTTTAAAATAGGAGAGCTGCCTGTGCCTAGTCAGGTGTATCTGACAACTATCTGTAAATGTATCTGACAACTATCTGCAAAGTGCACGAGCAAATGGCCCCAGCAAAGAAACCTGTGTGTTTTGCTGTGTTAAGAAATTTCCCAAGCATACCCGAATGCCCCTTACACTTCTATTGTTACCGCTAAACACAGTCAGACTGTCTTACATTTCAGAAGCAGGTGTGTTAACTGGGATTAATGTACTTTTGGGGACAATCTTTTGTAACACTGGCCTGAAATTTTCAGAAAAGACTAGTGGTTTGTGTACCTCGAAACAATGAGAGGGCAATATAAGCTGTTGTTTTGGTAAACTGGATGAGTTAACAGAATGGTTGCAAAGGTTTCACTTCAGATATTACTTGATTAGAAGCAAATGTTTACAAGTTATATGTGTATATTTTTTGTAGTTAAAGGTGCTCCTCGAAACCTAAGGATAACAGATGAAACTACTGACAGCTTTGTAGTTGGCTGGACTCCAGCTCCGGGAAATGTCCTACGGTACAGGCTTGTGTACAGACCGCTTCCTGGAGGAGAAAGGAGACAAGTGACTGTCTCGGCCAACGACAGATCAACCACTCTGCAGAACTTGATCCAAGATACAAGATACGAAGTGTCTGTTATTCCTGAGTATCAGTCTGGGCCTGGAAGTTCACTGAATGGATATGCAAAAACCGATGAAGGTATACAACCAATGCTGTGAGTGTAGTAAGTGTGAGAAGAACTCCCTGCATGCAGACACATTCATACTGAAAAGAGAATAACCCATTTTGTGTTATCCCAGATGAACAGGGAACTATAAAATTGCTCAAGCCTAGTTGAGAGGTAATTGTAGACGGTATTATTTACCAAAATTGTAATATTTCATTTTAAAATAGAGTGTATTGAACCTGCAACACCTAATACGGCAAGGTGACTTGGGTGAAGAGTCTACTTGTATGTTTAATTCACTGTCTTCGTGATTCTTCATGTTGTTGATGATATATTTATTTTCAGCAATATTCAGACCCTGTTTGCACTTTGTCCTGAATGGCTGGCAAGGAATGAATGAAAAATTTCATTTACTAAATTTATCACTGTAGCTTTAACTTGCATGAAAATTGATGATCCTGTAACAGGTATCATGTCTCATTAAACCAAATCCAGAGTACAGAGACATTACGGATGTCCTGATCACTGGTGAAACCTCACTGAGCTTTTAAACATTAGAAACAAGAAAAAATATCATCAAAAAGAACTCTGGAGGAAACAATACTGTGCTAATCGCACATTTCATTGGAGATCTTTGACTTGTTTCTGCAGACAGTGGCTTCAACATCAATCTTGGCGTGTTGAATTTGAGCATATATTCAGGTGCTAGTATGTACCAGTGTTCCAGGTTTGAGCCTGTAGTTTTATCAGGAAAAAAAAAAAAAAAAAAAAAAAAAAAAAAAAAAAAAAAAAACAGGAGCAAAAAGACATTATTGGGCATTTTTGCCTCAGGAGGGTGGGGATGGAATTGCACAATCCTGATTACAATGAAGTTGTACTGCAGCAGTGTTAGTGCAGGCCAGTCAGGAATTATTTTTTCAGCATTAAGTCCTATGTTGTGGTAACCTAAAAAATAAACCCAAGAAATGAAGCTTGCTTCAACTTGTTTTCAACATCTTTTCACATGTGCAGTCCGAGGGAATCCAAGAAATCTGAGAGTTTCTGATGCTACAACATCAACAATGAAGCTGTCCTGGAGTGCTGCTCCTGGCAAAGTGCAGCAGTACTTTATCACATACACCCCGGCTGCAGGGGGCGAAACTAAGGAAGTGACTGTGAAAGGGGACGCTACCTCTAAAGTGCTGAAAGGCTTAGATCAAGCCACTAGGTATGCATTGACTGTGTCTGCCCTGTATGCGTCTGGAGCCGGAGAGGCCCTTTCTGGAGAGGGAGAAACACTTGAAGGTAATTATTTGTTGTTTCTGTACAGCCATTCATTTATTTGATGGATGTTTAAGGTGTCTTAAAGTGTACTGTCTTCATGAGTTTTTTGTAGAAGCAAATTTGTGAAGGAACAATAGGCATAAAGACATTCTCCTGCTGTAGAGGGATTTTCCAAACCTACTGTCCATCAGAGCAGAGTGGGGTCAAATCACTGGTTGTGCAGGGGACTCTGGGTCTCTTAAAAGGTATTGCCAGAAGCACCAACCAAAACTGGCTGTACCTCCACACTGGCCTCAGTGAAGCATTTTGTTTTGCAAGTCTCAACTTCTGAGCAGTTTTAGCGGCAGATTGTTCGTAATGTAACAGGATTAACACAAGAAGGACATCGAGCTGCTGGAGCGGGTCCAGGGGAGGGCTGGAGCACCTCCCCTGTGAGGACAGGCAGAGAGAGTTGGGGTTGTTCAGCCTGGAGAAGAGAAGGCTCCGGGGAGACCTTAGAGCAGCTTCCAGTGCTGAAAGGGGGCTACAGGAGAGATGGGGAGGGGCTCTGCATCAGGGGGTGGAGGGAGAGGACAAGGGGTAACGGGTATAAGCTGAAAGAGGGGAGATTTAGACTGGACATTAGGAAGAAATTTTTCACTGTGCGGGGGGTGAGGCAGTGGCCCAGGGTGCCCAGAGAAGCTGTGGATGCCCCATCCCTGGAGGGGTTCAAGGCCAGGCTGGATGAGGCTTTGGGCAACCTGGGCTAGTGGAGGGTGTCCCTGCCCATGGCAGGGGGTGGCACTGGATGATCTCTAAGGTCCCTTCCAACCCAAACCACTCTGTGATTCTATGATCATTAAAGGGGTTAAGGCATCTTATCCATTTGAAAATTTGCAGGGTTTCTGCTGTACTGAGAGTAAGAGATGTTCAGGAACCATTTTTGCATTAGAGAAGCAACACCAAGTCCAGGCATAGGAATAGTTAATCATATCCTCCTTTTAACTAATAGGAGTAAGACCCTGGAGCCAAGTGTTAACAGAATGCTATCAGAAGTGTAAGTTGGGGCCAAAGACTTTCTTATAAGGAGCAGAGGCTGCTCTTGCTCTACCTTCAGGCAGAGAGTTTTGCAGACTACTTCTCTGTGAGCATTCTCAGTGTCATCTGTTAATTGTCAGAGGATAGGGAAAGCTGCCTCCTAGGCCATGAAAGGAAGTGTGACTGTGCTCTGTGCTGGCCAGGTATGTATTGCTAAGGTCTGACACTGCAAATGTGTAGGCACAGCACTTGAAAACATCTTACAGATGAATCATGTGGAATTAAGACTCGTCTATTGACGCTAATGGAGTTATAGTAGGGATATACTCGGCTCTCAGTTTCTCCATCGGTTTAAATTTTATTTATGACATAGGTTAAGGAACAAACCAGAAAATCTATTTTAAATAGGAAGCTGTAAAAAAAAATAATAAATCAGTTCCAACAATACGCCAATGCTCTGAATTCATCCCACTAAAGTTTAGGCACTTACTTGGACACTGCTTTTTGGAACATGGACTCTGCAGGATTGTTCTATGATTGATGAAGAAAGGTAGATGCTTCCAGAAGGCAGGTATTCCATCTGAGATCTCATTTTTCCTTCAAAGGAACGTTGCTCTGTCCATTGACTATAGAATGAGCAACTGAGAGCTAGGCACCAACCCCCTGCTCACCCCACTACCCGTCTCAGACATCAACCCAGTCCATCTTCTTGCACTAAGACAGGGTGCAGCTGTCAGAGAATCAGGCATCTTGTAATTCATGCTGAGAGTTCCCTAACTCCCTTGCTTTCACTACACATGCAAGATCCCAAATGTTCCTTTTGTAGGAGGAAAGAACCTGTCTCCTGCTCAGAACACTGCTGGGATGCAGTTAAAGGGGAACAGGTATCTGCCCGTATCCTCCAGAAAAGCCGGAGGTGATCAGGACTCACTGAACTTCCCTGTTGGTGGTGGTGCTGCCGCTTCCTTTTGTACGGTACGCTGCTGCTGCTAACTCTTTCCTGGGGGAAGAGGGACCGTGAATGCATCGGCCTTACTGAGTCTGGGAGAGCTTGAATTCCCCTCTCCACACCCCAACAGACTCACAAGGCTGTAGTGTATGTGGGGCAAGAGTCTCATTTACTCTTTCCATTGAACCTGAGCCACTGTTCATCCAGGAATGATGCAAGATTCGCTCTCAGAACAAGTGGGGACTGGACCCCAAGTGGCCAGAGGAGCCTGACGACCCCGTTTTTTTCTCTGTGCTGTCGGTGCAGGGAAGAGCGCGTTGATCTTCCTGTGCAGATATTGAGAGGCCTCTCTCTCTCTGTTAAACAGGTTGAATTGTCCACTTCCTTATGGAGGTGCCTCAAATTTTAGTGAAGGATTGACCAAGCTGATTGTTTACATTTGGTGGAAAGGTTTTCGTTGAGTATCTTTGGAGTAAACCCGGGAGAGACACTTTATTATCATGGAGCTCTGGAGTGATCAAGTGTGTTTCAAATTCATAAAGTTAGCTTAGCTTTTTACCCCAGCCCAAAACCTGAGCAACAGAGAAGTCCTTTAGGGCAATGCCTAGAGGTTCAGTTAAAACACGTTCTGAACAGAGCGAGCAGTGAATGAAATATCGCAGGATCAAAGAGGCAGAGCCAGAAACCCAGAACTCAGCCTGAGGCGAGACTGCCTTGCCCTTTCCGTTCTTCTCCCCTCCCACCCCCCTGCCCTCACCCCCCAGGAGGGCTCTGATTCTGATTTGGGCTTTCTGCAGCGATAAGAGCCAAAGAATCTCAAATGACAGGTGACTGTAGCTCCGGAATGGGTTTGTATGCAGCCAGCTGGAGTTTACAATGGATGCTGCACTCACGGGGACACAGAGACATTCCTGTAAGAGATTTTACTCTAAGCAGCTGAATTAAAACCTTATGTCAAAAATTCTGTGACAGATTTTGTCTTGTAATGAATATGAATAAGTGGGCATTCTGTCAGTGAACTGAACTACTTCTTATTCAATTCTTTAGCTGTGAGAAAACCAAATTAAAGATTACTTTTACAATTTTGACAGGTATAGCTTTGTGACTCAAATGCATGTCCTTTGAAGAGTGGGCTGGATTTGAAAATCCTGTCAGGGTGCACTCCAGAAAACATTGCTCCTTTCATTAAAGCTGTCTGTTAAATGTTTCTTGGCTGGATAAAGTGTTAATGGGAGCATACACAGATGTCAGTCATTACTGGGTGATCAAAGGTAAAGAATAGCATACAAATTTCTGTTTGCGTGACAGGAGTGGCCTGAATCATGATCTTTCCTCGTGGAAAATCCACTGTTTATTGCAGTGATCAGTATATCTGCAGTTTCATGGGGTAACAAAAATACTTGAATTAGGCCAACACCCTTTGGACACGATCCTCAGATATTTTAAAAGACTCTCTGACCACTGGTATGAAAGGTTCTCAGAATATCTGTTGAAGTACATATAAGGTTTATTTCACTTTATTGTGCTGTCTTACCTCATTGAAGGATAAAAACACAAAACCTTTGAGGAAAGCCAGACAATTAAGAATAAAAGGGTTGCAATTCTGGAACTGAAAGGTAACATTCAAACTTCAGAGCTTAGTACAGAAGTTTATTTGAGAAAAGAAGTCGTGCTGCCTGTGAAGCTAAAATAAATATGGTTGGACTCGGCAGAAAAGTTACCAAGGTCAGTGAAGTGAATACTTGACTAACTATTCGCTGAAATAACTCATCTGACTGGGGCTGGGAATGGGACAGAACTTCTGGAGAAATAAACTTATCAACGATAATGACAAAAAAGCTGCGAAAGGAAGCATAAAAAAAGTGTTTAGTATTTCAGTTAGTTTTTCCGTGAGCCGTAGTGTCTGAGAAATAAAATAGTGCAGTGTGTGTTTGTCGTTGCCAACAGCACTCAGGCACTGAGCACTTAAAGTATTTTCCTGCATCAGGAATCCCAGTGGGGCTTACTTGATGTCTTCACCATATGAATTCTCACCAAACCTCTTCAGTCCGTGATGCCATAGTTGCTGGCCACTTCATCGTTATATCAAGAGCTAGGCTTGAGATTGCCTATCAACGGAGACAGTTGACAGTTTATGGTATTGATACGTATTCTAAGAGAAATCAGTCTGAGTGTGGTGAACATTTCAGCACTTGTGGGAAAACGAGGAAAGGGAAGCTGGATACAGGAGCTTCTCCAGCTATTGTATAGTCGAGTGGCAGGAAATGAAAAACCCAAGCTCTCGGATAGATGTATGTGGAGTTTTACTGAATCACTGGATGGTCCCCTGTGACTACCTGTGTAGACAAACATTCTTACTGCGTTCAGTAATGATTTACTTTGCTCTGATTGTAGCAGGAGAACTCATGTGGGCAATTACTGCATCCCAATTGCAAGGGTAGCCTTCAGCAGAGAGAGAAAAACAGATAATTTTTTGGGCTGCTCTAACGTGATTTGCAAGAACATAGCTGCCCAGGCGTTCATTGAAGATTCTTTTGTTATGTATGCTATCTCCAAAGTAGTTTGGAGCAGTTACAAATTGCTCTTGGAAGTTCCTGTGCTGTGCTCTGCATGGCAGTTTCTCGGTGTTTTGAAGCGACTTGTTTGTTCCAGGATGCTTGGGAAAATCAGTCCACACAAACCCAGCAGTTGTTCTGTGTGCTTGATACCATTTACCAGCTGGGTAATTTCTAATTCTCCTTTTGTTTTTCTTTTTGCTAAGTATATGCTTGCCCTTACTGTGTCTCCACATAAAACAGAGAGGACAAATATTCCCCCGAGTAACTGTAGATAATCTCTTCTATAAACTTTGTATAGCTATAAACACATGCCAGAGGATCAGGATTTTTTGATCTGTTCACAGACAACATGGTATAGAGAGTTTAGCACATGAGTCATCAGAAGATGACTCATCTCTGAGGGTGCTGTTCCATACCGTACAGGTGACTGTTATTTGTGTGTTTTGGAGCAGGAAAAGGGAAACAGTGTTTTAGCCCCTTTGTTGAAGGACTGTGTTTTCCTTCTCCGTAATCCAGGTTTAGGAAATTTGTAGTCCTCTGATTTTTTTTATACAGCCTCTTTCAGTCGCTGGCTGGTTTTGTCTGCAGTTATGAAGTGCCATCCAGAAGCGAAAGTTCTGAAGCTTTATGTTTCATACTGCATTAAACATGCAGTGCACGTGCAAATTATGTGCTGTAGGAAGCTCTCCATCTCTACCAGTTCTCTTCCAGAAGTGCACAGTGATCCATCACTAGGCAGCTTTGGTTGGAGCCCTTCTATGAAGATGCCATGGAAAATTTTTTCCTCTGACACATTTTGTTGGCTATGATTCCCCTCAGGTCACACAAAGTCGTTGAAACTGGTAAAATAAATTAAATCCGTGCAGATGCTGTTTGCAGTGTGGTGGAACAAGGCTTGTGGCCACTGGGGAAACTGGAAAAATTAGCACTGATGGCTGTGTTTGATAACCCATAGTACAGGCTGAGGAACAAGCAAGAAACACCCACAGAAATGCTTTAGGGAAAAGTCTCCTTATCCCTAAACACCCCAAACAAACCATTGGGCTTTCAGGTTTTTTGGGGGATCATATCTTATCCAATTTATCATACACCAGAAATAAAAGACGGCGAGGACAGGGAGCGTAAATGCAACGGGCAGCGAGCAGTTTGTGAGAGTTGCTGTTTTTCTAATCTGGTTTTCAATAAGAGAGGTGCTTGCAAGTCTGGCAAGAATTTGGTTTTCTGCCCAAAGGCATACTGTCAGATGAAAAGAACATACTGTCCGTTATCTGCTAAATAGATTAACTTCATAATTTACAGTTGTTTTAAAGGGAAACAAATTCATTGCTAGATTAGGCAATCTGCACAGAAATGTTTAATCCTAATGGATGCCTGAAAAAGTCGAAAGCTGCAGATCCATTTTATGAGTGTCCTTTTACTGGCAGTCGTATTTTTCAGAACAGCTTTAAGAATATTTCAGTTACTGACTCTAAGCAGGGGATCCATTACACATTTAAATTTCAGAAAAAATTAATAAAAAAGAGGGTTTTTTTTCCAGAAAAAGTTATTTTCTGTTGTGCACTTAGTGTCTTAGAGCTTAGGTTTGGGGATTTGGGGGGAAACTTTTTCTGTGTCAGAAGATGGATAGTAGTTCTTTGGTAAATAAATTATTTATTTTTGCTGTTTCTATAGTAACATAAGTGCTTTAGAAATGAATGACCTCCTACAGGCGGAATAGTACAGATTCAAGTGACATTTTCTCACAATGAGGTTTTTAGCATGTCCCAGGGGCTTTACGTAATGGTCAGACTGCGTGGTGCTGCTTCTGTCCCGACAGAAACAAGGACTCAGTGTCCTCAGCAGATTTAGTGCTGTTTCATGCATTTTCAAAATTATGCATTCCAAGATTTTTGAGTCTGGCATTTGAAACTGACTTTGATAATCTGTGGAAAATTGTCTTAGCTTCATATAGGCAATGAAACATACATCAGAAAAAAAACCCTAAACATATATCAGGACAAAAAAACTAACACAGAGGAAAGTGGAATGAATAATGGAAAGATATTTTTAGACAGCTGAGAGTAGTGTTAACTGATTAACTGTTGGAAAAGACAGATAAAATATTAAAGAGACGGAGTATGAATTCCTGTTGGCTTTACCCTAGGGCAGGGACTCAGCAGTGCTCTGGCCACAGTCCTTCTGTTTTGGGTCAGAGCTCTCCCGGTTTGCATCTTCTCACCTTTCTGCATTCCCAGCAGCAGAAGAGCGAGAAACCTGCTCTGACGTGGTCAAGTGAGCGTCCCTTTGTGTGGCCAGTCCCTGTCTCTCCCCTGCACCGTGTCCCTCTCTACGTGCCTGATGGCTAGTGCCCCAGGAACAACCAGCTGCTTTGTGGCTGGGGCAGAGAGTCTGCCCATGGGGGTAAAACCTAAAAGTGATTCTGCTGCTGTGTCGCCTGGTGCGCACACTTGGATGCTGGCTGCAGTGACCCAGCCTGCTGGCTTACCGGGGTGCTGCTGACACAACCCGCTGGGAACGGGGCGCTACTCAGGCCATTAAATTCTGGTGTGTGCCCCTGCAAGAGAAGGCTCATTTATTTATTGATTCTGGCCTTTTAAGATGCTCACTTAGATCAATCCTGTGTTTAATTTAACTGAAACATGGCTCTGCAGGAAATTTACCACTGCAGGTTGATTTTGAGAGCTGGCTTTAAGAGCTGACACAGAAAATTATGCTTTGAGCCCAAACTGCCTGTGCAACTCCCACTGAAATCAGCTGGAGCTGTGTAAACGTTTCTGAGGGAAAAGGCCGTTTGAATAAGGCTGTTTGATTCTTATGAATGTCAACATTTTAATTTTAGCTGATTCACAGTCTTGTGTTCAATAGCAACAGCGATTGCTGGAGAGGGACAGGAAGAGAGCCAAGGGGATGCCGGGAAGCTGCTTTAGTATTGTACTGTGTCTCTGGCATTCCGGAGTGAAAAAACTTTGTATGGAAACTGGACATTGCAGAAACCCGGAACGGGGTGTAGAAGCACCCGACTGCAAGTTACCAAGTTAATTTTTGGGAGTGTGTCTGCACTGAGTGATGGTAGAGATGTACAGGGGGCTGCAGGCAGGCTGCAGCCCAGAGTTAAAGGCTGCTGGAGAGAATCCGATAGCCTGAAGCTGCTTGCTGACTGGCTTGCTTGCCCAGGCAGGGGTTTGACCGGTCTGTGCAAGCGTGTGTTTTACCGTGTGCGTACTCACCAGGGTGCTTACCGGCTGCTTTGGTGCTCCAGAGCATCATAGGACCTAGTGCCCAGCAGGGGATGATTTTTAATCAGCTGCTTCCTCGCTTGTTGGTGAGTTGGGGCTGTACGAAGTGATGGGCACACTTTAGCTTCCATTTCAAGTCAGGAGAAAGCAGGGCTCCTTTGACTGTTAACCGCTGGTGAGTCAGCCAGCCAGCACTTTTCTTTCTTGCAGTGTGCGTTGTCTTTCCATTCTCTTTACACGTCAGGTGAGGAGCAGGGCTGCAACAAGCATTGCTGAACGCGTGGAGCAAAGGACAGAATGACTGTTAGGTGTCACAGTTGTTTTATGTTTATGTTTTGAGTTTTTTTGTGGTTTGGGGGTGTTTTTTTTTTTTTTTTTTTTTTTTTTTTTTAATGTGAACAAGGCAACTAGGTATTTTGTTTTAAACCAAGGGAAAAATATCTCATAGGTCTGTGTGTTTGCTAGTCACTACATTATACCAGTGTTATTGTGGAGCGTAAATATGTTTCTTGACTCTGAGTGTAGCGGCTTAGATAATATTGGATGGAATCCTAATGATTTAAGACTTACAGTTGGACTGCATCTTGAACACAGCTGCTCCCCTGACGCAAAAACCCTCGTGGGAGACCCAGTGAAGTCGAAGAAAGCTGCCAGTGAGCTCCCACCTCACACATGAGGTGCAAATCAAGTCAGTGTGTTATGTTAAAGAAATGTTCTCGGGTGCAGTGTAACATATAAAGAGTCTAATTTCCTTTAGGAGGTAAGTCGTCTTGTCAGCAGTTTCCAACTATTTGAAGTAAAAATTTTCCATTTAGTCCTAGTGGTTTGGTAGGAATCCCGGTCCCTTTTCTGTCTCTTACCTTGCCGTATAAAAAAGACATTTATTTCCAAAGGGTATTTCTTTCAGAACCAATGTGTTACAGTAACTGGTGTTCACTACAGGCCATTCCAAACAAATTATTTTCCTCTTATTTAGTGACCTCAGTAATTACTTAATCAATAATGGTTATAAATATGCAGTTATTTTTGCAGTGTTTCCAACATATATCATTAGCTGTAGCGTCCAGGAGTAGTCTTGCAAAAATTTGTGCTGTGGTAGCAGATACTTTAATACTGAAATCATGTTGTGGCAGAGGCGTGTTTTAAAGTGGCCAAAGTAAAGTGACTTGTATATTTATACTGCATTAAAATATGGAAAGAAAGGTTTTTATTGTGAGACATCTGTGCATTCTATCAAGTTAGGTTTTCCATATTTTTTCCATTTGGATTGCCTTAATATTTTTTTTTTTATTGTATGAAAAAGCCAAGATTTGGGAGTAGAAGCTTAAGAGCAGACAGAAAAATTGGTGTAATTTACTTTTGAAGGCAAATCTGTTTTTCAGGCTTCCAGGAAAATAGACCTTTGGAGTTTAGCTTCTGCCCTGGCTTTCATTTAGTGCAGTCCCTGGATTCAGTGAGACTGCATGAAGCAGGACCTGAATCAGGCCTTTCACTGTAACTTTATATACAACTGCTGTTGTTTTTAAATGATAAACAAGTGAACTTTACCAAAAACCTCTTATCTTAACCTTTTTTAAGACAAGATGCCATCAATTGTGGAGATTTATCTTGTGGGGCCAAAAGTTGGTTTGAAAGGTAAGAACTGGTGCAGAGTTAGGATGGAAAAAGAATTGCCCCTAGAAGAACATGATGAGGTGTCCTGAGATTGTGGATTAAAATCAGAAAAACCCCCCAACACAAAGGAATGCTCTTACACGCTCTGTTAGTGATATCTGAGAGTCGGCTTCGTGGCCGGAGCGGTACCCTTTGATTCTGTGCAGCTGATGGATCTTTATTATACTGCGAGTCTTGCTTTCCGATAGATTAATTTCCATTCGTCGTTAAGCCAAATGGGGTTCATTGGCTGAGTTTTAATGAAGTTGTGCTGGCAATGAGGTATTTCCAAAACGAAGCCTTTCTGCAGGTAGTTCTGTTTGCTCCTGGGGGGTTATGGTTGGAAATGTTGCAGATTTGTGGTGGGAGTGAAGGGCAAATGAATATGAAAAGTGAAAACACTGTGTATGGCTTTGAGCAGCTTCTTGCTCAGTCTTGGACTGAAGCTGCTTCAGACTTGTGAGAACAGCGAGGTCTGTTCTTGCAGTGAGCCTAAGCAGTGGAAATTGGGTCGGTACTGGATTTCTCTGTGTTTTGAGAGTGTTGACTCTGGTGCTGTGGGTGCTGCGGTATAATAAGGATGTAGGTGAAACTTAGCTGTGATGCCAAGAGGCCACAGTTGAAGTCTTCTTGCTAAGCAGTTCCCCAAAGAACTGAGTGCTTCTGGGGGGGTGTGGATCTGGTCTGGTAAATCCTTTCTGCAGATTTCGCTGCAGTGCAATAAACCCACCAGTCCCTACTCCTTTCCTGCCGCCAAAAGCCAACCACTGCAGTAGGAAAATTGACCATATGTTATAAATGTGCGTTGGACACTGAACAGAGGCACTCCGTTCACTGCACCACTTTACACCAATGATGTCCGTTTCTAAGCAGTGGAATGACTCTGGTGTGTTAGGTGAGACTCACACATCCAGCTGACAACTGGATTTCACAGACTAACGAGCTGTTTCCTTCGTTCCAAGCTGGCTGGAACAAACTACAGGGAGAAAAGAGGCACAAGTCTCAGGAGTGGAAAGAAGGAGACTGCTTTCTACTGTAACCGTAGCACTGTGAATTAGTTGTAAACATAAAATGAAATCGATATTAGATCTGGTAAGTGGTGCTGTGGGAGACAAGATTAGTATCGTTAAATGAGAGATAAGGCTGTCAGAGAAAGGAATGTTTCACTCAGGTAAAAGTCTCCTTTATCCACCCTCCAGAAAAAAATGTTACACATATGAGAATGAAGATGAACTATGAAATAAAATTATTTCCTTGGTAGTTAAAACCTAGCTAAATGAGCTGCAGCACATTTGAGCACAGGCTTCATTCCAAGTCTGTGATTATTGCAATTTTTGTTTTGCATCTTCTAAAGCATCACTGCTGAGTATCTTGCATGGTAAGGGGTAGGATCATTCATAGTCTGAAGTTAGCTTTAAGCATTTTGTTGAAAAATCCATCAATTTTCTCTTGGAACTACAAATGTATGTTACTGAAACTAATGGTGGGAAAAGTTTGATTTTGCTCTCATTTTAATTCTCCATTTCTACTTTTCTACCTGTTGTCATTTGTATTTTATAGATAATTTGCTGTTTTCTTTCTTGCAGAACGTGGCTCACCGCGCAATTTGGTTGTCACAGACATAACTGACACGACTGTTGGGTTATCATGGACACCAGCTCCAGGAGCAGTTAATGATTATAGGATAGTATGGAAATCACTTTATGATGATACGATGGGAGAGAAGAGAGTCCCTGGAAATACAGTGGATGCTGTGCTGGATGGCTTGGAGCCAGAGACGAAATACAGGGTTTCAGTATATGCAACCTACAGCAGCGGAGAAGGAGACCCGGTGGAAGGAGAGGCTTTTACCGACGGTGAGTGTAGTACAGCATTACCGCCATTTGTAACATTCGGTTCTTGATGAAATGATCGTATTTTAAAGAAAAAGGACCTTATTTTTCTTCACTTTTTTTTTTTAAGTCTTCCCAAACCAAAATGCCACCTCAGATCAGTCAATTCCAGCTTTTTGTTTGACCATAAAAAAAAAAAGGAAAAATCTCTTCAGTGTCATGTAGGTTTGGATTCAGTGAGAATTACTTCCAACTTAAGACGTGATTTTGTCTGCAAATTACTCTGAAGCCAGCCTTTCATGGGTTTGGTGTGACTGCTGGAAATCAAGTGGAAGAAATGTTGTGCATAGAGTAAGGAGGAAAGGCGGGGTAGATACCCACAGAATCAATAAATTTCCTTTCCAAGCCATTGCCCTTTGTGGTCTTCCCAGTCCTCAAACTGAGGCTCACTGGGTAATTTTGATGTTATTTATCTTTCCTGGGGCTCTTCTTTTTTCTTGTCTGATAAACATCATACACTATTAGTCAAAGCAGGCTCAAGCCCCTCCTGCAGTGTGGGCAAAGTGAAAACCGCTGAGATGCCGGGGACAGCTTGTGCTGT
The DNA here is from genome assembly GCA_011057875.1 of Pterocles orientalis. NCBI lineage: Eukaryota > Metazoa > Chordata > Aves > Pterocliformes > Pteroclidae > Pterocles > Pterocles orientalis. Next base: position 612,654 of record WKFP01015568.1, on the reverse strand, counting down.
GTAGCGAGAACTGGCAAGCGGAGACAGCGAATGAAAGGATGCTCCGATCAGCCTGGATGTCTGTTGTTTGCCTAGAGGGGCCATGTGAAGACGAAGCTTGACGGAGTGCTCTGGGCAAGCATCACGGGTGTTCACACGTTCTTGTACCCTTTCCTAAGCAGCTGTTTTGGCTGCTGCCGCAGACAGGGTGCTGAGCTGTGTTGGCCTTTGTCCTTGGCTCAGCACAGTTGCTCTTTAGGTCCCACAAGAATAGTCATCGCTGCTGTTGGTGAGAGCTGACTCCCCAGAGTCAAATCAGGCTGCTGTCCCGCAGCTTTCCTCTTCGAGAGGAGCATTAGCTGTCTGGCCTTTTCCAGGCTAAGGAGGCAGCTTAGCCATATTGCTTCTCTCGATGTACCTCCTAGGGAACCTGCTGTCATGCCTCTCCATAGACTGAGAGCTAACCAGCATTGCATCTTTCTGTTGCAAACACAGTTAGAGATTCTCAGTTCCTAGGACGCAGAGAGGATGCTCTCGCCTGCAAAGCCTACCTTACCATGTGATGAAATACTGGCCGGTGCTGGCGTGCCAAGGAGGTTCTGTTTTGCCAAAACCTAGATGGCTTATTCCGGCGGCTGACAGCCAGCGTTACATACCTTTCATTTCACTTCAGATCGTTTGTAACGTTTGCACAGTCTGGAAAATCTCTCTTAGAAGCCGAGTGCTGCAATTTGTAGAGAAAATGCTTTATTAGTCCGTGTGCTTATTTCAGCACATACACTACCCTGCAAAGAGTGGTGAGTGATTTTCCAAGCATTTGGAAAGTCACTCACCGCTATTTGCGGGATACTTTGTATGGAGCCCAACACCCAGCAGTTTAAGTATTTACCGGTACCTTATCAGAGCTCTAAGCTTAAAACTTAGAAAATCTTAACCCTGTAGGGCACTTTTCATTAAAAAAATGGCTTTGTAATTTATCACTTTCATTTCAGAGTGCTGAATCCATAATTTAACAGATTACTGAGAAGTGTGACTAAATAAAACTCCCAATTATGCTGTGTCGTCGTGTAATTTATGCTTCCCTCTTTTTTCCCCTGTAGTGGAAAGCACACTTATGTTTATTTACTTGATTTCAATTAAAAAATAATTTAGCAATGGTCTGTGAGATTTCTCTGTGTCTTCCCCACAATCAAATACTGTCCTTTTAAAGAGGGCAATTTTTTTAACACCGCAGAATGAATTTGCTAGGCAAGCATTTGAACGTATCTTTATGTGACAAAGTAAACATTTATCCGTATTTTTACACTGAAAAGTGTCACCAAATGCCAGGACTGTGACAGTAGACAACGAGACAGAAAATTCAATGAGAGTTACATGGCAACCTTCGCCTGGGAAAGTCTTGTCCTACCGCGTGTACTACCGAGCACGGAGTGGAGGAAGGCAGATGTTTGGAAGGGTGAACGCTCCTGCTACAAGCATAGTGCTGAAGCGACTTAAGCCGCGAACTACGTATGACCTCAGTGTTGTTCCAATTTATGATTTTGGGCAAGGAAAATCAAGAAAAGCAGAAGGAACAACAGGTATGTATCACAAGCTTCTATAGGATTGGATAATTAAAGTTTTGTGCTTAAATTTAGTGATCATGATATGAAGAAAAGCACGGTGGAGTGTGCCAAGATTAACAGGCAAATTGAAGAGAAGTTAGAGGTTGAGAAGAGGGTTGGATTTGTTGGAAACATCACTGTGACATAGCCTGAGCACAGCTTTTTGCTTTTGACGTTGAGGGTGTAAATATGGTGTGAAATCTGATTGAAAACATTGGACTTGCTTTGAAACGCTGTCATCAGAAGTTAAAACAAGGTGTGTTGTGCAGAAGGGAGTTTGTCAGCAGACTACTGCGTGTTGTCAGTGGTTTCGTGATTTGCCTTTTGGTCCTGGGCGTTGATTAAATAGCTACCCAGCATCCCCTACTTAGATTTGTCTTCTTTGGTCACCATATTTTCCATGGAAAACCCGAGGTAATAAAAAGGACAAGTAGTTGATTTTGAACAGTCATCGGTGGGAGCCTTATCCCAGAGACCATGGTCTTTTGGACAAGCTGTCTTCTCTCAGAAGCTGAAACTCTGAAACATTTATTAAGTCCTTGTGAGGAGATTTTTGTGGTAAAAGCAAAACTAATTTTCTGCTCTGCCTTTGGCATCTGATGCTGGTCTTTCATTTTGGAAGGAAATGTTCTCTTGTTGTCCGGATCAAGTCAAGCAGATTTAAAGTCAGTTTTTTGCTCCCGTAGATAGAGAGCCATTACCAAACCTGATTTTTTTTCATGATGTTTTTACCCATGTGGGACTAATGCCGTTCACTGAGGTACTCTGTAAATACTTCTGTTCTCTGAACACGTCACATTGAATGATGACAGGAAGTAAGAAATAAGTCTCCTGACAGGTCACACTGGCACCTCAGTCACTGAAGGAAGAGTTATTGTAAATTATTGTATTATTGTAAATTGATGCAGAGGAGTTACAAAAACCTGATCAGCTCTTGGCCAACACCTAGGTTTTCAGTCTTGGAAATTATACTGAGATAAATCTCAGATCATCCGGCTGCTTTTGATTTTTGACCTGTTCAACTCGGTACGGATATGCCTCTGTGCTCTCAGTGTAAATAGCTGTGGTGGTAGTCACGCTCTGGAAGCCAGTGGAGCGTGAGTGATCTTGTTCGTTGAAGCTGTCATGATCATTCGGGGAGGAGTATCCTGGGAGAAGGGGCAGGCTGTGTTTTTCATTGTGAGAGCGTACCTACTGTTTCCCAACAGAATTCACAATCTGAGGACATTTATGATCTTTCAGCTACAGGTAGACAATTGCATAGGCCAAGGGACAAACTCTTTTTTTTTTTTTTTTTCCTCCACCTTTTCACTCCAAAGCTATAGAGGTAACTTTCTGTTTACACTAATTCCTTCTTTTTGCAACTTTGGGATTATACTGCTCCACCTCTTCCCAACATTTATTGTAAGATCAGGTGGATGCGTACGGTAGGTGAGATGACTTTCTCTCTATCCCTCAGTCCACTGATGACACAGGGAGCCTCGGTGACAAATGTGGCCCATATACCTGTGGGTTCGGTAGCTAAAATTAGCTGAAATGAGCTGGACTTTTCACCTCTTGTCCAAAGAAAGGCACAAAGAGTTTACGGCTGCCACTAATACTGTATTTGCATATAGATTTTTACATAAAAGCATACTTGTTGATATTTTTTCCATAGCCAGACCTGGTTTAAATCCTGTTTTTCCATCCTTTCAGCCTCTCCCTTTAAGCCACCTCGAAATCTGCGAACTTCTGACTCGACTATGTCAAGTTTCCGAGTAACCTGGGAGCCAGCCCCAGGACGAGTGAAGGGGTACAAAGTAACTTTCCACCCTACCGAAGACGATGGGAGTCTTGGAGAATTAATAGTGGGGCCATATGACAGCACAGTAGTGTTGGAGGAGCTCAGGTATGGATAATGATTTTATTTTAAAAATAACTTTAGCTTAGGGTTTTGTTTAATCATGATCTGGGATTGAAGTGCCTGTCGAAATCTACATGAGAGACTAATTTTGTCAATAATCTACTGGGATCTTTCCGAGATGATTCACACCACTCGTGGTGTTCTCACAGGAACTGAAAGAGACAAAGATGTGGGCAGAGGCTGTGTTCTGCATTTCGCATACGAGAAAGCTAATGGGACGCTGGAGGAATTTGGGATTTCTAAAGTTTCCTCCTGGAAGTTCCTTACCTCATGTTAAAAAAAGCCTGGTTTAGTTCTTGATTTATTTTTTCAGAGGCTTGGATTTCTAAAGTAGGCTTCAGACCAT
>WKFP01015568.1:591368-608802 GCA_011057875.1 Pterocles orientalis | reverse complement strand
CCCATTTCAAGGCTTGTATAGCCATCCAAGAGAACTTGGTGAGGAGAAAGAACCTGGCTGCAAAGGCCTTTCAGAGTTAAATAAAGAAAATGTTCCTGACAGTTAACTCTATTCTTTTCATATAACGTCTTTGATGCCTTGTTTCCACACTGGGCTGTGTAAAAAATATTCACCTCGTGTAACTTTATTGACAAAATTTTTAGAAACTTCTTAATTAATTATTGTCCCACCCTGGCTAATACAAGAGGGTAAAACTGAGAAAAACAACATAACAGGCCATCTGTGACTTTAGAGTAAAACTGTGATAAGTTTGGCTGAAAAATAATTGCACCTAGAGTGGTTTGTTATTTTTTATTACGGCAGCTGTCATTTCTGTCTTCGGTGTTATATTCTTTAAGCTAATTACTTTTACTAATGCATGGATTTGAGTCGTAGTTAATGTAAATAATTAAAGTTATATCCTGGACTGTAAATGTAATAGTATATTATTTATTAATAGGGGGAAAAAATCACCCTAGTTCTGGTGCCTTTGCTAGAATTTTCCATGTGGGGAACTATGGTAGCTGGAAGAAAAATAAGTCAAAATAGTTTAAATTTATATTGTACATGAAGCTGACTTTAAGTTCCATGTTAACGTTTTGCATGCAATTTTTTGAAGTTATATGTTTTTACTTGAACCCTACTCCCAACTGTTTTCATTGTCCTGACTAAAGACTAGATCTATATTTTCTATGCAGCAGAGGATCATGCTTTTAACCCCCAGGTACATGGAATAGTTATATTCATGAGTCTACAGTGTTGGATCAATTATGTGGAACATATATGAAATCACAATATCTTTCAACTGTGATGAGTGTGGCTGATTTTTCTCAATGGGATTTCTTCCACATAAAGACCAGAAGCTCTGATGGCAGGAAGCCAGAAATTTTGCAGCTGGTAACACAATCTACAGGAAAAGAGAGAGAGCAAGGATTGATTTTTTTTTTTTTTTTTTTTTTTTTTTTTTTTTTTGCATATGGCTGCGGAGAAAATCATTGTGTCTCTCTGTTTTGTATAAATATTTTGTGATTTTCCTTGTGATGAAAACAATATGATGCATATTTTATTCTGTAATTTGTAAAATGAAGATATCTGAAATAACTTCCTACCTTTTCGGAACATTGCAGCTTTATATAAATGTTTGTTCTTGCCTCCTTTCTATCTCTTGACCTGTGTTTATGTTTGTGTATCTTTAAATTGTGTTCTTTCTTTCCTGGATGTGCAAACTTCTATACCACCTGTATTACCATGTCTTTTTCCCCTGAAAATTCAGAAATGTTGTTTATTTGAAAGTGGTTGTAGTATATGCTATTCATTCCACTATTACATGGTTGAAGATTAAGCAGTAGTTTAGCCAACCATGGCAGACTAAAATACCGTAAATGTGGATAATCTGATAATGCTCACTGCCTGTCGGTGGTTAGCTTAGTGCTCTTCTACAAACCCTCTGAAATCAAGTTATCCACCATCCTGAAAGACCAAAATGGATAATGTCATGACCGTAGAGAACAGCACTGGCCTTGGCATTTGTGAAGGCTTATTTAGAGAAGGAACCATACGTGAAGAACTTTGTGCAGCTTTTGCCATGGAAGCAGTGACTAGTGTGGATAGTGTTCACAAAATGTCATACTTGGCAGAGTGCCAGTGAATAAAGCTAGAGCTATTCTGGAAGCTAACTCATGACATGTGTCATGTAGAAGGATGGGGAAGGGAAGCTATCATGCTGAGGCTATGTTTTTGTGCTTGAAAGCTGTCATGCTAAGGTTGTATTTTTCTGGTTGACGTGGCAGGTTTAGAATGTAGAACCAGAGCAGAAGCTGATATCGTGCTGCTGGTGGATGGCTCGTGGAGTATTGGGCGGCCAAATTTTAAAACTATCAGGAACTTCATTGCCCGTATTGTTGAAGTTTTTGATATTGGTCCTGACAAAGTTCAGATTGGTAAGTCCTCGTATGTTGGAGGGAAAATGAGGTGTAACTGCTACGCAGCCGCGTAATAACTGAGTACTGATGGCTTTTTTTCCAGGTCTTGCACAGTATAGTGGAGATCCCAGGACAGAATGGAATCTCAATGCTTACCAAACCAAACAGACTTTGTTGGAGGCTGTAGCCAACTTACCATACAAAGGAGGCAATACCCTAACAGGTTTGTCACATTGCCAGGATTTTCCTTAAGCTCCAGTAGAAATAATTCTAGTAGCTGGCCTCAGTATTGTTCAGAGAGCTGAAATTTGTCCGTGATGGAGGGGTCTCACAGTTCAGCTCAATACATTTGGAAGAGAACAGGCACAGTATGTAGACATATAAATTCAGTGGAAATCTGGAGAAAAGTGATGGCAGATAGTTTGGGTGATGAAGAGCTTGGGTTGCTGTTGAGCAGATGAGAAGAAGGAAAGAAAGTTCCATATCAGGGTTGGGATGACAAGGTGAGGATCCAAAAGGGAGGCTAGAGGAGATCTGGTGGGAGGGTGATGGATAAAAGGTCAGAGATTAGAGACTTTGGGAGGGCTGAAATAGTATCAGTTACTGGTGAGTGTGGATGGTGGGCTGCAACTAGATTCTTAGTACTTCTAAAAGGAAATAAATGGTGGAATAGTGTTGTCAGAGTGAAATCACTAGGACAAAATACTCTCCTTTCCCGTGACTACTGTATGGAAACAGTTTAACAGTGGTCATTACCTTCTTTGTATCATGTTAGGAATGGCCCTAGATTTCATCTTAAAAAACAACTTCAGACAAGATGCGGGCTTACGGCCCAGAGCTCGCAAAATTGGTGTTCTCATCACCGACGGCAAATCACAAGATGATGTAGTCACCCCTTCGAGAAGACTCAGAGATGAGGGAGTGGAACTGTACGCAATTGGTAAGTATCGTATGAAGAGGTGGCTGTGCCAGCCCCCTCCTTCCCGTCTGCTGGATGCACAGAGAAGTGGCCACATACCTAAAAGGGTATTCAAATAATGTGTAGGGACTTAAGTTCAAGGCATTATGTTTCATGGTCATCTTTTCTAACAAGTTTTGTTTTCGTGTCTGCTCTGTAAGGTATTAAGAATGCAGATGAAAATGAATTGAAGCAGATCGCAACGGACCCAGATGACATCCACGCTTACAACGTTGCAGACTTCTCCTTCCTGGCTAGCATTGTCGATGATGTAACTACAAATCTGTGTAACAGTGTGAAAGGCCCAGGTACATCACATTTGAAGTCTAATTAATCCCTTTTCCATTTATGTGCTTGCTGTGCTAATTCCTTTTTATTACTTGCTGGGCACGCCATGCAGCCCTGGGCTGTTTTTTCAGCTGCTGGTGTGAGGAAGCTGTGCAGACCACCTGGACTGCCCTGCAGGGGCTCTTCCTTTCCTTTCAACAATGACTGTGTTATACCCAACACAGCATGACGTGGCTGGACATGCTTTCTTTTCTCCCAGAGTCAGGATATGTTGCTCAGTGTGTCACCTTTTTGCTCGTTGTGGCAGGCTCTTTGATGGTACTCATCCAATAAGGAAAATTTCAGCAGCATTGCTCTTTTCAAGTGTTAGTGTCTGACTGCCCAAAAGCAAAGCTGAGCGTGGAAAAACAGTGGTGGTAGCTGGTGGTTCTCCAGTGGAACACTGGTGTTGGAGGTGCAGTAGGAACAATAGGGAGGTTGTTTGGTCTCGAGGGTGTGATGGTGGGCTGTCTCTTCATGCAGTTGTTTTAGGAATTCATGAGGAAACAGAAACATAAGCAGGTACCTAAAGGTTTTTTTTTTTTCTTTTTCCTAATTTCTAAGAATTTTTTGTCTTATGTTTTTATTCCTGATGATAGATAAATGAATAATTTTTAATTTGCTTCCACTTGTAGGTGATTTGCCACCTCCCTCTAACCTAGTTATTTCAGAAGTGACACCTCGTTCCTTCAGACTGAGATGGAGCCCACCTCCTGAAAGTGTTGATAGGTACAGAGTTGAATATTACCCTGCCTCTGGAGGCAGCCCTCAACAGGTTAGTGCTGTATGTTCACCTCTGACATTGTCTGTAATAGCCTTGGACTTCCGCATTACAGCAAAATCATTCTGGAGTGTGTACAACAGTAAAGGCTGAAAGGCTTCCGAGGTGAAGAACGTCATGCCTCGGTAAATGATACACAAAATTACAAAAAGTAAGAGCGTAAAGATGACTTTGGTTGTGTTAAAATCATGAATCCAGAAGTAAAATGTATTTCTGAAAACCAGTTGACTGGTATGTCTAGTCATTCCTTTCTGTTCGTATTCTGTTTTTGTGTATCGGTTTAAGTAAGTCTGTAGGAGAACTTCTCTGAGCATACTCATGGGTTGGCTCACTGTCCCTTTAGCACGTTGTCTTGTTAATAGGAAAAAAGGCAGCGGGTGACACAGGTTGTGAGGTAGAGCTTAGATTAACATTGTGTGATGGTACTTTGTGCCTAAGCATGTCCTCCAAACTGTTTAAGCAGGGTCAGGCTCATCTTGTGGTTATTCTGTGCACAGAAAGCCAGCAACCGGCCACCCTTGATCCTGGACAATCCCAATTGCCCATCAATCTCTTCAACCAGACAGAATGGCAGTTTGGAGAATGAAGTTAGGCACCTCTGTTTACCTGACTCCAAACTTCCCATCTCTGAATGTGGCTTTGAAATCTTCACACAGATTTGGCTTATGGATGAATTCATTTTGATAAAGTGTCACCTCGGGATTTGGCCTTGGACGGGGGTTGGAGCAGCCCTTCCAGTGCACGCTGGCTTTACAGCTTTGACGGCTTGCTGGCATTTCTGTTCCGCAAGGTCTTTCTAATGCCGTGTGCTGTGACCATCTAGATTATCCTGGGTGGTTAAAACTGTTTTCCAAAGGGGTAACATATCTCTCTGTCACTTTCTTTGTGATGCTGGGTAATAGAAAAGTGTAAACCGTGCATGAAAGCAGCGCACAGGGAGTGCCGTTAGATATATCCAGCTCTGCTGAAAACAAGTGTCTGTCAGAGGTTTCTCTACAGCTTGCTTTGCAAAAAGTAGCGGTATACTGTCAGAAAAAATACACGGAGGATTAAGACCATACTTGTTTTTGGTTGCATACCATTGATTTCTGAAGATTTTCACAAGGAGTTATTTTTTTTCTTAGAGATAAAATTACAAATGTGTTTGTTCTCCGGTGGTTAACGTTGCCTCTCTTTTATGTAGTTTTATGTAAGCAGGATGGAAACAACAACAGTTCTGAAAGATCTGAATCCTGAAACAGAATATGTTGTCAATGTGTTTTCGGTGGTAGAAGATGAAAGCAGTGAACCCCTCATCGGCAGGGAGACAACTTGTAAGTTAGAAATGGAACTTGGACAACATACTGACAGCCAGTGTGGCATATGGGGAACGGTGCAGTGGGACCTTTAGCGCTATGGGCTTCTTCTTGGAGGAAACAACATTTTTAATTTGAACGAGCAGACTGTGTTGTGTTCCGCTGGTTGTTCCGATCTTGGCTGAAAAGCTTTAGCAAAGTGAAACTGCTCTGTGGTAAAAAATGTGTGTCCCGGTGTCTTTCCAGGCTCATAAGGCATGGTTGTACAAGACTAGAGCAACAGACATGAATTACAAGACAGAGTTTATAAATTCCTGAAATCTGATAATATACAAACGTGTGCTCCTTCAGTTTTATGCTAGATAACAGATTCCTGCTACTGGCAGCCAGAATGCTATGAAAATTCATTCTAATTTTGTAAGATTGACAAAAAGCCAGTTGAGCGCAATCACATCACTTTCATGAGACACCACTTAGCCGTGCTGTTTCTGCTGTTAGCTGTCTGAATGGTTGGTTTGGGGTATATTTATGCTGAATGCACCATAGGGTGGCTTTCCTGCCTCTTCAAGTGTATTGAATGTTAGGTGTTCATTGTGCTTCTCTGTTTTTTTGTATTTGGCTTGTCATAAACCCTTAAAGTAGGTACATGATTTTTTTGAAGTCTGTGGTAATTTTTGATGTTTATTTAATAATTTGAGAAATATAGAAAAGAAAAAAGAAAGTACAAAAAAATCATTTTATTAAGTACAGATCCCAAACCAGTCGTGTTCTGTTTCATACTAGAGCATTCATGGGAGCTAATGTTGCTTTTTAGAATATTCAAGCGCTCCAGCGCAGACTTTTAGGATAGTTTTAGCTGTGTGTAGCAAATCTGTAACACGTTCAAAGTGTGATGACCATTACCTCGTTCTTAAACTAAGCACCACTCAGAGTACCATGACTTTGCAGATCACCTTTCTACCACCCGTAACGTACCTGATACCCGTGTCCAGTATTCTCCGCCTGTGATGTGAAATATGAAAGGTGAAGAAGGTGAAGGAAATAAATTAATACATGTTGTTTGTCTGGCAGTGCCAGTTTCTTCAGTCAGAAACCTGAATGTTTATGACATTGGATCAACTTCCATGCGAGTGAGATGGGAACCTCTCAGTGGAGCTACTGGTTATTTGTTGACGTATGAAGCTGTGAATGCCACAGTCCCAACGACAGAGAAAGAGGTAAGAGAATTTTTCTTCACTTCCTGTACTCTACCAAAAATAAATTAAGAAAAATTGGTGGATTTTCTTGATATATCACCATAGTCAAAAGAGAGTGGCATGTGCTTCTCAAAGTGCAGTGAACTTACTGGGATACTGTATGCAATGACATCAGTCAGGAAGTTGTAAACATGCTGCAAATCTCCCAACATTCCCTTAAAGACAAATCATTGCTGGGTTTTCTGCCATTGCTTTCTTCCGTTTTTAAACACGGTGTGTTATTTTTCATGTGCAGATGCGTGTTGGCCCGTCAGTGACTGAGGTCCAGCTGGTGGATCTCATCCCCAACACTGAGTACACGTTAACAGCTTACGTCTCGTTTGGTGATATCACCAGTGACCCACTCACCACCCAGGAAGTGACATGTACGGACATCTTGATTTCTGCTCGGTTCTTGTTGCTTCTGCAACATTTAACTTTCGTGTTATTTCATGGAACCGTTTTTATATATTCTGCTTTCCTTTTCCATGTTTTATGCATTTTCTAACACTCAAACATTTCCAAAAGATCTTAAAGACAATTTCAACTAAAAGGGACCAACTATTAAAAGAGGAACAAAAGAGTTTTTTCCTTGAATAATGAAGGAAGTTGGATTGACAATCTCAAGGCTGCAGTGTTTTTAAAAGGTCTCGGTTATGCATTAACTTAGAAACTTTGTTCCCAAATTCAGACATTCTCTTAAGGGTAGAAGATGCCAGGGAAACGTGCCATACCTTGGCAAAAGTGACTAGATATGGCTTCCTTTCTTAAACCTTTCATAAACGTCTTTCCTTAAACATTTCCTGCTTGCAGAGGCACATTTCTGGGCTAGATGGTTATTCTTTTGCTCTGAAAAAAATGTTAAACCCTTAAATGTACATGAAAAGTGGCTGTTGCCACCAAAAGGCACTGATCCTTCTGAAAGCCCTGTGCTCGAGTTTACAAAGGTGAAGCTGCTGTAGTGTGTAGCTGTTTGCTCATTGCTGGGACAATAAACTCTTAAACTCTCATCTCATGTCCAGAACAATGAATTTCCCAGAAAGTTCTTGCCTCTGTTTCAATGAAATGCATGAAACTAATTTAATTCCCTCTGAGAGAGACCTATACGCCTGCCACGAACAGCACTCCCGCTCACTACTGTAATTATTTTTGCAGTACCTTTGCCTGGACCCAGAAGTTTAACAATTCAGGATGTTACTCACAGCAGCATGAACGTCCTTTGGGATCCTGCCCCAGGGAAAGTCCGAAAATACATCCTAAGATACAAAATAGCTGAGGAAGCTGATGTAAAGGAGGTAAATGACAGGAACATTTTTGAAAGTACTAGAAGACAGTTTTATTTTGAGGACATAGGTTACTGAAATAATAGTAAAAGTAGCATCATGAGCCACCATTGAGAACAAAGAACATCGATCATGGTGACTGCCGTCAGGAAGTGGTGCTGATTTCTTGGAAACTGAATAAGCACAAGATTTCCTTGTGTACTCCCCTCTTCCTCCTCCTCCAGAGAGGAAAAATCCTCCAACTGACTGGAGAATTTTCCTGTGCTTTGGATAAATACCCATTTCTGCTCAAATGTTATCTTGCCCAGCTCTAAGAACACCTTACAATTAGGAGGGCAGGACTAAAGGGATGTTAGCACCTTTGCCCACTCTCAGGACACGTGTGAGCATTGTTAGAGATGTCTGAGTTATGTGCAAGCTTTCCATAATTGCACTGCTAGTCAGCTCTTGGAGGACTGAATGTGGTTTGTAAGGGCATGAGAGTTTTATGGAGATGCAGTCTGCATCCTTGTTTCTAAAAGAATGAAGCAGCGAAAGATGCAGAAGTAGCACTAGTATCTGGGACAATATGCTTTGCAAGGGAGTCAGGAGATAGCACTCGGCATACAGGTGTAAATTTGAGGTAAATGGTAAAATTTAGTGCAGAATACTTTCCTGTTTTATTCAGTACAAGAATTTCTGCCGTTTAATCAGATGCAGAATCAGAAGCAGAGCCATTTACAATTCCTAAGTCACTATTTTTGTTCTCAGGTGGAAATCGACAGACTGAAAACCAGCATTGCTCTCTCTGACCTTTCCTCCCAAACACTGTATCACGTCAGAGTTGTTGCTGTGTACGATGAGGGGGAATCCCTGCCGACAAGCGCAGAAGCTGTCACTCGTAAGTTTTCCAATAGCCCTTTTTCTGGTTATTTTCGCCTTATGTTCCATTTAAGTTGCGTGTGTTGCAATACATTGCTGAGTTAGGTGGAACTGTAATTTAACCTATCTGAGAAATATTTCACTGGAGTTTGCGGTGTTATTTGCAATGTAATCAACCCTGGGAATCTTTGATGAGTTCTGGGTCTGCTGCAGTAAACACTGAGCCTGCAGAGAGGCAACCGGCCAGCAACTAAAGCCAAATTATTTGTGTGCAGAGGCTGGAGGAGAAGTGTAGGGATAGAATTAGCAAGAAAATATGAGGGCAGAGGAAAGGTTTAACAAGTCTGTGCAGGAATCTAGGAAAGTGAGTAGGAAGCTGGGGCATATGCTAGAGGATTAGAGAGATATGATCTTGCTTCTGGTCCAAGAGAGTTTTGTACCGTGGAATGCTAAACCAGTCTGTGCTTTTAGAGAACCATAAAGGGGTTTGAGTGATCTCGACAAATAGAGGCAAGGAAATGGTGCTGCATAAACAGCAAGAGCAGACCTCTGTTCAAGAGAGGTGACGGACTGAAGGCCAAAGCTGGCATTGGGGTGGCCCTCATCCTGATCTGGGCTTACGATTGCAGAAGAAAGCTAACCAGAAGAGCTAGAACAGAAATGAGCAATGTTGTCTTATCACTGCCCCTCACTCTGATGTGAAAAAGGAAAAATTCACGTCCTTTTTCTCTTTTCTTTTTTCTTCTTTTTTGATTTTGTAGCCTGGTGTATTTTAAAATGTCTGTGAAATTTTTTGCTTGCTTTTGTGCTAGCCTTTCTTTTTATAGCTGTGGTTTTGTGCGAATGTGTGTGTAAGGAAAAAGAGGAGAGCCCTACCAAAGACATTTTTAATTATCTGGTTTTACCTATTTACTCATTTCTTCCCAGTGGCTGTATTGTTTTGCCTCTTTAACCTACAGTTAACCTCTGTGAATTCTTTCTAAATACGTGGTGTAACTCAGTCATGAATTATTTGGCTTGTATAGAGAATTTTAAGACCTGGGAGAAACTCATGCAGGAGCTTGACCTGTGTGTGGGAGTGCATAATCACTGCTAATTCCAGGGCTGTAAGAGCTGGGACTTCGGTGGCTGTGAGCAGGCATGTGGGTTGTGACCTCCCCTGAGTTCAGCAGACCTGCAGCTGTTTTATCGGGTGATGACGTGATGAAGGTCCTGACCTTAGGGAGGAAGATTTGCTTAGTGTAGGTGGACTGGGTTATACTAAAGCATTTTACTGTAGTTATTAAAAGCATGGAAACTGAGGGAGTAATCTTCTATATAGTCCTTTAAATTATTTTTTTCTGAATCATTAATTGGTTTAACTGTATTTATTTTGTAGTTACATTTTGTGGAATGCTTTTTCTTTTCTCATAATAGAGCCTGTGCCAGCACCAGTCAACCTCAGAATCACAGATGTAAGCACAAACAGTTTCAGAGGAACGTGGGATCACGGAGCTCCAGATGTCTCTCTATATAGGATAACCTGGGGACCCTATGGAAGGTCGGAGAAACAGGAGGTAGGAATAGATAGTCACCATAAGATTTTGTAGGCAGTCTCTCAGAGGGTATATTTTTGAAATCAGAAATGTAATTAATAAATGTTCTGTAACTTGCAAGCCCTCTTGTAACGCTCAATGGAAATTCAGTGAGAAGGTGCAGAACACAGTTACAGCTGCTTGCTCTGTTGTTACTGTGTAAAAAGTGACTCAGTTGTATCCCACTCTCTGTTCTGTTTTCTTTTTTTTTTTTTTTTTCTTTTATTTAATTTCTCCGCAAGACTATCTTAAATGGTGATGAGAATAGTTTGGTCTTTGAAAATTTGAATCCAGATACGTTGTATGACATCTCAGTGACTGCCATCTATCCTGATGAATCAGAAAGTGATGACCTCATTGGCAGTGAACGAACGTGTAAGTAAATAAGGAGTTTCTGCATGCTGTTATTTATAGTTATTAAATCAGAAGGCATGCACATACAAGAATTCTGAAAACTCTTTCTGCTTTTTTTTCCTAGTACCCTTGGTACCTATCACCACACAAGGTAAGGACCTGAATTTCCAGGTATGGTATTATTAAAGAAAACTCATACCTGTCTTTTTTGAAACGGTAAGGAATGTTGACATTAAAAAGCTGAGATCATTTAATAAATATTATTGTGTATTTGAAAGAATACTAAACACTAGATTACCATGTTTACTATTTTACAAACATTACAATTTGTGTTATCTTGTACTTAATACATTCGGCTCTTTGGCAGGCATTCATGCTGCACTGAAAGTATGAATGAAGTGTTTGTACCTGCTTTTTGCTCAAATTGCATATTTATTCTTTTATTTATTATGTTTCTCAGCCCCAAAGAGTGGCCCACGAAACCTGCAGGTGTACAATGCAACGTCACACAGTTTGACTGTGAAGTGGGATCCTGCCAGTGGCCGAGTGCAGAGATACAGGATCACCTACCAGCCCATCAGTGGCGATGGCCCTGAGCAGTCGGTAACTAATTCTGAATTGCAATAGAAACTCAACCTTACATGGTAGTTCTGCAAATTAATCCGTTAGAATTATTTATTTTCAAAGCACGACAGCGTATCTATTGATCGCCTTTTAGGTGAAGATTTATATTTATAGCGAATAAGTATATATTCCCACCTTTTTTATTTTTCCCCTTTGAAATCCAAGATAGAATGCTCTTTATGGAGCAAAAATAACTTGGGATGCAGCCTGTTTTCTTGAAAATCACATAATTAATCGATACAACCAGCATAAGTTAAAATATGTCACGGATATATGTTTGTCATAGCTATCAATAATAACTACCATATAGTCCACTTCCAGAGCCCAGAGTTTTCCCTTGTTTCCATGGTGTGGTTCATGTGCTGTCAGAGGGGTTTTGCCACGGAACATACTGTGGACAGCTGAGACTGCCTCTCACTGTGCTAGGGACAGAGTAGCCACCCGGCAGCGGCAGTTGCAAAAACAAAACATATGCTAGAGAAATGTTTAAATTATTTCAGGGTCTTTTAAAATGATCGAGCATCTGTAAAGATAGGGAGAGTCAGTACTGTGTGATCGGCCAGTTCTCCCTGTGTCGGCAGCAAGAGCTGCTGTGGCTGCTGCCAGGTGACTCAGAGGAGCAGTCTCAGATGAAAACCACACTCACTTAGCTTCTTCCTGCAATCCGAGCTCACAGATGCTCAGAGAAGCGTATCCAGGAGTGTTTGCTTTAGGATCGGTTGGATGCTTACGCGCCCGTTTTCATCTCCTCTGAGCAGCGTGCTTTTGAGTTCGGGTAATTCAACCGCTGGATGGATGGAGTAGTTCAGCACAAGTTTAGTGAGAAACCACCAGAAGAATAAGGAACAGCAGTAAGGTTAATCTGTAATTAGTTTCCGATACTGGAATAACAACAAAGAATTATGGGCATTGTGTTGAAATTTGTGCAAAGAATGGACTGAATAGACTTAATTATTCACAGCTGGGTAGAGACCCGCGGGGGCAGGCTGAGGAGACACCTCTTTCGGAGGAGGGCACACAGGACACTCACGCTCTGTTCGTGGCATTTTAGTCTGTCTGCAAATAATTCTCAGTCCTACGGTGGTAGTTCCTTCTCTGCTTCTCTTGTTACTGGGATGTTTGATTGAACTGCAGTTGTTGGGCAGGCTGTAGCCCCACTGAAATATTTGGAATAGAGTTTGTAGGAGTTTTTTATTGCTGTGTCTGACGTTTAGTGTCCTCAGCACCAAGAAGGAGCCCAGGTGATTTGAAGACAGCTCTGCAAAAACTGCACCCCAGGCTCCAGAGGCCACCACGATCATTTAGGGTCAGGTTTTGAAAGGCAGATACAGAGGCAGCTGTGAGGGGATGCTAAAAGCATTTATGCTTTGAACTGCACTTTGTACACTTGGAGTACAAAGAAAAGGTTTTCTTGTAGATTCAAATAATCTATGAAATCTGAAGATGTATAAATGCTTGCTCATTGTTGGTTCTTCATCGTCAGAAGCGTTTAAGTGACAAACATATCAGCTGAGCAGGCTTTGAAAATGTGCAGACAGTCTTAAAAGTAGAAATGATGCTCCTGAGCAAATGTAATTCAACCCAGTGAAAACCCCAAAGCTCACGATTCACAAACGCTGAGGATCTCAGTGTATTCTCGGTACGCTGTGAGTCTTCTAGCTGGTGGAGATTATGATCACAGGATTATACATAAAAGAGAAATTGAAATGAAAGCTGTATAATGGTTTTAGACTCTTAACAAAGACGGTTTAGAAGCTGAAGTATCATGCTGTTAAATTTTTTAGATCAAGGAGAGGCAATGTTGATATTGTGTCAAATGTACATCAGAGATCTGCAGTGTTGTCATTTATTTCGTGTTTGCATTCCACCTGAGAGTGGAGTACAAAGAGCCCAGCTCAGCGTTTGTCAGAGTGGATGGAAGACTCTCGTGGATTTCCGTACGATGTAGTCAGGGGCAGTGTGCAGGAACAGCTCTGGGCTGGCAGAGGACTAGCAGCTGGGGTACAATAGTGGCCATATGCAAGTTTGGAGGACTCGGCCGTGGCTCTGTGTCGCTGGACTCTGCCCACGCTTGCTGAGATGAATATGTACTGAATGTTATTGTTCAGTGTCTGCTGTCAGGTGTCAGTCCCAAGAGCATCGCAGCGTATGATGTAGCACAGTGCTTTCCACTCTGCATCAAACGCTTCCGTTCTGTATTGTAGCAATAAGCACAAAAGGGGCAGCACAGAAGGGATTTCAATCTTTTTCTTTTCTTTTACTGCAGACTATGGTTGGAGGGCGGCAGAACAGTGTGGTGATCCAAAAGCTGCAGCCTGACACGCCATATGCTATCACGGTGTCATCAATGTACGCAGATGGGGAAGGGGGACGAATGACGGGACGAGGCAGAACCAGTAAGTATCTTCTTGAGATAAGTTGTGGCAGTCCAGTGAAGGTCCCACTGACTGGAAAAGGGGAAGCATAACCTGCATTTTTAAAAAGGGAAAAAAGGAAGATCCAGGGAGCTACAAGCCGGTCAGCTACAAGATCGTGGAGCTGATCCTCCTGGAAACTATTCTGAGGCACATGGAAAATAAGGAGGTGATCGGTGACAGCCAACATGTCTTCACTAAGGGCAAATTTAGTAATTAGTGGTCTTCTGTGACGGGGTCACAGTGTTGGTGGATACGGGAAGAGCAACTGACATCATCTACCTGGACTTGTGCAAAGCATTCTACACTCTTCAATTCAGAGACCAGAATGTCACGTGGGACAGACATGGATTTGACGAATGGACCACTCGCTGGATAAGAAATTGGTTGGATGGTTGCACCCAAAGAGTTGTGGTCAATGGCTCAAGGTCCAAGTAGAGATCAGTGACAACTGGTGTTCCGCAGAGGCTGGTGTTGGGACCAGTGTTTAACATCTTTGTTGGAGACATGGACAGTGGGATGGAGTGCACCCTCAGCAAGTTTGCCGATGACACCAAGCTGTGTGGTGTGGTAGACACACTGGAGGGAAGGGATCCATCCAGAGGGACCTGGACAGGCTGGAGAGGTGGGTCCATGCAAACCTCATGAATTTCAACAAGGCCAAGTGCAAGGTCCTGCACCTGGGCTGGGGAAACCCCAAACACAAATACAGGCTTGGAGGACAATGGATTGAGAGCAGCCCTGAGGAGAAGGACTTGGGGGTGTTGGTTGATGAGAAGCTCAACGTGACCCAGCAGTGTGTGCTTGCAGCCCCGAAAGCCAACTGAAGAAGTGTGACCAGCAGGTGGATGGAGGACATCTTTCCCTTCTACTCTGCTCTCGTGAGATCCCACCTTGAGTACTGTGTTCAGCTCTGGTGCCCCCCACATAAGAAGGACATGGACCTGTTGGAGCAGATCCAGAGGAGTGCCACAGAGATGATCAGAGGACTGGAGCACCTCCCATACGAGGACCAGCCTGAAGAAGAGACCTTTTAGCAACCTTCCAGTACCTGAAGGGGGCTACAAGAAAGCCAGGGAGGGACTCTTGACAAGGGCATGTAGCAACAGGGTGAGGGGTAATGGATTTAAACTGGAAGAGGGCAGATTTAGACTAGATACTAGGAAGAAATTTTTTGCTCTGAGGGTGGTGAGACACTGGAACAGGTTGCCCAGAGAAGTTGTGGATGCCCCATCCCTGGAGGGGTTTCAGGCCAGGCTGGATGAGGCTTTGAGCAACAAGCTCATCATATAATTCTAAAATAGTGTCCAGAACGAAGTTTTTCTTACTCTATTTAGCATTCCTTAAGCTGCTGGGTGGGGTGATGTGTTCTGGTTAATGAGGACAAATAACATTAAGATGAACTGTTAAAGCTTTTGGTTTTTATATTTCCTGGTGGTACATTACATAGGCATGATCTGATAGCACAGGTGGGGGGACGTGGTTCCACGTTTCTGACGGCTCCTTGATCTGTTTCAGAACCTCTCACTACTGTGAGGAACTTGCTAGTTTATGACCCAACCACCAGTACTCTGAACGTTCGATGGGATCATGCAGAAGGAAGTCCTCGCCAGTATAAAGTGTTTTATGGACCTGCAGCTGGAGGTGCAGAGGAAATGGTAAACACTTTGTGTGGATGTCACTGACTGTCCCAGAGAAATTGCAGCTCACGGTGCTAGTGAGATAAACGCTGCTGAGGGAAGGGGGTCTTGTTTGCCTGTGCCCTGGCTTTCGTTCTGTTCACAGCTCCCCTGGAGAAAATGCAGAGCACCTCCGTGGAAGTCAGTTACCTCCACATGGAATACAGATGTTCGATTTTCTATAGGAGACCTTTGGTGATTAGTTCTTAATGCAGGGATTTAATGCCACAAAGAATTTTTTGTTTGTTTATTCTTAGGGCAGTGCATGCAAGCGTAAAGCTGATTTCAGGGTGTACCAAAGTCTGTAAAGTCAGCAGACCTCGTTTATACCCGTTTTTACTGCTCAGAAGTTACGTGACTGTAGGCAGTCAGCCAGGCTGATACTTGTGAAAGCAGAAAAAATCCACATACGTGTCTTATTCTCATCCCTATAATTACCTAATTGCTAAAGAGCTAAAACAATCTGGAAAATGGGAACCCTTGTTGCAGACTGCGAAAATATTATTCTCTCCCCCTTATGTTTCTTTCTCCGCATTTGTGCAGTTTGATGTGCCTGTGAAATGAGGAGTACCACTGTTCCAATAGCATTTAGAGAGCTATTGATGATGGACATTCTTAAGTGTTGTAGATTTTTCCTTCCTAACCTGAGCTGCTCATTACTTCTTCTCATTAGCATGCTGTAGTGTTAGGTAATGTTTATTTTTTTTTATCTAGAAAGGGACTTTTTGATGCCTCTGAGCTGCTCAGTAGTGGTCACTAAAGAGATCGTTAAGGTTCTGCTGCTGTCACTGGTACAACAGGATTTGGACCCAAACGTGGACGTAGCTGTAAGGGACCATATAGGAGAGCGTAGGACTCAACAACCATTTTTGTTAAGTCCAAGATGGAACCTTCTTGAAAGACAATTCCAGCAGATACCATGAACCCTGTTGCTTCAAACTTCACTTTTTGTAAAGATACCGGATGTATCACATCCAGTCTAGAAAGGAGATGTGGTGGAGGAGTAAGGGAGGTATAAGACAGATTAAACTCTTTGCATATTTGTGTAGATGTCATGCCCCTACCTTTCCTTTTACATTTGCAGACCACAGTACCAGGAAACACAAACTACGTAATCCTGAGGACTCTTGAACCCAACACACCTTACACCGTAACCGTGGTTCCAGTTTTCCCAGAGGGTGATGGTGGACGTGTCTCTGACACTGGAAGAACTTGTAAGTAGAACAGTCCTTTGCAAGAAAATGTTAGGGTTTTTTTTTTTTGTGAGTGGCTCAGATCAGTAGAAATTGATTTTACATCAAATATTCAAGTTTATTTTCCCCAAAGCTAGAACAGCGCTGTAACTTAGTCCTTTGTTTGCTCGTTCGAGCGGAGGCTTTCAGTCACTTATCCCAGGCAAACTCAGCTCTTATGTTGTGCAACAAACTTGCTGTTTACTTCCACACAGTAGTAAAATTGTAGTTGCAGCTCTAGGAGCAATGCTGGTGAACAAATGGCAAGTATTGGTGTTAGTCCATGCTGATGTCCATGCCATGTACTTAAAACTTCCGAGGGACTTTGAGGTCCTAATGTCAGCATGGGTGGTTTGTGGCTACATTCCCCACTTGTCTGGTCACGACAGCATCACAGAGTTATGATCCTACCTTCAGTTTGCAGCATAAACATATGTTCTGTTCTGCCTGCGTTGTAAAGACGGAGATTCTTAGATTTGTAGGTTTTTGGGGAACAAAGGTTTGTCTTGGGCTGATTCACTTCTCAGCAGCTTTTGAGCACTGTTATAAATTCATGTAGAACTAGAACTTGTGTAAGCAACTTTGTGCAACTTAATTTAAATTATCCTTGATCCAGTGGAGAGAGGAACACCGAGAAACATCCAAGTTTACAATCCCACACCAAACAGCATGAACGTCCGATGGGAACCTGCTCCCGGTCCGGTACAGCAATACCGAGTTAATTACTCTCCACTCTCTGGCCCAAGGCCAGCAGAATCTGTAAGTAATTTAGTTTTTATACTATTCCTTAAGAGCATGTGGAAGATATTGCTTCCTTCAATGAGCATAGAGCAGAAATAATAAACTCAGGCCAACC
>WKFP01015568.1:579497-591348 GCA_011057875.1 Pterocles orientalis | reverse complement strand
AGTGGAGAGAGGAACACCGAGAAACATCCAAGTTTACAATCCCACACCAAACAGCATGAACGTCCGATGGGAACCTGCTCCCGGTCCGGTACAGCAATACCGAGTTAATTACTCTCCACTCTCTGGCCCAAGGCCAGCAGAATCTGTAAGTAATTTAGTTTTTATACTATTCCTTAAGAGCATGTGGAAGATATTGCTTCCTTCAATGAGCATAGAGCAGAAATAATAAACTCAGGCCAACCGTCTGCCCAGGGGTGTCCCAGCTGAAAACGCTGGAATTTAGTCCACTGTAAATAAATGTTTAATTTGGTGAAATAAGTGAAATAAGACTCTCCCATTTAAATCTGAGTATTGAGGATTGAGTATCCGTTATCATATTGCAGGTAAAGATGAGTTAAAGTAAAACCTTTTTTCTAATTGAAAAAGAGAGAGGGAAACAACAAATATTTATTAGGAAGTGTTTAATTATGAAACCAGATGCCAAGTTTATATGATTTTACCACTAAAGCATCTGTTTACCCCAATCGTTAGTGTTTAAGTAGGTCTTGGTGAGGAGTGAAGCCTGGATAAGGGTAAAAATTTGCCCTCCAGATGTGAAGTCAGAGTTCTGGGGTTTGTGTAGACGTAGGTGCAGTTTTAGAGCAAAGCCGGTGAATGTCCTCCAAGAAAATGTGCACCCACATTGTACAAGTACAGATGGATATGCTTGTGTGTAAGGAAGTGTAAGAGTTTTTAATGAATCATTTGCATCTGTAAAGTGAAACTGCATGCTGCTGCTGTGTGCTGGTACCTGTCCGAAAATGTCCTTTAAAGGTCAGTGAACCACGAGAGAGTTTCCTTGTTGTACCTGAATAATTCTTCTTTTTTCCTGAACGATTTTTATGTAAAATGTAAAAATAACAATTCCATTTGCAGAATGAGAGCTTCTTATGCATTGTATCATTTTTTTGCACCTGCTGTTGAACTTTTATCAACATTGTTTGATTATTTTAAACTTGTATTATTTTTCTTGGAAAATGTGCAGCATGGTCACGTTCCTGTTTTTTTCTATATTTCATTCAAATTGTTCTTTTTAACAAGACATGGTATAAACTGAAGCTTTTTTTTGTTTCTGTTTCAGATTGTGGTACCAGGCAACACTCGTGATGTGATGCTGGAGCGCCTGACTCCCGACACACCGTACTCGATAAGTGTTGTAGCTCTGTATGCAGACGGAGAAGGAAATCCAAGCCAAGCACAGGGAAGAACACGTAAGAGGCAGTCAGTGCTTGCTTTGTGAAATATATCTCAGAATTGGTGTGTGAAGAATTTACAAAATGGGTTGCAATCACAAAGAGTGTAACTCTGAGCTGATCACATCATGAAATGAATTTTCATTTCTGAAATAAGCGTGACTTGAATGTTTAAGAGTTTAAAAGCTGTTCTTTAAAATTTGATTACAGATAAACAGCAAATTGTCTTTTGGAAAAAAAAATAGCACATTTAGATGGGTAGAATTTGCTGTCAGCAGAAAAAAATGTGCTGCTTGTTCTGTGTCTTATGTGATACTTGTGTATGCCAGCCTCCCCAGATGTTTGTTTTCTGCTGGACATGCCTGAACATCAAAACCTCCTTGTTGACACCTTTGCTTGTGGGATCTTGGTTGGCTTACACTGGCTTCTTTAAAATGAATTCTAGAAATAAATGTAAAGAAACTGTCTGTGGCAACAACAGGTCACCTCTCTTTCCCTGCTTCTCTTTTTGCTTGACCAAATCTACGTGCAGATGTTTATTCAGGGTTTCAGGGAGGGCCCTTGGCTTTGGCTTCAGGGCAGCATTTGGATCAGTTAGAGCTGGCACGGGACTGGAAGAATCACGCCGCGTACCAATTTCTGTATGTTCTTTCTTCAGTGCCTCGCAGTGGTCCGAGGAACGTGAGAGTGTTTGATGAGACCACAAACAGCCTTTCTGTACAGTGGGACCATGCAGATGGGCCGGTCCAGCAGTATAGAATCATTTATTCACCCACCGTGGGAGATCCTATCGATGAATACGTAAGTTCTGTAGTTCCTTAGCAAGCACCAAGACGTTCTCAGTTGATTATTTCGGCTACAGATAAACAAGGACATCTGTTTTACGTGTGCTCCACTTCGCACGCTCTCTGGGTTCTTTGGTCATTGTTGTCAGTGCTGAAGAGCCATGGTTTGTACGAAACAGGTTTGGTTTTGTTTTGTTTTTTTCCACAAAGTCACAGAACAGATAGAGTCTAGTGAACCAGCTTGTGTGTAAAATAATGTTAAATATGTGAGTCACATCTTAACCAGAAGATTCTGAGCAGAACCTGCTTCCTGGCATTGAGTTCAAACATCACACTGCAGTAAATAGCCATCTGTTACTTCCCACTCTACTCATTCCAAAGTCGGTGTGCTAAGATATAGAATAAACGTCAGCCTGCGTTTTGTAAATTGAAGGGAGCTGGCAGAGTTCAGTAAGGAAGCGGTGGTAACTTTGTTTCAGCATCTAACCTGCCTTTGTAAGGTTCAGTGTGAATTTTAAGTGTTTGTGTTTAATTTCCTGCAGCTTACTGACAGCACAAGTTAATGTGATGCTTATGAAGATTGTCTGAGCGTTTACAGCAAAGCCAAACTCGGATCCTGTAGAGGTCAATGGCAGAGTTCCTGCTGACTGCCACCAGCCAAAATGTGACACGTATAGAGTGCTATACTACACGCTGTTACAGCTTATATAGCATCGCACAGGGCATGCTGGAAAACCACTGTTTGAAAGCTCCCTACTGGACCTGTTAGTCAGGATGCACACGTTTTTCAACACACTTTTCTTTACAGAAAATATCGGACATTGTGTAAAAATAGCAAGTCTTAGACAACTGAAAATTTTTATCAAGTAATAATGGAAAATGTTGACTGGGACATACTTTTGAGATAGATACCTCGAGTTACTTTCCATAATTTCGGTGCCTTATGGGCACTTTATGGAGCAGTGTCACTTTTTGGATCATGCCTTGCTTTTCGTTAGAAGGGAGCAATGGTGCAAGGCTGCATCGGGAAGTTGAAGAGATTGAAGGATGCACAAATAGGCATGTTTTTACAAATCAAAATGTTTGGGGCTTCCTTCTCAAGCTAACTTGTTTCTGCCAAGAGAATTGTATCCTAAAATTAAGGTAATGAAAAAACAGAAATGATAACTGGCTTCCATCCCCGTTTTAGGAGCTTTTTCGTCTCTTTTTCTGTCTCCAAATGCATCATGAGTTTTTTCTTTCTATGAGGGAGCAGTACTGAGATCTTGGTGAGGAACAGCAGCCTCTCAGTCTGATGTGAGGGTAGTGACTGAGGAGTCAGTTTGATTTATCTTTTTGTTCTGACCGTGGTGTTTTATAATTTAAAATAACAAATACTAATAATTGTTTGCAGGCTTTGACCTTTAAGATATCTCAAATCACTCTATCGACGGTAGACATAAAAAAAGTGCACCAAGTGTCAAATTTTCAGTTCTAGTTGCTGTCATTATTGATCAGTTACAGGGCTGTGAGTTGGTTTACCTCTGTTTCTTTCCTGTTGTAGACAACAGTTCCTGGGATAAGAAATAATGTGATATTACAACCCCTGCAATCGGATACGCCGTATAAAATCACTGTTGTGGCTGTGTATGAAGATGGAGATGGTGGACAACTGACTGGGAATGGCAGAACGGGTAATTAGTTTTAATGTTGCATATTCTTTTTTAAATTTAAGACACACATTCCTTGAGCACTCCAACATTGTTGAGGTTTCATTATGTTGATCATGTCTTTGGTGGGATGAATCCCTGACAGAGTTACAATGTGAGTTTCTAGAGGTTGAAGAAGAGTCACTAGTCTAACTAAAGGGTTTTGCTTTCTTTTTAGTTGGCCTGCTTCCTCCTCAAAATATGTATATAACTGATGAATGGTATACACGGTTCAGAGTTTCCTGGGATCCTTCACCATCCCCTGTCCTTGGCTATAAGATTGTGTACAAGCCTGTGGGTAAGCAAGCCTGTTCGTTCTGAGTATACGGCTTTCAGAGTAGCCAGTGGCTAATAGATCAGAATAGGAATCGTATGTATCGTGAAATATTTTTGTTAAAGAATTTATTGATTTTTTTGTTTACTGATTTTGATGGAAGCTTAAATCTTATTATCAGAATTTTATAAGAAGCGCAAACGATCAAATACGGTGTTTCATAGATTCAATTACAGAGATTGACTCGTATAGTTAAAATTTAATACACTGACTAGATTAAGTCCTGGACCAGAGTTGGTTTTCCTCCCTTCAATACCTCTTTTCCTTCTGAGGATATGAACTGGTGTATGTGAGATGAGGATTGGGTGGGTGTTTAGGTACTAATGTCCTTCAGAATGTTTGTTTTATGTGACAGTGAAACAATATACATACCTTTCTATAAGAATGCTTCTATATTCTAAATATTCTACGTTATTTCTATAATAAACACAAATATTGCACAATATCTTGTAAAGCTATGTCAATGTTCTTTTTGCAACAGTCTAATATGCTAGAATTTGAGAAATTAGTGTGTCTTGTTTTAGAAAAAAATAGATTAACACCTAAAGACATGTAAAAGATGGCACATAATTTTGTACCTCACCTAATCATGAACCTTTCTCTCCTCTGCTGTTCCTTAATGCTTCCTTTCAATTCAAGGTTCGAATGAGCCTATGGAGGTTTTTGTGGGAGAAGTGACTTCCTACACCTTGCATAATCTGTCTCCCAGTACTACTTACGATGTGAATGTTTATGCCCAGTATGATTCTGGAATGAGCATACCTTTGACAGACCAAGGCACTACCTGTAAGTCGAGATAATGTTGTTGTAGTCATGCTAGATACATATGCTGGTCTGAGATGATGTTGATTCGGAAAGGATTTCTAAGGCTGGTTTTTATAATGTCTGAATATCCTCTCATGGAGAATGCTATAATCTGTCCGTGGTGTAGATCTTAAAGCCATTAAGCTTGGGAACAGTAATTGAAATACAGTTTTAAATAATGATTCGATGATAAAAAAATTTTCTAGTCTGCTTCCTACAATTTTTTTTCAGCTCCCGTTGGAGCTGTATCCAGGGTACTCACCATGCTGAGCAGGTCTATGCTTTGTGCTACTCTGCTTTCGTCTCACGGGAATGTCCAGTGAGATAGAAGGAAGAGATGGAAGGAGATGATTTTGTTGATGGCCTCAGCTAAGAAACTTCCAAAAATTTCTTCAATTAAGATGAATCAAGCATCCTGAATTTTGCTGACTCAGTACATTCTTTTCATATATATGAGCCAGATTCCAATTTTTGGAAGTTTCTTATTTTATAGGGGGTGTAACTTCACATGAAAACTCATTAAATGGGCTGTTACCCAATACAGGAAGGGTATCGGACTATGAGCCTTTGTAAATAGCTAGGCTCGGATCTCTAGAGCATAAGAGAAAATGAAGAAATTTGACTAGAACTGCTTTTTCTTTCTGTTAGTATTTTAAAAAATGAAGTTCTGGACCAGCCCTGCTAATATAATTTTCATTTGGATGTGTTTCATCCATAACATAGTATTTTCCAGAGAAAAAAATTGTCTCTTTCTCTCTTCACAGTATATTTGAATGTCACTGACCTAACAACTTACAAAGTGGGTTGGGATACCTTCTGTATCCGGTGGTCACCTCATCGGTCAGCAACTTCCTACAGGCTGAAGCTAAACCCAGCTGATGGTAAGTGCATTTTCTTTGCTTCATTTTCTGGAAATGTAGTTGTCTTATTTCAGTGACAGCACCACTTATTTGGGATGGTGGCAAGCACCCACCAGAAGGCGTGATACATCTTGTTGAGCTTTAAGGCTCTGACCATGACCTCTCTTTCCAGAGTGGTGAAAGGCTGCAAAGACAGAGTGCTGCTTATTGCCCAGTTAACTTTTGTTAGTGGGAATCTGCTGGTTACCTGGATTTCACATGTACACTGCCGCGTTACTCTCCAGTACGCTCCAGGGTGCATGATTACCACATAATCTAGAAAAGCTTTTGTGGGACAAGAATACGACCACTGTCCCATCCACTCCAACCTCCTCTCAAGAGGTCTCTCGTTTCTGCACTTACTTGTACACATACTAAACGGGAGACAGTGGGTTCTGACTTTACTTCCATTGGACTTTTTTTCAACAGGTTCCCGAGGACAGGAAATCACCATACGTGGGTCAGAAACGAGCCATTGTTTCACTGGCCTCTCGCCAGACACAGAATACAATGCTACCGTCTTTGTTCAGACCCCTAACCTTGAGGGACCTCCAGTCTCTATAAGGGAGCATACAGGTAGGGGACAGACAGTGGGAACCTTCAGGTTTGGCTGTAGAACGTTTCTTGTTTCAGCTGTTGAACTTATTTTGCTCCTAACTGGCTTTCAATGCCTCTTCTAAGTGATCTTTCCTCTTTCTCTCAATGTAAAGTCAACTGGAGTTTATGAGGGAAAGAGAAATTTTTAGGTTCTTCAAACCAAGTATTTCCTTGGATGAAAAACAAATGCACTGTCAGCCTGCAGTGTTACTCAGCTCGTGTGAAAGTGTTCCTGTTATAGTGAAATCGTGTAACTTTGTTTTAACAATGTCTGGAATCTCATTACTCTTGTAACACAAGAAATTTTGCATTGTCAATTATACATTGTTTAGGTTAGTGAGAAAAGAATAGAATTTTTCTGGGTGGTAATATAATACATAATCTAGAGTTTTTCCTTGAATTAAATAATATATATGAAGTAAAAAAATTATTATTTCATTTCAGTCCTCAAACCTACAGAGGCACCAACTCCACCACCTACACCTCCTCCACCTCCCACGATCCCTCCAGCTCGGGATGGTATGTTTGTTTGTAGAATTATTTGGTATTTTTATGTAGTTGCTGCACTCCTTCACAGTTTAATTCTATTTTTCATAAATAAAATAAATTTAAAACTAGCACAGTGTTTTAGGGAAATGAAGTCTGAGACCAGTTTCCTAATGACATCCATTTGCTCTTGAGCATTATTAAACTTCAACATTTCCTGGTTTAGAACAGCAAGGTGCACACATTTGGGGAAAAAATTCATGATATTCTATAGCTCTACAGCAAGTCTGTTAGTCTGTCTTCCCTCAGCAGACAGTTTATGCTTTATGGTAGCTGCTCAGAAAAAGCTAATTTACAGTTGATTCTTGAACTCTTCCTCATTTCTTTGAAAATTTTTGGTAAATGTTTTTGTGTTGAGCATTAGCCTTCTGCCAGGTTGACTGCGTGTTAAAATAGGTTTGCCAAATGTTTGTCATTCTTGAATTTTCGAATTTTGCAGCAACGCTCCTTATTTCCCAGTGGTATGATTGATGTGGTTTAAGTGTTCTTTTTCTTGGTCTTTCAGTATGCAGAGGTGCCAAAGCAGACATAGTGTTCTTGACTGATGCTTCCTGGAGTATTGGTGATGATAACTTCAACAAAGTAGTGAAATTTGTTTTTAATACAGTAGGAGCCTTTGACTTGATTAATCCTGCTGGAATCCAGGTAGGTTTCTTATTTCCCTTGGGTACACGTTGGAGGGAAACTGAAGATGAAGCTGAATTTCTAAAGTTACATTTGACTGTTCCTTCCTTTCAGGATGCTGTCATTTTTCTTAAGATAATATTGTTGTGCAATGCATGTGTGTGTGCCTGTATAATTATCGATGAAATGTGGTGGTCATTTTTTAAAGGGGAATCCAGTCTGTTCTGAGAGGTTACTATTCTGAAAGACAGAAGCTGTAGGGTGTGGGAATCTTCCAGCCAGAGACACTGGGGTGAGGTATGGTCAACGTATGGTTAATTTCATAGTTTTGTTTGTGACACCAACAACAGGCACACCGCCCAGTTATACACCAGGTCTTGTCTGTGTCATGTCAGAAATCTCTTTTGGGGACAGCCTAACGGTTGAGTGAGGGTTGTGTTTTGATTGCTTAGTGCAAGGCAGGAATCCTGTGCGTGCAGGGTCCGGCTGGTTTCCACTCGCCCTGCCTTGCTGGGCTGCCTGGGATCCCCTGGCTGCAGTGGTCAGAGTCCCTTTGAGAGGGGCACTGGCAGAAGTCTCTTCATCGCATCCTACAGACAGATAACATGGGTCCACTCCCCAGTGGGCATAGTGGAGGTGTGGAAAGGTGGAAAGTTAGTCCTGTTAGTGAATTAATGCGTCTCTAAATGATAAAACGTAGGAGCTAATGAGGAATAGACTCTCGGGATTACATCAAAGACATTTCCTGTCAGGCTTTTTACTGTAAGCTTTGCACCGTTACTGGTTTTGTTCTGCTTATGGGGAGCTGGATGGGATCCCTGCTGGGGTCCCTATGACCATTTCTCTCCCACTCGATGGAGATGTGATGGAGTTTCTCCCAAGGTGTCTCTGGAGCACTGGAATGACCTGCGAGTACAATGCCTTTTCCTTGGCTAGAAGGCTGAAGCTGTTTGTGGGGTTTTTTTTTCCTGTGGGATGTTGTGGGAATGATTTTCCCCAGTAACTATAAAAACTCTTTACATCGCTCATGAGCTGCCTTCCATCCCCTGGGCGTATTTGTAGGTCTTTGATTCCCTATCTTTGACTCTCCAGGCATTTTATGGAAAATATACCCCTTATGCTTTGCTTTGTCTCAGACATTCTTCATCCCTCTCAGCTCTAATCTAGATCAGGTAGTTTTCCATTTTTTTGTTATTAAATATTTTTTTCCTGTGAATATATATGGGTCCCGGCGTAGAGATAGGGGAGGCCTAACATAGGTGACAGGGACATGGAAATGTTAATGTTTAATGAAATATTTAAGACACGTACCTCTTGAGATTGTTACAGCAATTGCAGGTTTTGAATTGGATATCAGACATTTAAAAAGGGGATTTTGCTTCAGTAAATGTGAATATATACGTACAGAGAGATGTCTGTTCAGCTTCAAAATAGTATACTATAATATTGCAATTTTACAGAATAATATATAGATATAATACTGAAAGGTGATTTCAGAGTAAACGTTCCGTGATTGTATTTCAGTATTTAGAGCAAGAGAGTACACAATTCTGTGTCTGTCCAACTTTATTGATATTCCATTGCCAAGTTCTTTTTCTATTTCCTGACAAAACCTGGAGGAGGCTTTGTACGCGCTGTGTGTCTGCTCAGAAGCAGAGAACAGGCACTACATACACATCATAGTAACAGCAATAATTTAATCACACTTGTTTAAGGTCCCATCACATTTCATATGCAAAAGAGAGAAAGAAAAAAGTGTTGTGTGCACGCTGCTGTGATGATATCTGTGTGTGTAAATATGTGTGTGTGCATGATCATACACCGCTGGAAAAGATTTTCCAGTTATTTAATGCTCACTGATATACCACAGTACCCATTTCAATGGAGAGAGCTGTTCTGAGTGTGGGGGTATGAGACTGACCACTGTGATGTATTCCATTTCAGGTTTCGTTTGTGCAGTACAGTGATGAGGCAAAATCTGAATTTAAACTCAACACATTTGATGACAAAGCCCAGGCCCTGGGAGCTCTTCAAAATATTCAGTACAGAGGAGGAAACACAAGGACAGGTAATTCTGAGCAGTAATTATATTTCTTTTAAGTTAATTTTTTTTTCAGAAACTGCCTCATTATCCTAATATCCCATGGCTGAAGGATTAGGGTTTTACGTTTTTCTGTAAAAGTGAGAGATTTCTTCTCTTGTTGGCAGTATGGTTGACTCCTTGCTCGTTGCGCACTTTGCAGGCAAAGCCCTAACGTTCATCAAAGAAAAGGTGTTGACCTGGGAGAGCGGCATGAGGCGAGGTGTTCCCAAGGTACTGGTTGTTGTCACAGATGGTCGGTCTCAGGATGAGGTGAGGAAGGCAGCCACGGTCATACAGCACTCTGGTAAGCCTTTCGCGGTACCTGGCTCTTTCCTTGCCTCATGCAGTTAGAAGTGGTGCTTCAGTTATCTGAGAATCCTTTCCTCATCGTTCATGGACACAGAAATGTATTCTGGGTGTTTGGGAAAAGCTCAAAACTATTTAAAGAAGTTAGACTTCCTGGGCCAAACTTTCTTTTTCTTTCTTAAGCCTTCTCTCTGGGAAAGAATGTGGCTTCCCAAGGCTTTCAGATAATTCCTCGTGTCGTTTCATAGACATGACTTTTGGTTCTCTGCTTGCTGTGTGGACCCCAGGGATCATTGCGAGCTGTACTCCATTCTGGTGCTTTGGATGTAATGGGCCTGGGTTGTGAGCTTTGTGTTTTACCCGGTATAAACCAGTGGATCTACAGCTAGAGTAACTGAACCGACTTCTCCATTGCCTTTGAGCTGAAAAGTTTTGCGTTTCCTCTTTAGATTTGCCGAATGTGGCTTATGTGAGCCTAACAGTCTAGTCCTGTCCCTGCATCCAGCAGTTTTGCATTTCCAGGCGTAAACCACCTGGAGTCCTGTTCCCTGGTTAAGGAGATGGAAATCAGTGGCATGTAAACCACGAGCTGGAATCTTCTCTGCCTCTGTCATCTTGAAGGAACTGACTCTGTCTAGATGGTTTCTAAAGATGTTTGGCTGCTCTGTTCACACTAACCTCTACGGTATCCCTGAATGATCTGTTTCAGTGCTTAGCTACCCTAACAGCTGCAAGGCTTTGCCTCATGTTTCACCTGGTTCCTCAAGTCAATGAAACTTTTGTCTTCTTTCCATTGACCTGGTTAACCTAGGAGAGCAGCTGATCACTGTCCACTGTAATGGGCCTTCATTTTTAAAGCCTGTTGTCATTTCCTCTTTCTCTCTTTTTTTCTAGACTAAACAAACCCATTTCCTTCAGCCTCCTGTTGGTGATAATTTCCAGACCTCTTATCTTTTTTGCTCTCCTCTCTACTTGCTTTGGTTTCTTTGCGTCTTAAGTGTTGTACTCAAAGCTGGGCAGAGTATTTCAGCCAAACCTCCACCACAATTGGCTACAGAGGAATATTTTTTTTTAATTAAAGATGTAAATAAAGCTAACTTTATAATTTGCAATTAATGTGAATTTTGCTTTCAGCCTCCAGCCAGCATTTCCAATGTCTGTGCAGTCAATGAAATTTAGTGGGAAATATTTTTCTATATGGTGCTGACTTGTGCAGTGACTTTTTTTCTTCCTTTTTTCTTATATGACAAAGAGAGGTCAAATTATCACATGGAGGCTTAGGGGGTAGAAGGGAAAGAAAGAAAGGAGTCAGAGGCAGAATCCTGTAAAGGCTAGTAGATAACAGGAAACAAAAACTTGAAATAGAAGGCAAGGAGATGCTAATCTAAGGATTTGAAGAGGAAAATCACCCTGACAAAGAAGGAGATTATGCCATTACACCTGGTGATATGATTAAATTCTAGGGTCTGTGTTCTTATCATTTGACTGAAGCCATCCAACAACTAAATATCCAGTGTAAGGTCATCACGCAGGGTTCTTTTGTGGTGAGGGGAGAGAGCAACAGATAGGCATCTACAGACCACGGCTTCTACTATCTTGAAGTTAACATCTCGGGGAGGTGAGATTAATCGTATTCTGAATCTGCCCACGTCTGTCTCTTGATTATAGAGGAAGACTAGACAGCTACCTTAGACTTGTTGCTAACTTGGAAAGAAAAAATTTGTGAGATGAATACCACCCTAAGAAAGTGAAAGAGAAACCGAGAATTGTGAAATGCAGGGGATGGCAACAGATAGACAACTGGATGACTAGTATCCTGCACAGGGATTTTGGACAAGGACAGATGGAAGATGCTGTAGAGTTGAGAGGATTGTACATTTTTGTGTGAAAGACTGAGGGGAGTACGTAGCCAAGGCTGTGTGAGATTGGATAATGCCCGACAAAACTCAGTGA
>WKFP01015568.1:549374-571917 GCA_011057875.1 Pterocles orientalis | reverse complement strand
CGATTTTTATCACAAAATTCTTTTCTATTTGAGAGAGTAGTGAATATGCTCAGTTCCCTTAGACACTGTGATTTTCCTGTTATGTCATTTCTTTAAAAAAGAGAAAAATGATCTTATTTTCCTCGTGTGTTTCCATGTGAAAAAAATGTTCTCGTGTTGTCCTAACAGGGAGATTCACCCGGAGGGCTTGCCGCAGGCATACACTATCATCCTGTTATTCCGTCTGCTGCCGGAATCCCCCAATGAGCCTTTTGCAATTTGGCAGATTACAGACAGAGATTACAAACCACAAGTCGGAGTTGTGCTTGATCGTAAGGATGATTTTGCTTATTGTGCAGAGAATTTATATATTACGTTACTTTGCATGCATCCTTCCCAAATACTTCCAAAACCAAAGCATTCTTCTGTGGTAAAAGGATTATATATTTTTATTTTTATTTTTATTTTTTTTTACTTTGTACATAATTATTTTTTTAAACTAAGCTATGTTTCAGGTTTGGTATTAATTCTAAAACCTGTGTGCTATGGGTCAGTAAGACCATCTACAATCCATGTTACCCATTCGAGTGGCATACTACATTCTATCCGTAAGCCTGTCTTAGGATGGTGGTTTCAGTAGTGCACACAAAATGAAATGTCTGATTTTCATTTATTGCAGCTGCCAGCAAAGTGCTGTCATTCTTCAACAAGGACACAAGGGGAGAGGTTCAAACTGTAACTTTCGATAACGATGAAGTCAAGAAAATCTTTTACGGAAGCTTCCACAAGGTAAAGGATTGAAATTGTGAATGTTGCTTTCCAAAGTGCTGTTCTTTGGAATGAAATCCCTCTCAGCTTTATCCAGTATTTATATGGTGCTGTACGTTGACATAAGAACTTACAGATTGCATAAAACAAAATCTCTGAAGGTATAGCACTGCTTTTTTTTTTTTAAATTGAGTTAAAGGCTTACTTTGAACCAATGTAAGAGATTTGTCAAGAATTTGTCAAGATTGTGTAAGTGGAGGGATGTATCTAAACAAGACATCGTAGCCCGATTCCTGGCAGATGAAAGAGGAAGAATAAAAGATAAAACGGGAAAAAAAAGGAAAGGAAGTTGTGATGAGAAAAGTTTGAGGGGGGAGTGCAGTGATTTGGAATCATTCAGAAAAGAAGATATAGGCACAGAAAGCACGTAGCTATTGATTTACAGAAAAAGGCAGGGAACCAGCTTTGGGAGGTGAATAACATTGGATTAGATTCATATGTTTAACAAACATTATACATGTGTGTGTGTATTTTGTGTATATGCATGTGTGTATTTTTGGCTTAAATTCGCTGAATCTAAAATATTCCAAAGTATTCCAAGGTGCTGTTAATTGAGGAAGCAACAATAATGACAGAGAGCTCATAAAAGATAGTACAACCTATTTGTGATTTAGAATGAAACTCATGTTTTTCAAGTTGTCAGAATGACTAGTGGAAACCCGACACGTTGCTGCATCTGCCTTCGGTTGTGGTGGTTTGTTCTGGCTTTTCTGATTGTGTGTGCTGATCCTGCCAGGCTTCCTTACCTTTGGTGGGCAGGAAGGGTCTGACTCGGGCTACGAATGTGTCCAAAACACAATTTAATAAATGTTTTCCTGCTGCGTCAAGCACCTATGCTTAGGGCAAGAGAGTGATCTGCAATTGCAACATTTTTGGCCAACCTCAGTGTGCATTCCCATGTTTCTGTTTATCTCCCTTCTGTTGGGTTTGGTTCTCTTCTGCTGACTAACCCTGGCTGGAGTCTGACATTTGTTTCCTTTCTGATAGTCTCCTGCGTGACCAGTCACTACCAGCATCCCTTTGAGGATGCAGATACGAGCCTGCTGATACCGGGGCCACATTGCCAGCTGTCTGTGCTGGGCTGAGGCAGGGAGAGCGAGCTGGGGACAGCGCTGTGTTGTGACTCTAAAACCTGGATGGTGACAGTAGTCACACAGTGCTGTGAAAGCTGCTGGTGTCCTCCAAGTTTGGCAGGGGATAGTTTCCCATACTGCTTCTGTGTCATGTCCAATTATTCTGGTGTTTATAATTTTTTTGGTGGCTAATTATAGTTGCATGTATGAGGAGATGTTTATGTCACTGGCTGTGTGACTGGTTCGTACGAGCAGGCTTGGATCACACCTGCGTTAGCCAGCCTCTGTTCTGTCCCTGACGTCGGGCTTTTTGCTTTTCCTTTTCTGATAGCTTAGTAGTACGAGTGAATTTTAAAGAAATGTGTTAATCTACTGGAGTGAGAAAAACTGTCAGTAGGGGATAGGATAGATACTACTTTGGCGTAAAAGCTGAGTCACCACCAAGAAGCACTGCTAGAACAGAACAGCCTGCAGCGTGCCTCCTTTTCGGTATCAGTGCGAGGGCTGAGACTTCCCTCTCTACGTGCTGTGCTGCCAGCAGTCTGTGTCAAGTGTCTGATGCTAATTTAATTAACGTTCAAAGTCATATTTTTCCTTGCAGTTCCTCTGACGGTGACAGAGCTGAGCAGAATTAGCTGACAGCACTTACCGTGAATCTCTGCTAGTTGATCAAAAACCCTGCAGCCCAGGTTCTGCAGAACTGCTCATCGTGCTCGCCAGTGAAAAACTATTACAGGAGAAATCAAAATCCATCGTGTTCTATTATTTTAATAGTTAAATACATTCATACCTATGAACAGGAAGCAATCCTGGGATTCCAAATGACGTACAGGAGTAACAGCCGTTTGCAGATTATCTTAAAGCTCTGGAACTATGAGTTCTTGCTCACGAGAGTATTTCTTAAGGAAAAAACGGGCCGTGTGTCAGTTATTTAGTGCAGTGTCTCATTCCCCTTCTTTTTTTTTTTTCTGGGAAAGGAAGCAGAAGTTCAGATTTTTGATAGTATTTAAACTAGCTGGAGTAGCCTTGATTTGAAGAACTGTGCGTGGGGTTTTCCACCACGTCACTGAGCTGGTTCCTTTGGGATCTCTCCAGGATTGTCACAGATTGCTGTGTGAGTCAGGTGGCTAATGATAGCGGCTTGGGATTCCCCCGCTCGTGTGCCGGGAAAGCCTCACGCTATCAGCCCTGTCCGTCAGCTCCTACAGAAGGATAGCAGTAGTTTCAGCTGGGTGAAGGAAGGAAAGGAGAGATTAACACATTTCAAAAGGTACTTCTGCAATTTCTCTTGCTATCCAGTTTCAAAGGAACAACAAATCTTTAGAACGCGAGAAGATGTTTTCCAAAATATCGAACATTTTTGTGGTTTTCACTCGATGACTTGCTGGCTCATCCGGTGAAGCACAGTTAACTACACCTAACCCTACAGGGAAATTTACTTTGGCGTGCTTGGCTGCTGTGCGTAGCAGAGCCATGGTGAAAGCTGTTACATCTGGCAAGTCCCGTAGGAAAAACTCTGACTGACTGAGACAGTCATTAAATTTATAACTGAATATTTTGGAGAGACAGACGACTTGACTTTCTCATTCTTACCATGCTAGGCTTGCTTTTAGATTGCAGCTCTGCAGTGGTTACCCACAGAAAATGTGATGATGGGTGGATGTCTTTCTGCTGATGTACATAAGGGATAAGAGCCTGCTTAGCTTGTTGCTGTGGACATTTAGTGGTGGATCAGAACACGATCAAACTTTATCTTAGAAGGGGTCCAGAGAGAAAGGTTAAAGTATGTTTTCTCTCTTAGAACCTCAGTACCTTCTGGCACTGGGAATGGCCAGAAGTGGTGCTTTGTGTTGGTGTGTTAGAAACTGAAGAGAATGTTCCTGTTAAGTTTTGGTTAACAGAACAATTTAACTAGTTTTTGTTGAAAATACAGTGTAGCAGGATTGAATACAGAGATGATTTATTTACTGTAAACGCTAAATGCATAGATTTATGCTTGGGCCAGGAGATTCAGGCTGGAATTCAGAGATGGCATTAAACCAGCAGAGAGCTGGTTGACCTGTAAAATGACTGAGTATATGATCTATAAATTGCAATGAATTTAAAGTTTTTGGCATGGTCCATATTTTATTTTGTGGAGCGTTTGGTATGTAATACCAAAGTGTACTTTGGACATACTCAGTTATCTTACCACTATTTTTTCATTTGGTCAATGAACAATGTTAGGAATGTTAATTTAAAAAATACTTTTATACACAGCA
Organism: Pterocles orientalis; assembly: GCA_011057875.1. NCBI lineage: Eukaryota > Metazoa > Chordata > Aves > Pterocliformes > Pteroclidae > Pterocles > Pterocles orientalis. The sequence continues at coordinate 567,776 of WKFP01015568.1, read as the reverse complement.
CTGAAAATTGACCTGTGATGCCAAATGAATTTCAGATAACAAAAAATTAAGGCAGTTTCAAAAGTCTTAATTCCAATTATATAAAGCATAAGCACATAATGTTTAAAAAGTTTTAGATAAGCTACGCTGATGCCTTGGATACAAGTCCACATGGGGAAATATTTAATATAGAAAAAAATGAAAAAAAATTATCAGGAGGTTGTTCAGGCACTTGTTGACTCAGAACATTTAAGGGAATCTCTGTTTCAGCTTCATGCCATTTTTTAAAGTGGTCATCAAATGGCAATATACTTCCAAAGAGTTCTGTACTGTGATAACAGAAGCTTTAACATGTAAATACCTAATTCAAGGATTCTTTACTGAAGATCTTACCGCGTTGATATTTTCACAATTACATAGTTGTTTTAATGTTTTATATAAAATATATGCCATATGTAAGGTATACAAAGCCCCTGAAACCTTTCTGTTGCCTTAAGATGTTTTTCCATCAGCTGCATGTTAGATTTACCAACATGTCAGACCCATGTTTCTTTCTTGGAGACTCCTGAATGCCTTGTTTTCACAGATATGTAGGAAACTCAGTTGCATAACATTCGCCATACGTACTATAAATTTTTTGGAACGGTAACCTTTGCTTCTGTTTTGTTTGAAGGTTTACTGTGTTTTCTCCAAACACTTTGTTCTCCTCTGGTAGCCTTACTCTCCCTTTGGAACAGTCATTCTTTTCCCCATCCTAAATTTCCCTTATTTCCAATAATTGATCTCTTCTTCCCTCTTTCCCCTTTATTGACATATGGTTTTGTGGCCAAATTTCTCTCATGGAAATTTCTCTCTTGCATCTTCTACTATTTTGCCTTTTTCTGGGCAGGCTTCTCTGCTCACTTCCTGCGTCTCAATGCAACTCCTGCCTCTGGCTGAGTCATCCGTGGAAACTGAACCTTGACTCTTTGGAGCTGAAACAATCTCCTCTCTGAGCTGGAGACAGAGCACACAGCCAGTGGGCAGTCAGGGACTCAGAAACCCCTTGTGTGGTCCCAGCCATCAGAGGAGGACAAGAAGAGCTTATATTCACTTCTTCTCAATAGTTCATCTTATTTTTTAACTTTTATGCCATCTTAAAGCAATTTTCAGGCAAGCTTCTAAAAATAGATTCTTGCAGTTCAGCCACTGTGTTAATTAGTGCTTCTTAGCTGTGCCCTTGTTGACCTTCAGCACTCATGTCAGAGGCTGTCCTGGAGTTTGACTTTTCCCAACAGTTGAAAGTAAAAGCAGGACTACTAGGAAGAAAGTTCAAAACAGTATTACCTAAACGGTGAGATAAAGTGTTAAACATGCCTATGTGCCTTTTCTAAACTTTACCTTGAACTTTTTTTCAGGTCCATATTGTTGTAACTTCGTCAAGCGTTAAGATTTACATTGACTGCAGTGAAATACTGGAAAAACCAATTAAAGAGGCTGGGAACATCACAACTGATGGCTATGAAATACTTGGGAAACTTCTGAAAGGCGATCGGAGATCAGCAACAGTAAGCAACAAACATTAATCCATTCATTAACGTGAGCCCTGGACATTTTCTGTGGATTTAGGATTGTTAAGAAACCCATGTTGCACCCAGAGCTTTCAGGTGTCTGTGCTGCAAGACCCCGTGTAGTTAACTGAGAAGTTTCGTCTTGCTAGCTTCTCGTTCTAGCAGAATTACAAGAACAAAAATCTAATTGCTGAAAGTTGCAGCAAGAGTGGACGTGTTTGCCTTCTAATAGGGAGAGAGTTAGTCATTGGAACCGTTTACTCTGGATTCTCTGTCATTGGAAATCTTTAAATGAAGATTTTTTTTCATTTTTTTTTTCTAAAAGACATACTCTAATGAACAGGTTTTAATTCTGGCAAGTCCTATGGTCTGTCTTGTACCGGGTGATCAGAGTGATCCCCACCGGCTTTATGGTCTATAAACCCATAGTGAAAAAGTGGCTGCTGCTGTGAAGAGCACAGCAATTGTCACGATGGACTAACTTTGCCTAAAATGTAATCAATGCTGTTACCTGGGCTTCAGATTAGAAGATTTAAGTCTGTATCATAGCTCTTGAGGTGACTGCTTTTACACACAGCCCACCTGGGGTCCTCACTTCAGCCCTTCTGCAGAACCTTTCCTCCCTAAGGGCAGTGGAAATTTCCATGCACGAACCTGAATTAATGTGTGACCCAAGATCTGCAGTCCTTAGAGCTGCTCCAGGAGTTTTTCAGCCAGATTTCATGTTGAAGCGCACAAGCGCTCAGATAATGTAGAAGTCCATTGGTGTTGTTAATTAAGTATTGCAAAATATTTCTCGAGTCCCTTTCTTTGGTTACCTCTTGCCCCACAGCAGGACCAAGCATCAGTGTTTTAAGTTCTTGTAGCCTGATTTAAAATTTTTTATTGTTTTAAAATAATTTTTCTGTCGGTATCAAAGAAATGAAAGTCTGAATGATGTGAAGTACATTAGAAATAAATTGTTTGAGGAGTCATTTTTAATGGTAATGCTGCTGGATTTCATAAATAACGTGTCTAGTCTCTTTCAAGAGTCTTCTTTTCTTTCACAGTTAGAAATCCAGAATTTTGACATTGTATGCAGTCCAGTCTGGACTAGCAGAGACAGATGCTGTGATCTTCCTTCTATGGTAAGGATAAATGAACCAGAGGCTATTCAGAAAGCCGCTATTCATATCAAATTTAACAATATCAATATTATTTTGAAGATGAAGATGAAGAAGAGCCAGTGAACACCGCTGCATCTCAAAGAAGTGCTGTAATGCACATTGAATTGAGTGGAATGGTGGAAAAATTTCAGCTGTATTTTGGATTTCAGTGGTATTTAAGACCCTAGGTATTATCAATGGAATAGCTATATTATTTTTTTTAAATTTAATCTGTTTTAAATTTAATCTGTCTAATTTGCATTCAGAAAATAACTACTTTATTTTTTGTCAGTGCAAGCTGATTGTCTAATCAATATAAACACTAGAACAGCAGAAATTGCACATGGATTTGATTTTGCCGGTGCCTCTGTTGTTACTCTCTTGTATAGCTCACAGATAAAATTTGCTAAAAATATGAAAGGTCCTGTAGAAACATTTGAAAAACCACTGTTTAGCTGTGAGTTTTGCTTGTACTTGAAAACAGGATAGTGGAGAATCTTGATGTTATTGCTGTAGAAAAGTGAGCTGCCACCAAGCACTTGTCTTCAGAAGGACAGTAATAGTTGTGATTGAATTTTCAGAGAGATGAAGCAAAATGCCCAGCTCTTCCAAACGCCTGTACCTGTACTCAAGACAGCGTGGGACCTCCAGGACCCCCTGGACCAGCCGTAAGGAACTATTCACAATAGACAGATTTTCTGATTTTTGAATTTATGGAAGTAGTCGTGCGTTGGTCTGTGGCTTTGTGAAACTAAGGGCAGTCAGAGAGGGTTTCTGTCGGCATGTCCGTAACATTGTGGTGTCTGTTTCCCTTTCGTCTTAGCTTAAAATACAGTTGGGCAGCTCCTGCCACCTCTCCTTGTTTGTATAATCATCCTTTTCCCGTATTTCCAAAGGGATCACTGTGAACAGCTCCTCATTGTTTGCTAAATTGGAAGGATTTGGCCCAATCTCCGTTGTCTTGCACTTCATATACAAGATATTTCTAATGGACTATGCAACTGTTTTTCCTAAATAGAGTCAGGATTTCACTCCGAGGAAGGATTCTTTACTCTGTCAAGGAAACAAATTAGTTACTCTTTTTTTTTTTTATGTGGAGGGATAGTAATCTATGGAACGGATATTCTCCTATCGATTGCTTTTGATATAAGGGAGTGACTCAGCCCAGAATAGCTGCTCGAAGCTATCAAAAATGCTGCACGAGGAATGTGAAGCCCAGTTAAGTTGTCCTGCAGTCTGCTAGAGAGGTATCCAGAGATTTTGATTAGTATAAATTGAAGAAGTTTATATTCGAAGAAACAAAAACGACAGTGATTTTTCCTGGGCTGAACTGGCAAGGCTGAAGCTGATGTGGTTTGCCCGAGTTTCTGAGCCATCTGTTATTCCCGCAGTGTGATCTATACATTTCAAAACTTTGGGCTTTGATGTGAGAATTTGCTAAAAAGGGTTCATAATGCACACCAGTATGATGTACCCCTGCTTTCCCTGTGTTCAATTTAGGGTGGCCCGGGCGCAAAAGGTCCCAGAGGCGAAAGGGGGTTGACTGGATCGTCTGTAAGTATCTTTCCGGAATGCATCCCTAATGTTGCTGCATGCTTACCTGTAGGAAAAATTTGTATGCTTAGCTCTATGCTGAGGTAAGAATGGAGAGGAAAAATTCGATTGGAAATGTGTCTGTATGTTATTTATGTGCAGCCTACCTTTTTGAGATCATGTATGCACAGCTTACGTATACATGTGGCCTCCAAGGCATTGACTATACATCAGGAAACTGGAGTATGGGCATCAGGGTGTTCATGCACACTCTGCAGCACTGTTGTCCTTTCTCCTGTACAGAGGAGACAGCTATGCTTCTAATTAATACTGCCAGAAGGCGTGTATTGGCCTGAGGCCACCAACACGAGTCACAGAGCACCTTGCAAAGGGATGTGCCACTTGGGCTTGCGACTTACCCTAAGCGTCAAACCCGATTTTTGCAGTTACAGATCTACGAAGAGTTGCCGTTTACAATATTATTTTATTTTTCTGCTTTAAGGGTCCACCCGGTCCTCGTGGCGAGACAGGTCCTCCTGGCCCTCAAGGTCCCCCAGGTCCCCAGGGCCCCAACGGGCTGTCAATCCCAGGAGAACCGGTGAGGGGTCGTTCTGAGGGTGGGTGGCACCGTGTGTGGAGTCAGAGCTGTCCAGGGGGTGGGGGGCTTGGGAAGAGGGTGGCAGCTTGGACCTAACGTTCCTTTTTCCCTGCAGTGCAGTACTGCTGTGACACAAACCTCTTTCTGAAACAAGTCTCTTCCAGTACAATATCTTTTTCTGTCCTAAATGTTACATGTGCTTATGGGATGTCTGTGGAGGGACAAAGAAAAACTTCACCAAGATGGTCTAGAGGTGCCAAACAGCAAGAACGGTCAAACACATTCCTTTACCTGTGGAGCACAAGAAATACTTTTGTTGCTCACATTCAGTTTGAAAACATTTGAAGAATGAAAACACCAACAAAACCAACAAAATTCTTGGAACTTCCCATTAGTTAACAAAGTTAGAGCACTGCTTTTGGCTTATGTCATTTCATTTTTCATATCAATTGCAATTCACATTGGCAGGCTGTGTTTGCAACTTGTTTCATTGTTTGTGTGCCATCGACAGTTATTAATGCTGGATTATCATGCAAACCACTGTGGAAATAGATATTATATCGTCAAATTTAGCTCATGAGGGTTTAGACTGTGCATTGTGCTACAGTGCTGTGGTATACGTGGAATGCAAGCAAGCTGTGAAAGGCAATGCATCGCTTCCTGACATGCACCTTGTGTCCTGGGACTGTGTAATGCCTTTCAGACCATGGGTTAGAGGAAAACAGTGATACCTTAAAAAGACCAACCTTTACCTTTGGTGAGTGTAGACAGCTCCATCCACCAGCTGAGAAGGATAAGGGAGGTTGGGAGAGAACATGTAACCCTTCCCTGCTGGTGAAGACATTGATGTCTGTCTCTCTTGCTGAAAAGTCCATGTCACTTCCTTTCCAAAGTCTATACCCCCTCCAAATGTCTGCTTGCCCATGTTTTTAATATGATGTCAGTCAGTCATCTTGCACTTGAAGATGTTTGTGAGATGATCAGTGTTGCTTTTGTTAAGAGGTATAGGTATCTTGACTCATTCCATAATACATAGTTGGCTTATGGATTCCTTAATTTAGGTATCTTGCAGGAAATACTTTGCATCCGTTTACACCAATTAATTATTTTGCTGGCCTGTTTTGTAACTCAGAATGTCTAACAATCATTTATGGAAATTTATAGGGTCGTCAAGGAATGAAAGGTGATGCTGGCCAACCCGGGCTTCCAGGGCGATCGGTACGTTGACGCTTAGACAAGATAATGTTTTTTTTACACTATTCCTGATGCAGGCTGGCTGCTGGAGAGCTGTCTTTGACATCACTAGGAGTCATGAGCTCTTCTCGTACCTTCCTAAGCAATAGTTTTGGAAACATAATTATCTTACACTTAGGAATTTGAAACATAAGAAATAGTAAACCATTCGAAACAGCAAGAATGAAGGAACAGCTGGACTGAGTGAAGCCCAGTGTCCCTCTGGACAGCTGTGAATGCACAGGGACAGACCCCTGGATTAGCAAAAGTGCACTGATAGCTCCCCAGGAAGGCCCCTCAGCTTCTGACCCCCTGCAATTAGGTGTCTTCCTGAAATAAATGCAAAACCTTTGCTGAACCCCTCTTCAGCAATGATGTCTAATTGCTTTCTGCTTTTGGACGTCAAATGGTCTTGAGACATTAATTGTTTGCTTTCTGAAAGGAGAAAGCAATATGAAATTTCACTTACTTGCAGGTTTCTATATTGTAAACTAGGAGAAAAAATAAGGGTTTTTTTTTATAATCAGCCAGATTTGGCTAAACTAAGGTCATTGGTCTGCACATGTGGTGAGTTATAGAGAAAGCACCGCTACCTTGAAGTGTACAGTGAGATCACCCAGGGAAGGGGGAAGAACATTGCAAGGTGACACAAGGCCACTCAATGTCCAGTTCCTGCACCAGTGATACTGATCCTACCGAGTGCTGGGTGAAATTATTCGAGTGTCCTCTAACGTAGCCTGCCTGTTCAATTGTAGGGTTTATTCTCTACCTAGAAACTACAAGGAACAGAAACAGAGAATTTAGAATGTGCACAGTGAAGCAGCAGAATGTTAAAAAATTGGACAATAGGGTGAAAAGAGTAATAAAGGAAGAGTCCAATTGTTTCTTTAGATACACTCTGATTGGTGACTGCAGCTAGACCTCAGCAGCAGGTGTGAAAGGATTAGCTGACATCTGTAAAGGCGATAAACCAGATTTGTCTGTTTTGTGGGAACAGTACTGACAATTGGTTTTGAAGTTGAATTATGGGCTGGTAAGGGAAAGGAAGTAAGAAGCAGAGTGAGGATGAAGAGTCTTGTATCATGTATATGAAAGAAGTGGTTTCTCCTAAAGGTTCGTTTTATTTTTGTAAATGCCAAAAAGGAACATTGAAGACAGTTAAATATTTAAATGTGCGCCTGTGTACTGGAGTGATTAGCGTAGCAGCGGTGTTTGTTCTGTCATGGGTACATTTTATTATTCCTTTTCCCTCTAGGGAACCCCAGGTTTACCTGGTCCACCTGGACCAACGGGACCTCCAGGAGAAAGGGTAAGGTTTGCCCAGTCTTCTTCAAAGACCAAATAATGTTTCTGGGGTTTTTTTGTTTGGTTGGTTTTTTTCCCTTCTTTATCAATCTTTCCATTTTCAAATGCTTTTTCAAAAGGAGTTCTTTTACCAGTATCCAACCTGGAGAGGCAACAGTGGGAGAACTGGGAAAACCTGGGGGTGGAAACATCCCCAGACAAGCACTGTGCAGGCAGATAGTTTCTGTGAAGGTTGCACGGCTTCCTCTCCTGGCTGGGTTCTCGGGTGCCTGCACTCACAGAGCAGGTCTCTGCTGGGGTGCTCAGCCCTGCTGTCCTCCACACCCTCTTGCTGCTGCAGGGGATCCTTTTGCAACACTGCTGGTCTCAGTGGCTGGGAGATGTCATATCTGAAGAATCTGTCTGTGCTGTTCTTACTGGGAAGGTCAAGTTTTCTCCTTAATCTTCTCTTTGGGTGGGGGATTCTGAGATGTCTTCATGATGAAGGGCACACACCCAAGTGTTTCACTGTGGGGTTGTTGCCATCCCTTTCTTCTGATTTGAGGTCAATGAAGCAAATCTCTTTTGCCTTCACAGTGGCATATCATCTTTGAGATGGCTGGAGCGATGACTCACCTTTACAGTCAGAATTAATAGCTGATAGATGCAGTTATAGTTGTCCTTTAGCTGGTAGCTGGAAATGAAACCAGACCAGTCGCCAGAGAACACACCATGAGACTGGTGGGTCACCAGTGGGCCATGGACCATCAGTGTTCGTTTCTGAATGCTGTGTTAGATGACTGAAATGGGATTTTTCAGCATCTCTTCCTACAGGTGAAGTGTCTGAGAGGGTGATTGTTCTTCATTTCAGTAGAAACCTCAGATTTTCCAGCAAATCTGTGAGTGAGAGAACAACAAAAAGGGAAATCTTGCTTCTCTAGGACAGAACAATTCCTTTTCTTAAAAACGTTGAGAAGGACTCATTCCATCTTCAGTTAATCAACAGCAGCTGAACATCTTCTGAATTGGCTGACGCTCGTTGCTCCATAGCCTTCTCCAGCATTCGTTGGGATAGCTGCTTTTATAACTTACATTGTGGATGAATTTAAAATACATGCTAGTAGTAATCAGGAGTATTGCAATTACACGAGCTTAAAGGCTGTTTTATTCACGCTACGATCACAGGTTACTCTCTAATCACGTTTTGTTTTTGAATAGGGTTTCACAGGAAAAGATGGTCCCACAGGTCCCAGAGGCCCACCAGGACCAGCGGTAAATATAATTTTATCTTTGATATACTCTGAAATAAGAGATCTGAGTCAAGAGAGAGCCACGTTGACATTTACCGTTTCTGTCAAATATCAAATGGATCCTTTGTTTACTATCCTAAATGCATCTGGGAAGCTCTCGGTGAAAGGTGAGCAGAGAGCTGTGTCTTCACAAACGTTCACGAGAGTGGTTTTGAAACTGATTTCAGTGGAAATTAGAGAAGAACAAGTTTACCTGGTTCTTTAGGCATGGTCTTTCAATGCATAGCTAGGTCTGCTGAACCCAACCAGCTTATTGCTTGTGGTCTAGTGAAAGCAAACGCTGTTAATACAAGTTTTTCGTTGACAAGAATATCTGAGGATGAGTTTTTGCTTCAAAAGCTGCTTTACCGTGTCCTGTTGGGACCGTGCTAGAAGAGGTGCTGGTTGTTAGCACACATCACGCTGGATCGGACAGCCCGAGGTAGGCAAGGTGCTGCAGCTCCGTGTTACCAGGGCCGACCAGTAGCAAGACAGATGTATTCCCAGTAGGCACACGAACACAGAGGACACGTTGACAACAGGTGTGTCTATACAGACAGGAGTCCCAAGGGCATGCTCCCCCACGGTTGCCTTTCTGGGTGTGCAGATGAGCTTTTATCACATAGCAACACTCGTCTCCTGTTCGGAGTTTGTGCGGTATCGCCAGAATGACCTTTATGGACTTCTTGTGGACTTTTACATGGGTCACAGACCTGCTAGGTGATGTTGGAAGGCCAAACTGTCTGGTGCTCCTTTAGGAATGTTATTAAGAGCGATACCACAACCACATAGACACTCCCTGCATCCTTGGACTCGGAAGTGCCTGTTAAACTGGGGTATTATGGAAAAGGACACATTTCCATGAAGAAGCAAGCTATTTTTTCTGGAGGAATGTTTTAAAAGCCTGATGTGTAACCAACAGAAAAAAAATAACTGATAGGAGCCATTTTCGGTATTTCTTTGCACTCAAAACAATGACATTTGTTACTAGCACCTGGGCTGTTGTGGATTTCCACAATTCACTTTCCATGTCTTCTGCTCTAGGGTGCCCCAGGAGTTCCAGGAGTTGCTGGCCCAAGTGGCAAACCGGGGAAGCCAGGAGATCGTGGGACACCAGTAAGATAATGATGCACTTATAGTATCAAATTTAAAATTACAGTCTGTTGATGAATACGAGACTTCTTGCTTTAAATACTTGTCTTGCACTTATGACAGTGGTTAATACAGTGGAGCTGACCTAAGACCACAAGCCTTTTTTTTTTTTTTTCAAACAATTTTATTTTTACAGCATGTCATTTTGCTGAGTTTAATAGTTGGGGCTGGAAATTGTGGTCTCTGGTTTCCACGGAAAAGATCATAGGCTGTTATGTGCCAAGACGTATATTCCTACGCTGCATAAGCATGAAGAACTGGGTCAGCAAAACGACTGGAAAGTCTTTATATTTGTGCATGTGTCTGTGTAGTAAAAGTGGAAGACTGCTGAGGGGGGACAATCTTTGATAATATTACATAACCAGTTCTGGTTTGCAAATGTTTGGGTTTTTTACAACGTGATTTTGAAATTGTTTGGGGGTGGTTTGTGTGGGTTCCATTCAAACCTTTAAAGTTAAAGTGCATCCTGAATAGAGAGAGAGAGCAGGAGGTGCTGCCTTCTACCAACAGTTTCAGGAGAAGTTTGAATTCATTCATTTATAAGATCTCTGAGAAATTATGCTTGAGTCGGGAGTGGAGACAGCAGTTGAAAAAGTCTTTCGTTGCTTGTACCTTAGCATCTGTCAGTAAGCCAGAATTGTCCATCCTGCTTCAATGTCGTTGTGGGTGTGACAGCTAGGTAATTTGGAAGAACAAATGGGTATGACAGCTAGGTAATTTAGGAGGCTGGGCAGCTGGATGGGGATGGAATTGAAGTTCCCAGGAGCCCCTGGTCCTTTCCGCATACACGCGGTAAATTCACACTGTGTTTGCCAGCCTATGAATCCCGTTTCTCCTCGCAGCAGAGGACATTGAGTGTCTTGGGAAAGCACTGAGTCTTTCCTGCCTTTAGACATACGTTGCTAATGCAATTCTCCTGCCACGTCGGACTCTCGACAGACATAGCTGGGGCACAGGGGGCTGTGGTTTGTTCACAAGCAAGCATCAAATACCAGGTGACTCTGAGTTTCCTTCACCTGGAACACGGGACAGCTGACCCGGTCAGCAGAGATCTTCTGCAGGTGAATGATGTGCATAGAAGGAAATGTGGCTGCAAGGTTCAGTGCTTTTGTGAAGCAAGGCAGGCAGCTCCTGTCCAGGCACCGTGTGTAAGTTCTCCTACGCTCTCATCTTAAGAGTTCCTTTTGGTTAGAAATATTTTTTTTTCCAATTATTGCCCTTTCTTGTAATGGGACACTGCGCATCACATTTACCATTTCTTACGTTTCTAGAACAGAACCCAGCAGGAATGCTGGCTTGCACCTTGCGCAGATGTTTTATCAGGCTCCTGGCGGACAGAATTTCAATGCTTTCCTTTGTGTCCACTGGTAGAATTGCCAAAGGTGCAACCTTATGGCCAAATGCCACTTGCGGTGTCCTGGCTCAGGCCTGCCTGAGTGTGTAACGTCCTGTCCTGGAGAACGACAGTGAGGCTTCACATCGCCTCTGGGAAACATAAGGAGTAAATAATTTTCAGCTGGAGCCTGCTGTTTCTTCTTCTACCTGAACAGTCTGTATTGTTGATGCTGTGCAGCAGTATAGACCCCTCCAAGGCAAGAAACATTACATCCCGGGCAAAGGGTGCAGTTACATGGAAATGATGAGGAGCCGTGGTGTTGCAAAGACATTTCCAGTGAATACGGTCAACTGGAGCTCTTTCCTGACGTGTTAAATACCACTAACGTGCTAAGCTGGGGCAGACCACACCACAAATGTGGCTGTAAACATTTCTCTACCTCAATGTGTACTTATACGAGAAAAAGTTGGTACTTGAAGCGCTAGCTGGATTTTCACGGACATAGGAAATTTGACTTTATAATCTGCTTGGAAGTACTTCCAAGAGAAACATGAATTTTTTTCAGCGTAGTAACAAAACCAAGAAACAGTAAGAACACAAAGGAGTCGGTAAATCTATTGGGAACTGAGCACTGGCTGTCCTGGAGGAAACTGGTGTATCTGTCCCGTCTGCTCAAACGCGGAGTGAGGATTTGGTAACCGTCCATAGCAGGGTACCCACCAGGGTAAGAAAGGCTCGTGAAGATGATATTGGCTCAAGAAGAAGTGGATATACGTTTTCTGTGGATAAATGTAATGGGAAGCAGAAGAACTTTCTCTATCAGAGAAGGAAGTTTCCAGAGCTGTTGTTTGGTAGGTGTGAGGGTGAAAATGATAACGGATGGGTAGGCAGACTCAGTCGTCTTCAGGTGGAGCTGCCTTGTTTCTAGAGCAGGCTGTGGCAGCAGGCTCTGGCTTTGGTGGTCTAGAGGGTCCCCAGGAAACAGTGCCAGGCATTGATGTTTTATTGGAAGGTGCTGGTAGATTGGTGCCTCCAGGACCAAGCAGCCTGTGAAAACCTTTAGAAGGTAATTCCAAGCACACAGGGAGGTGGTTGTTGTGAGTGAAGCGCAGGTGTTGGGTATTTTCCACCCTCTGCTGACATGTGTTTGCTGAGCTTGTGTCCGGCTATGCAGACATCCTGGATGAGTTCTCAAAAAGACTCTGCTTCGGGAGAAGCAAACTGGTGGTTCTTGTGGGCAGCAAATATTGTTTTGGGGGGAAAAAAAATGAGTGCATTATCTTTTAAAGTAAAAATAGCAAAATGTCCTTTGTTTTGTCCTTCTTCAGCTGTGGAACTTTGCTGCAGCCCCAGCCTTCATCCCACAGCTCAGAAAAAATCCCACGTCCAGCATAAACTAGCTTTTCCTCACACTGACCCCAAGTAACTCCTCCGTCGCAGGATATCAACAAAACAGAATTTCAGCAGCAGCTGCTGCTTCTCAAAATGCTGGCAAGCATTTGGCTAAATTGCATGGTTTCGTCTATTAAAAGAAAATAAACTGAAATTTAAGAAGAATATAACCAAGTGGGAGGAAGATGCGAATAGCAACTCAGCAATTGCAGTTGTGATTATTTTTTGGAAATTATGTTTCTAAAATATTCAGGTGGAGAATGAACTTTGTTGTTAACATAACCAGTCAGCCCCTAATCTTCAAATTTTAGAATTAGTTGGAATAGCCTAGAGATTTCCACTCATAAGCCTGAATCAATGCATCCTTGCAAGGTCACAAATTGAAGAATGGAGCTCACTTGATTTCAGTGAATTGTGGAATTGATCGTCTATCGCTTTATAATTCAGGAGTGCCCTGTGGCATTCTTCTAGCTGGGGGACCTTTGTGGCAATACTTTGGGGCAATATTGTGCTTTTGTCACCAGGGCACCTTCCTGTCTCACCAGCATGGCTTGTGGCTGAACACAGCCCGAGGAACTTTTCTTGACTGGTCAGCAAAAATATTTCCAGAAATAGTATACAGGATTTGAACATCTTACGTTTGCTTAATTTTTTTTCCTTTTCTGTGTATGGTTCTGGTGTGTGAATGTTTTAGCAAGTGAATCCATTGGGACATGGCACCTAAGTAGTGATTAGACTGTTTCTGCTACAGTGGACCAGAAATCTGGTTTCTAAAGCTTGCGCTCACTTAATGAATAAACATTGGCATTTACCACAATGGTAATTATTAGAGAATGACAGGTAGAAATGCAATATTTTTCTGGTGGTTTTCGTTGTCACGGTTTATTTGTGTTGCTGTGGCATGTACAAGTCCACGGTCTGTTTCAGCATGTGGCTATGCTCAGCTAAAAGTAAGAGACAGACCTTGTCCCTGTGGGCTTCACAGAGTAGGGAGAGACGAAGGAGAAAGGGAAGGAACATTACCCAGTTTGGTGGGTGTATTGTGTACATGTCTGTAAATGTCTCATTGGCGGCATAGGTCATTCCAGTGGCACATTTCTGGTGTTGCCACTCTAAATCTGTCGTTGGAGTCTATACCGTTAGTTTGGCACGAACCATCTGCTCTGCACGGTGCCGATGTGCCGTCTGCCAGCTGCTTGACTCCCGGATGGATGAGCTGCCTCGCGGTGGCTGTGGCATGTCCTGGGGTAGCTGTGTGCGACACTGCTGCAGGGGAGCTCACACTCCGACGTACCCCAGGGCAATTTGCTTACCCAAAACCTTGGTGGGAGTCTACGAAACAGTGCCACCACCCTGGAACTGGATCCACTGTGACCTCAGCGGAATGGTTTGTCGTCTCGTCTTGTTGAAATTGATTGCGGGCGCTGCAGGAATGTTATGAGAAACAGCTGCAGCCCACACGTAGCCTGTGCGTTGGTGATGGTGATGAACACTGCGATGTAAAAAAAAAAAAACAAAACAGTAATGCTTCGGGTGCGTGTAACTGTGTGAGCGCCATGCAGAGCAGCCGATGGCCAAACTGGCCTTTCACCTTTGAACGTGAAAATCGGTTTGAACTCATACTCGCCCCTTTTTCTTGCCTAACAAAGCTCCTGCGGTCGTTGGACACGTTCTGGCAGGTGAATTTACAATCGATTTTCAGAAGGACTCAGCTGTGGCCCAACTCTGTATCCACTGAGGGCACCTGGAAAACCCACACTGGCCACTTAGGAGCCAGAGTTTGGGGCAAAGTTGTGTTTGTACCACCCTGAACTTTGACACGTGGCATTTGTCCCAGCGAGTGTTCGAGAGCATTGGACGGGCTGTTCGTTAGGGATAGCTAACCAGGTCTTGCAGTCAATGCAGTTTTCTTTTTTTTATTTTGTCTTTTGATGTCAAAATTAAAAGAATAGTCTTAAAACACTTTGCAGATTTTTAGGGTTTTTTTTTTTAAAGATGACCTAGTGGATAAAACAAATGACTGTGAATCTAATTTTCTCCTTATTTTAAATGGGCATCTGCACTTTTTACAGTGGCCAAAATCGCGTCAAATAGACCAAAGCAAGTTATAAACATCCTTCTGAGATCACTGCTGTCTGTTTTGAAAAATCTTTAAAATCCATCATCCTCCATCCATCAAGCATTGCAATTACATTTTCTTTGGAAAGCGTGGCTCGCTCTCTCTTGGTGTTTTTCTTTGCTGGCAGTGGAATGCAAACATGAGGCTAGAATCTCAAAGTGGTGTGTGAGAGGTGCACACACAAAGTTTTGTTTGCAGGGTAGATTGTGTGTGCATCTCTCCAGGTCAGCATTTAAAAACATTTTTACAGTGTACCTGATGTTTTTCCAGCCATAGGTACATACATATATAGAAACTAGAATCAGTCCTTCTGGTTGACTTCTTACATAGGATTCTTGGAAACCAAAAAAACTGCAGCGACCAGGAGGGTGTTCAAATGGAAATTGCTGTCAGGCAAAAGCTGGCTCCTGACACACGTCAAGAATTATAAAGTAGGTCAAGCTAGGACTTCTGCGAGGCTATTTTAAGACTAGAAATGGTTGAGAATTAGCAGGGAAGTTGTCTTAATGGCATTTCTCTCCACCTTGTGTCCTCTCTGCATAGTGCTTTTTGCTTGACGCAGGGTCTGTTTCTTGAGGGCTCAAGGAGACATCGACCCTTCCAAGACAGGTGTTATTCTTTCTAGTTCACCCTCCTTAGTGATGAGTCGGCTTAAGACTCATATATCTGTATGTATCACCCATATATATATATATGACTCTTACAAGACCTTTCACCATTCACAGAGATGTGCTGCTAGAAATTCAACTTTAAAATTGCCAGTGCAGCCCCAGTGTCAGAACACGTTGGTTTCGTCGGCCCTCATTTGAGTTTTTCCCTCAGATCTTTTCCTTCTGCGTCTCTCAGTGTGTTTGATCATACACAAAAGATCATTGCTTGTCCATTATTTTCTGGCACCTGCTTCAGCATCTGTGAACTGTAAAGTTCAAAGAGGACCAGATCTCTCTTCTTGGAGGAGTCAAATATTTTCTAACATTGCATGTCTCAAACCTATAGGTGGGGTGGAATAACATACTCCTTCGGTTGTTTTATTTTTCCTTTATTTATTTTAGGGTGCACCTGGAATGAAGGGAGAAAAAGGTGACAGAGTAAGTCTGCTTTAAAGTTAGTTTTTCTTGGATTTTTAAGTTAAACACTATGTCTTTAAAAGCACAGACACTTGCTAATAAAACACTTGGTTTGGTTTTGATTACTTAGGGTGACATTGCTTCCCAGAACATGATGCGAGCAGTTGCCAGACAAGTTTGTGAACAACTGATAAATGGTAAACAGTGTTGCTTGCTTTGTTTCTGCTGCTAGTAATTTACTACTTTGCTTGTTAACAGAAAAAGCAATGGTTTAAATTTAAGGTGAGGGATATTGGCCGCAGAGCGTAACAGGAGCTTGAGTAATCTGATAGCTGTCCAATGGCAAGGATTTGGTGGAAAAAAATGTAGCACTAAATTTTTTCCGGATCCAAATGGCTAGCTTGATCATGAGCTAATCTGTGACCTTTGGAAATACACATGCAAGTCTAATACTCTGCAAAAGGAAGGTGACTTTCCTTTTGTCGGTCTGGTCCAAAGCTATTTTATCTTTGTCATTGAGTCAGTATACGCCTTGTCAATAAACTTATCTTCAGGAGGAGAGAAGCGGTGAGAAAAAGGATGCTCACTGCAGGCACTTTGCTAGCAGGAAGACAGATCAGTGGTGGGTAGATACTGTGCACAGAATCAGCTGTGCTGTGCAAATAAATTATTTTTTTTTTTTGGGGTAAGGACTCCAAATAGAATTTCAGTCCTCTAGTGCCGCACAGTGCAGCTCTGCAGCCCATGCAAATGTTCTCTGCAGAGCTTTCCCTCCATCCCCGAGGCAGTGCTTTGCTGTCTGCAGACCTACCGAGGACACAGACAAATATGCCATAAATAGTTCTTAATATTATTTCATAGAAATAGAGATAAGGGCAAGTGCTGGCTGAGGTAAGCAGGTAGATCTTTTGGATCATTAGGAATGTTTGCGCACAGGGAGGGGACAGTATGTCCTTCAAAATGTCTGTTTGCTGGTACCTACACTAGTTAGTCGCCCATCGGAGGAGGGAAAGTACATTCAGAAATGTATGAGGCTTATGAATAAAGACGTGTTATCTTAGATCTTTTACCATCTTTTTTTTTTTAACATCCCTGCCTTATTTTTGCTGTATCAGCTCACCTCTGCAGGGCTGTGCTGGGACTCGCACGTGACACTATCCAGGCAGGGTTAGATGTACCCCCTCCATTGAGGGCTTCTCTCTTCATGGCTCCTCAGTGCTGCTCTTCAGGCGCCTTTCTTTGGGAAAGAAATTTGCCTGTATGCATTTGTGTCCTTCCTTCTTATCAGACATTCGTTTCAGTCTTCCTAATTCATCCGTACAAGTTTCCTGCTGATGTATTGGATGGGAGCAGATAGGATTTAGCGAAGAGAGATCGTTTGTTATTCCTTCCAACTCTGGTAAAAGACTTTTACTCATTTCACATGGTTTGTTGAACCATTTTTTTTTTCTTTCATTTTGAAGGTCAAATGAGCCGGTTCAATCAAATGCTGAATCAAATCCCGAATGATTATTATTCAAACCGTAACCTGCCAGGGCCACCGGGACCACCTGGTCCCCCAGGAGCTGCTGGGACAAGAGGAGAGCCCGGACCTGGAGGAAGCCCAGGGTTCCCAGGGCCTCCTGGTGTCCAAGGACCACCTGGTGAAAGAGGTGAGTAAATTCCGAGGCAGCTGTGTATTTCACAGTGCATGGAGTGCAGAGGCTGCCAGGGGAGCAGGCTGATCCCTTTACCGTGTCAGTAGGAAGCTCACACCTAGCAGTAGCCTGTTGGGTCGGTTGGATTGCCTGAGGGACGCTGACGTTCTGGAGGACAAGGTTAATTACATCAGTGCTTTCCTCTGTCTCTCCCGTGCTCATATTTCACCAAACACAAGTTGGTGTAACGCTTTGGCTGCTGCCTCAGGCTTCCACAGGATATCCTGGGAAAGTGAATATTCTCAGAACTCTTCTGGCACGGCACGGCTACGTCTTGAAAGGCTGTTTGGAGTTACAGAACTCTTTGGAGAACTCTCATTAAGAGGGAAAATTAATCATTACCAAGAATAAAAACTAGGAGATGAAAGAATTAGGTCTCCATCCTTACTCTTTGCAGTATCTGAGCGAGAAGTGACTCTGAGCTGAGTTTGAGCATATGGGTGGCTACCTTGGGTCCCTGCGATGACACGGGGTGGTATTGGGGTATGTTGTGTCCTGTGCTTGTTCCAGCTGCTCTACAGTAGCATAGACTCCGTACTGTGTTTTCTAGCATATATTTTAGTATATTATTAAAAAATCCCAGGAAAATAATCAAGGAAGAATGAGTTATTGAATTCTGCTCTTTCTTAACTTATTTCATCATAACTGTTTCTGAGAAAGTGTAAAGCATCCTTCACAGCAGAACTGTGCAAGCTTGAAAAGACCTTCCTTTGCAGTTTAAAATTATAAGGTTCTGTGGTGTTTTAAGGATCTCAAAGACTTTTCTATGTTAGAGAAAGTTTATTCACAGTAAATTACCTCTGCATCCTGCTTCATTTTTAGCTTAGTGTATTTATATCCAAATTATTTTCCCAAATGCACATTTGAACATCTGTACAAAATAAGGTTTGACCAGCCTTGTTGCTTTAATAATGGGAACTAAATATTAATATAAATGAGAGAGCATGAAGAAATATTTGTTTGTGTGGTTTCCTTCCTTTGGTTTTTATTGCTTGCTTTTTTTTTTTTTTTTTTTTTTTTTTTTTTTT
>WKFP01015568.1:539299-549354 GCA_011057875.1 Pterocles orientalis | reverse complement strand
AAAGGCACAGGGAGACCGGTGTGTGTGTGTTCTGCTGGGGTTCGTTACTCAGTCGTGTGGGAATGTCAGGCACAGAGAGTGAGAAGAGACCTGTCAGAGGTGTTTGGGCCGCGGTGGGTGAGGGCAGGAGGGGTGGGATGAGGCTCGGAACAGATTCGGTCTGTGGGGCATTTGGTGAAGAAAGTGAGAGATGCTCAGAGCTCCAGTCGCTGTTGTTTTGGGGTTTCTGGTGGATGGCTGCTGCAGAGAGAAAGACATTTCCACCCGAGGAACTTCTTGAACTGCAGCGAGCACCCAGCGCTGCACAAGCCTTTAACTCCTCGTGTGCTGGGGGTGTTGGAGTTCGGCGCCAGCACATCGCTCACCGAGGGAGCCGGTGTCTGGTGCTGGCTGAGCTGCGTCCGGCCGGGTCCGTACGTGAGCTGGCTGCTCCCTGGGCACAGACCACATCCATCCACTCAAGCTGTGGTCGCGGCGATGGCTGCAGTGCAGCTTCACCGAGAAAGGGTGGCAGGAGGGATGTGGAAAAGAACAGCAAAGCTCACAAGAACAGGAAGATGCCTGACCAGAGGGATCACTTGCTAACTGAGGAGCAGAGTGGGCTGGTGGTGGTCCTTCCCGTCCAGGGTGTCTTAAACAAGGTCTGCCTTAGAAGTGGTGTCTGCTGCTGGACCTCCAGCCAAGCCTCTTGCCTTCCCTGGGAAAGCTGTGGTGCCGTTTCTTAAGGTCCTGCAAGACGTCTGCCACAGAAGTGACGCCGAACGCGCAGGCTGGCTTCCCGGTCACTGAGCTGTGCTCCGCACGGGAACCTGCGTGACAAATGTTAGTGACCGCAAATGGAAATTATCCAGCAACCCCACAGACTGCCTGCCTGCTGATCAGTGAAACGGAGAACCAACAAACGGCGTTTCAAAGAGTGATCCTGATTACAGCCATATGCCTTTTGGGCTGTAAGAGAAAAATCCTGGGCTGAACCGAGGACCATTTAAAGGAGAATCAAAGCTGTTGAATTTTTATGGTTTCTTCTCCCTGCAGAGAGCTAAGTATCAAAAACGTGTCCTGCAGTTTGATGTGCGGTAAATAACTGCATGTGTCTGGCAGAAAGAAGGATGCTGGTAGTAATTCGGAGAGGTGATTAAAATGTTTCTCTGAGTCGTGTTTACAAACACCAGCATCTTGCACTGATCTCCCATCTGTCCTTTTCTGGCATTAGGCATGTCCCTAGGACAAGCTTAACCGGGTGCCTACATCTTCGTAAAAAGGATTCCCCTCTGTCCTCGAACAGAAAGCTTTACCTTATTTAAAACATATATTTTAAATTATTTTTTCTATTATTTCTTCGCAAAATACACCCAGTGCCTTCCAGCCATGCCTTTGTGCTCTTTGTTAATATCAATCTGAATAGAGACGCTGCGATTTAGTTAGCTGGTGGCCTGAAGTGTTTAAACATCCAGTAAAACCTGACCTTATGGGTGGTCAGTACAATTTAATGACAAAATTCTGCTGACGGATCTGCAGGACGGATCCCAGGTCTGGGGTGTGTGCTTCCTGCAGGCACAGAGTTACGAAGCACGGGTCACCACCATCTCTGAACTCGAGAGAAGTGCTGATGAGCATTTCTATGTCATAAAAAAAATCCCCTTAATCCCCAAACCTCGTTCGTGCTTCTTTCACCTGTGCCACAGTGTTTGACAAAGGCATCGTTCCGACAGTGCTTTAGGAGGTAAAAAGGACTTTCGCTGGCTCGTGCAAAATATGGAGAAAATATTTGAAGTGTCTGGACAACATACAAATGAGTGTTTCCTGGTGGAGGAAGAACTAATTTCCAGGGATTCTCAGGGAAACCTGGGGGGTGGGAGCGCGGGTACTGGTGACACTTGTGGGAAAGCTGTTGCACAGCTGAGCCGAGCAAACCCGGAGAAATACCGACCAGAGCAAACACACGTTTGAGTTCCTGACTAGCTCATGCACAGTGACGCAGTCTGGCGTTTTTAGAGAAGGGAATTGTTTAAAAGCTCGGTTTTAGTTGTATATGCGTTTTCTCTCATTTTGGCTAAAACCGCGGCTGTGAAGAAGCAGGTGGGACAGGGCTGCTGCTTGTCTGAAGCTGGGACTGAGCGCTGCAGAGAGGCGTTCGTGAAGACGCTCCTCCCGCGTCTCGCAAACATTTGCTCAGAGACCGAGTTCTTTGCGCTCCTGGAGGACGGGCAGGAAAACCGCACAAACACCTGGGCACCGGTACTGGTTTATGGGAGATAAATATTATGGTGACGCGTCCCCTCAGAGAGCGGTTCTGAAAGGCAAAGTGAAATCCTGCCTCCTGGAAGTTCGGCTGCATTTTGCTTCTGAACTTCGTGGGGTTGAAGTTTCAGTCTTGCCAAAGGCTGTTTTCTAACAGATCTGTTTTCTGAGATTGGAGATCCCTTTCTGGCAAAAGATGCACAGATACAATTTGTGCCTAGTCTAAAAATGCAGTCCTTTGAAGCAGGAGGTGATTTTTTGTTTTTTTCCAAGGGGAGTGCGTTCAGAAATGTGAATAACGATTGTCGTGTCCTGCTCTGTGCACTAGCGTATAGAAACTAACTAGAGATGCAGAGTGAGCAAGAGCTGCAGCCTGTTATTTATAAATAGATATTTTAGGCAATTCTCTTCGGAATTTAGCTCTAGATGGAAAGACGTTAAAAGAAGACATAGACGATAAACCTTCAGCCAGGCACTGGCTCTGTCAGAGGCAATATTTCCTGAAAGGAAGGTTTTCTCCAGCAATCCTGCACGAGGGGATTGAGTTAGCTGTGTGACTGTTCATCTGCGATGTGTCTCAACCTCGGTCCATCTGCATTACTCAGCCTTTCAACTTACAAATTCCTGCCTCAAGTGAGAAAAATCTAATTTCACCTCTCTGAATCATTCATTCAAAGCTGAATGGGTGATATTACAGCCACATATGACTAGGTGCCACAAGAACAGCTTTTCCTGTTTTCTGTCCAGTAACACTGTGCATTTTGGATAGATCCATCTTGCACATTGGAGTAAATGAAGAGTTCAGGATGTCCCAAAGAAAAACGTATTATCTGTCCCCTCTTGGAAGTACTTCTAAGATGGCCTCATGAAATGGAGAGGGTTCAATGTTAGGTTAGAGATAACAGAGGAAAAAGTACCTGGATGGACATATGCAATGGCAGTTTCAGATCAGGGTATAGATCTTACTCAGAAGCACTCAGTAGAGTTCCCTTATTTTCATTACTCGCTAACAGTCTCTTAAACTTTCTGCAGGTACTGCAACGCTTCACAAGGATGTGTAAGGCAGAACATGGCATGTTGGTTTTATGGTAACTTACATCAAAATTTTCATTAAAATATTTTTCAGTATGAAAGGATAGATACTGTACTACATGGTCAGTTAAAAATGTGCTTTCAGAACCCCAGCAGATCACAATAGCCTATATTTCCCATGTAGAATAACTCATTTTTTTTCTCGCTTTGCATTCCGTGTGAACAGAGTGGATAGAACGAGGTACATTCTGACAAAGTGTGTTTTGTGATTCGTAAGATGTATATTCACTCTCACGTCCTGGTGTGATACGTATTTCATGCATTTAATCTATTTTGCTTTTGCAGTTTTACGGATGCTTCCAGCTACAACACCTGGGCGGTTCTTGCTGTAGTACCGATGGTGTCTGGTATTTTGTTCCCTTCTGAAGTTCACTCAAGATTTTCTGCTACATCTGATTTTATTCTTGCTATTCTTTCCCCAGAATAATCACCTACCCAAAATACTGCAAAATTATACGTATTTCTAAAGCTGCATGGATCAATTCAGCTTTGGCAGTCAACATTTACAACCAGCATTCTTCCCTTTCTTCGTGTGGAGTCTCCAGGCACATCCCACGGGACTGTGGCTGTCCTGTAACGTTGTGCGTTGCACTGTGCGAAGAGCCACATCGCGGTGTGGTAGAAGTTCCACCGAAGGAAGAACTAGTTCCTTCCAAACCAGTTGGGTTTTGCTTTTAATAAACTCTTTGGAAATGGTTCAGTGTGGAATTTCAGGAGTTACGGACAGATTTTCAATCAGACCCGGTAATCCCAGTTAAACTTAAGGTTTTTTTTCCAGAAAGTTCAACTTCTGTGTAGGCGCTGAGTCTAGCTGCACTCTGGGCTCAGATGTGAACCAGCTTTTAGAGGCGGCTGGTTGGCCACGCTGTCACGGTGCTGAGCCCTAGCTCGCACGATCTGCTGAGAGGACACACGTTTTGCTGAGCTCCAACGCCAAACTAGCACATTTACATAGCTCCCGAGGTGGACGTGGCTCCTCACAACCCATTTTCGAACGCAGGCAGGGTTTGCATGTGCCTGTCTTGAAGTGACTACTCAGCCTTCATCTAAACAAAGTGGTCATGCTCTCAAGAATGTCTGGTGTGCAAGAATTTGTTGTCTGGCTTCAGTGAACATGAGTATAGAAGGTAGTATCAGAGAAAAATCAGAGAAAAAAAAAAGTCCTTGTCACCAAAAGTGCGTAGACTAAAGGCCAGGTGAGAAGGTGGGATTTGGTCAGGGTAGCAGCTCAAAGAAGGTGGTGGGATGGCGTTTCCAGGAGGAGGGGGAAGAAGAGAGAGAACCAGAGCTCCACCCGAGCTCTGCTCAGCTACACTGCACCCTGAGAGTCCCCATGGGTTCCCTGTAGGATCAGTCAGTCAATGTCTGCGGTTTTTCTGTTCTAAATACAGCAAACTCGTTCACTTTAGATCATGAACCCGTATTACTGAGTGACCCAGTGCTGGTGCCATACCAGATTATGTTTTGGGTCAAGGGACTCCATTCATTGTTGAACTTCACCGAGCATGAGAGTGGGAAAATATCACCTTTGGGTGGGAGAATTTGGATCTCTCAGCTAAGTATGCTACTATTTTGTATAAAAGTAAAATGTGGAATAGTTTTCTTGTGGGCTATTTTTAGGGTAGAAACTAGAAAATACTCCAAGGAGAAAGAAAGTAAAGAGAAGTATTGTCTCTCCCATATTAAAAATATCCATTAATCTCTCCTAGTAGGTCAGACACACAAAAGACACATCTGCTAAAAATATCTCCCACTGAAGAGAAGCATACAAGCTAAGTTATATAAAAGCCCGATTATTTTAACAAATTATGAAAAAAATTAAATTAGTTTTTTAATTCCAATAAGTCTCTCTGTCATCACATACATTTAAATGAAATGTAGGTGGTTGGACAAGGACAAATTAAAAAAAAACAACAATCTATCTGCCTCTGCTTTCTCTTGCACTTCAAAAACATTTAAATATTCGTAGGTTTCTTCCTATCCAATCATGACCTCATGGGCATTGAAAGATGAGGCTGTCCATCAGCTGACTACTCCTCACCTCTACATTTTGCTGGAGTAGAGCAGCATGAGTGACATTGCAGTGAGCGTCTGCTGTAGGCTGCCTGACCAGGAAGAACAAGTGGATGAGGTCTCCTACAGACAGCTAGAAGTAGCCTCGTGTTTGCAGGCCCTGATCCTCATGGGGACTTTAACCACTGAGATGATAGGTTCTGGCAGGACAGCACAGTGGGACATAAGCAATCCAGGAAGTTCCTGGATTCTATTGTAGCTCCCTGACCCAAACGATAGAACAGCCAACAAGGAGGCGTGCTGTGCTAGATCTCGTGCTTACGAACAAGGAAGGGTTCATTGGAGACGGGAAGGTCAAAGGCAGCCTTGGCTGCAGTGACCATGTGGTGGTGGAGAATGGCTTGAGAGCAGCCCTGAGGGGAAGGGCTTGGGGATGTTGGTGGATGAGAAGCTGAACATGAGCCGGCAGTGTGTGCTGGCAGCGCAGAAACCAACCGTGTGCTGGGGGCATCAAAAGAAGCGTGGCCAGAGGGTTGAGGAAGGTGATTCTGCCCCTCTGCTCTGCTCTGCTCTGCTGAGACCCCACCTGGAGTACTGTGTTCAGCTCTGGTCCCTCCAGCGTAAGATGGACGTTGAGCTGTTGGAGTGGGCCCAGAGGGGGGCCATGAAGATGGTCAGAGGCTGGAGCACCTTCCGTACGAGGACAGGCTGAGAGAGTTGGGGTTGTTCAGCCTGGAGAAGAGAAGGCTCCAGGGAGACCTTAGAGCAGCTTCCAGTGCTGAAAGAGGGCTACAGGAGAGATGGGGAGGGCCTTCTTAAAAGGGCATGTAGTGATAGGATGAGGGTAATGGATTTAAATTGGAAGAGGGCAGATTTAGATTGGATATTAGAAAGAAATTCTTTACTGTGAGGGGGTTGAGGCAGTGGCCCAGGTTGCCCAGAGAAGCTGTGGATGCCCCATCCCTGGAGGGGTTCAAGGCCAGGCTGGATGAGGCTTTGGGCAACCTGGGCTAGTGGGAGGTGTCCCTGCCCATGGCAGGGGGGTTGGAACTACACGACCTCTAAGATCCCTTCCAACCCAAACCATTCTGGGATATGATTCTATGATAAAGCACGAAGATGCTATTAGCAGTGTTTTATGACCTCCTCAGATTTTGAAGTCTTGCCAGTCTAGCCTTCCCCCGCAGCTCCCACTGCAAACTTATCTCAGAAATGTTGAGTATCCATCACTAACATAGCAAGTTTCCAAGTATTGTGACA
Source organism: Pterocles orientalis (assembly GCA_011057875.1). Classification (NCBI taxonomy): domain Eukaryota; kingdom Metazoa; phylum Chordata; class Aves; order Pterocliformes; family Pteroclidae; genus Pterocles; species Pterocles orientalis. Next base: position 542,748 of record WKFP01015568.1, on the reverse strand, counting down.
TGAGTCATGTAAATTTATGCAGTCACTGTCAAAGCATCTAAAACAGAAGCTTATTTTCAGAACTGGACCTTGAGAGAGGACAACATTTTTTGTGCAAACAAATGACAAAACACTAAACAGTGGCTGCAGTTTTGGAAGAGGATGGGAGCCTGATGTGTGCAGAGCTGGCTTCCGAGCATCTCTGCTGGGTCCTCCATGACCTAGTGGTGTTCCAGGGACAGCATAAATTCCCAGCCCAGGTCACCCGGCACTTCATAGCTCTGATCCCACATCCAGCACAGCTATGTGCTTTGTCTCACAGGCCAGCTTCTAGCATGGTTTGAAAAACCGCAGTTCTGAGCTGCTTTCAGGCAGACCTGAATTTGGACCAGAACAGTAATTTGGTTCATGTGGAAAATTGAAAGTTAAGGCAATTAATCCTATGGAAAAGCTTTTAGGGATAGAGCCGTCCTAGGACTGATGGAGGGCAATGGAATGGGGAGGTCATAAAATAGCTGATTTCTGACTCTGCTCATCTAATTCCTGCTCTTAACGTTTTCCTGGCACCTTGTAAAGTACATGATTGTAGTCAGCATGGGAAACAAGATTCTTACAAGACCTTTTCTTTAGACCAAAAAAGTGCGGCAATAAAGAATTCGTTTCTTTCAGTCCTGTTTTGTTCTCCTCCCTCATTATACGGAGTCCCTTACGATGGGGGAGCATTGTAAAATGATGGAGGACCAACCTCCTCCCTAGCTGAGATGCTCTGCTTTTAAACTGATCATTAGCTGGCACCCAGTGAAAGCTTTGGGTCATGGACCCCGGTGCTAACTGGAAGACCAGTGACTGACCCAGGAGGGAACCTTCTTATCCATTAAAAGAGGTTTTCATTGGAGGAGTATTGCCTCGATGGGAGTGATCTGGGGAAGATCACTGACAGCTATCTTTCAGTGGTTTGTCAACTCAGTGACAGATTACTGTCCAGATGCAATGTGCTATTTTGACATTAGATCTAAATTGTTCTTTCTGGAGAAGTAGATTCAGGCCTTTCAGCCAGAGCTTGGTTCATTGTCAAGCTTTATCACGAACAGAACCACAGATCTTCAGGGAGGAATGAATGACATGTCTTTATCTAAATGGACCCCCTTCGTTCTGTCATATTCAACGTGCTGTCAACAAACAAAGCATCTGATCCGTCAGAGGACAAACCAGCAGTTCACATCATGGCCTGGAGGACCATCCATGCCCCACAGCTTTCTAGCTAAGCTGCTCTTTAGGAAAAAAGCTGAAATGTGTTGTGTCAGCTGGTGAGAAACACTGCCTTCAGATCTTTGATGGACAGAGGAGAGGCTTGGTTCCTTCTTCTCATTTTTTCCTCTGGGGTTACCCAACATGCCAAGTCTAAAATTAATGCTCATGACACTCTTAAAGTAGAACAAAACCCTAGCACTGGAGACTTTTGTGGACTGTGATGTCATGCATAGAGACAAGTTTGTTTATGTGGTTGAAAGTGGAATTATTGGGTTTTCCCATTGCTTTTTGTTTGTCCAAGCCAGTACAGTCTGTTCTTGCAGAGTGTTGGGTTCCCAAGAAATAATTTTGAAAAGAAAAACAAAGATTTTATTTTATATCTGTAGATATCTTATCTTTTCTATCTTTTATTTATCTTCTTAACCTTTCTGTTGTGGCATCATAATCCTCCCTGGTGCTAATCCAGTGTGGTCTCGATTGGTCAATGGTCTGGGTTGCTCAGTGTTGTAACTGCAACTGGAAAACGGGTTGATTCTTATATTTTCCCATCCTGTTCTCATTTTTACATCCCTGAAGAGCTCGGAAACTTTGTTTTGGATGTGTTCAGATTTGTGGTGAACACTTTGATTACGTATTTGGATGGCGTAAAAAGTGTGATTTTGGGATACTTCTTCAGATCAGATATTTTGGAAATTCATGAACTGAAAGACTTTGCCCTGCCTTCAAACCCAGCAGCATCCTCACAAGAGGAAGGACACAATAAATAGGCTGTTTTCATGGCACCACCTTGGGCTGGAGGAGGACGTAGACCATTCTTATCGAGGGAGGATCTTGACATGTGTGTGGATATCAGTTTTCGGCTCAGCTGTTATTCCTCACTGTGTCTTTTCCTTGATGCAGTTAAATCAGATGGCTGTAAAAAGGCTTGCGAAGCACAGTGAGGTTCCCCAGAGCTTGGCCAGGTCAGGAGGAACCAAAGCACACGCACACACATGCACACACACTTGTTTCACAGCAGGAGCTGCTCGGTTCGTGTCTTGCCTAGGCTGACCAGCTGAGACACTCGTCCTTGCCCTAACTGCTCTCATGGCCTGAGCTTCCACACCCCGTCCCGCAGCGGGAGCCAGGTCTTCCTCGGTGCGGAGCAACACTGGGGTAAGGTGGTGGGGGTGGCGGCGTGTCCAGTGCCCAGCTCTCAGGGCTACCAGGTGTCCGCATGGCTAGGAACACAGGGGAGGGGGCTCATCTGCCCTGGTCCTGGTGCCCTGAGGTGTTGTTTGGAGGTTGTGCCTGGGTAAGCTGCTGTATTACTGTTAAAAAGCCAATTTTCCCTTGTGCCACTGGGGTGGCTCTAGATGCACCCACTGCGACACATCCATCCCAGTGACACTGCTGTTGTTCCGTGGGATGCAAACACAGCAGGGCCACCGCTGCTCTGCACACCACTGACGATGCACTAACGCAGTTATCCCGGCTCTGACCCACCGCCGCTCTCCAGAAGGTACCAGTCCAGCTCCACCAGGCGCAGAAGTTCTGTGCTCTCCTCTTGCTCAAACACTCTGAGATCCTTTCCCTACAGCTCGCAGGGAAAATCTCCTTTTGCTCATGGGCTGTGCAGAGAGCCAGAAGTTTGGAGTCTGCCAAGTTTTCCAGTTCTTACAGAAGCTCGGTTCAGTTGTTGCGTTTAATGAAACGTCCCATGGTTATTTTACCATTTTGGCACTCTAACAAGACTTTCTGTCAGCGAGAACAATTACCGACTCCCAATAAAAATTGGCATAAATATTTATTTTTTATATACAAACAAAAATATTATGTCTGTGGCTTCTGGTGTGAAGTCCCACACAATTCTCATGTTAATTTCCCTGGCAACGATGATTGCTGCAAAGTTTCGTCCATGGATTGGCATTTCTGCAAACTCACGTCTTCAGAGTGGGGATCTCGTTTGAAAGCTTTTCTGCTTGTTTGTTTTGCTGCACTTTGTGCATACTGTACTATATTCACTGAACTTTTGCTACTCACCGGTTTCTCGTGTTGGGTGTGTGGTGACTCACCCTTGCTGTCTGTGCTTCTGTGGAAGTTTGCTATGGAGAAAACTTTGTACCTAAAGCACGTTATTTTGGACCATTAATTGGAAAAGATTTGCAGAGGCAATATGCATGTGCTACTATGTGGAGAAAAAACATCAAAAGACAACACGTGTGTTCTAGACCCATGAA
>WKFP01015568.1:513827-532388 GCA_011057875.1 Pterocles orientalis | reverse complement strand
TTTTTTTTTTTTTTTCCAAGGGGAGTGCGTTCAGAAATGTGAATAACGATTGTCGTGTCCTGCTCTGTGCACTAGCGTATAGAAACTAACTAGAGATGTAGAGTGAGCAAGAGCTGCAGCCTGTTATTTATAAATAGATATTTTAGGCAATTCTCTTCGGAATTTAGCTCTAGATGGAAAGACGTTAAAAGAAGACATAGACAATAAACCTTCAGCCAGGCACTGGCTCTGTCAGAGGCAATATTTCCTGAAAGGAAGGTTTTCTCCAGCAATCCTGCACGAGGGGATTGAGTTAGCTGTGTGACTGTTCATCTGCGATGTGTCTCAACCTCCGTCCATCTGCAGTACTCAGCCTTTCAACTTACAAATTCCTGCCTCAAGTGAGAAGAATCTAATTTCACCTCTCTGAATCATTCATTCAAAGCTGAATGGGTGATATTACAGCCACATGTGACTAGGTGCCACAAGAACAGCTTTTCCTGTTTTCTGTCCAGTAACACTGTGCATTTTGGATAGATCCATCTTGCACATTGGAGTAAATGAAGAGTTCAGGATGTTCCAAAGAAAAACGTATTATCTGTCCCCTCTTGGAAGTACTTCTAAGGTGGCCTCATGAAACGGAGAGGGTTCAATGTTAGGTTAGAGATGATAGAGAGGAAAAGGTACCTGGATGGACATATGCAATGGCAGTTTCAGATCAGGGTATAGATCTTACTCAGAAGCACTCAGTAGAGTTCCCTTACTTTCATTACTCGCTAACAGTCTCTGTTAAACTTTCTGCAGGTACTACAACGCTTCACAAGGGTGTGTAAGGCAGAACATGGCGTGTTGGTTTTATGGTAACTTACATCAAAATTTTCATTAAAATATTTTTCAGTATGAAAGAATAGATACTGTACTACACGGTCAGTTAAAAATGTGCTTTCAGAACCCCAACAGATCACAATAGCTTATATTTCCCATGTAGAATAACATTTTTTTTCTCGCTTTGCAATCTGTGTGAACAGAGTGGATAGAACGAGGTACATTCTGACAAAGTGTGTTTTGTGATTCATGAGATGTATATTCACCCTCACGCCCTGGTGTGATATGTATTTCATGCATTTAATCTATTTTGCTTTTGCAGTTTTACGGATGCTTCCAGCTACAACACCTGGGCGGTTCTTGCTGTAGTACCGATAGTGTCTGGTATTTTGTTCCCTTCTGAAGTTCGCTCAAGATTTTCTGCTACATCTGATTTTATTCTTGCTATTCTTTCCCCAGAATAATCACCTACACAAAATACTGCAAAATTATACGTATTTCTAAAGCTGCATGAATCAGTTCAGCTTTGGCAGTCAACATTTACAACCAGCATTCTTCCCTTTCTTCGTGTGGAGTCTCTAGGCACATCCCACGGGACTGTGGCTGTCCTGTAACGTTGTGCGTTGCACTGTGCGAAGAGCCACATCGCGGTGTGGTAGAAATTCCACCGAAGGAAGAACTAGTTCCTTCCAAACCAGTTGGGTTTTGCTTTTAATAAACTCTTTGGAAATGGTTCAGTGTGGAATTTCAGGAGTTACAGCCAGATTTTCAATCAGACCCGGTAATCCCAGTTAAACTTAAGGTTTTTTTTCCAGAAAGTTCAACTTCTGTGTAGGCGCTGAGTCTAGCTGCACTCTGGACTCAGATGTGAACCAGCTTTTAGAGGCGGCTGGTTGGCCACGCTGTCACGGTGCTGAGCCCTAGCTCGCACGATCTGCTGAGAGGACACACTTTTTGCCGAGCTCCAACGTCAAACAGCTCCCGAGGTGGACATGGCTCCTCACAACCCATTTCCAAACGCAGGCAGGGTTTGCATGTGCCTGTCTTGAAGTGACTACTCAGCCTTCATCTAAACGAAGTGGTCATGCTCTCAAGAATGTCTGGTGTGCAAGAATTTGTTTGGCTTCAGTGAACATGAGTATAGAAGGTAGTATCAGAGAAAAATCAGAGAAAAAAAATGTCCTTGTCACCAAAAGTGCGTAGACTAAAGGCCAGGTGAGAAGGTGGGATTTGGTCAGGGTAGCAGCTCAAAGAAGGTGGTGGGACGGCGTTTCCAGGAGGAGGGGGAAGAAGAGAGAGAACCAGAGCTCCACCCGAGGTCTGCTCAGCTACACTGCACCCTGAGAGTCCCCATGGGTTCCCTGTAGGATCAGTCAGTCAGTGTCTGCGGTTTTTCTGTTCTAAATACAGCAAACTCGTTCACTTTAGATCACGAACCCGTATTACTGAGTGACCCAGTGCTGGTGCCGTACCAGATTATGTTTTGGGTCAAGGGACTTCATTCGTTGTTGAACTTCACCGAGCATGAGAGTGGGAAAATATCACCTTTGGGTGGGAGAATTTGGATCTCTCAGCTAAGTATGCTGCTATTTTGTATAAAAGTAAAATGTGGAATAATTTTCTTGTGAGCTATTTTTAGGGTAGAAACTAGAAAATACTCCAAGGAGAAAGAAAGTAAAGAGAAGTATTGTCTCTCCCATATTAAAAATATCCATTAATCTCTCCTAGTAGGTCAGACACACAAAAGACACATCTGCTAAAAATATCTCCCACTGAAGAGAAGCGTACAAGCTAAGTTATATAAAAGCCCAATTATTTTAACAAATTATGAAAAAAATTAAATTAGTTTTTTAATTCCAATAAGTCTCTCTGTCATCATATACATTTAAATGAAATGTAGGTGGTTGGACAAGGACAAATTAAAAAAAAACCGCAATCTATCTCCCTCTGCTTTCTCTTGCACTTCAGAAACATTTAAATTTTCGTAGGTTTCTTCCTATCCAATCATGACCTCATGGGCATTGAAAGATGAGGCTGTCCATCAGCTGACTACTCGTCACCTCTACATTTTGCTGGAGTAGAGCAGCACGAGTGACATTGTGGTGGGTGTCTGCTGTAGGCTGCCTGACCAGGAAGAACAAGTGGATGAGGTCTCCTACAGACAGGTAGAAGTAGCCTCGTGTTTGCAGGCCCTGATCCTCATGGGGACTTTAACCACTGAGATGATAGGTTCTGGCAGGACAGCACAGTGGGACATAAGCAATCCAGGAAGTTCCTGGATTGTATTGTAGCTCCCTGACCCAAACAATAGAACAGCCAACAAGGAGGCATGCTGTGCTAGATCTCGTGCTTACGAACAAGGAAGGGTTCATTGGGGACGGGAAGGTCAAAGGCAGCCTTGGCTGCAGTGACCATGTGGTGGTGGAGAATGGCTTGAGAGCAGCCCTGAGGGGAAGGGCTTGGGGGTGTTGGTGGATGAGAAGCTGAACATGAGCCAGCAATGTGTGCTGGCAGCCCAGAAACCAACCATGTGCTGGGGGCATCAAAAGAAGCGTGGCCAGAGGGTTGAGGAAGGTGATTCTGCCCCTCTGCTCTGCTCTGCTCTGCTCTGGTGAGACCCCACCTGGAGTACTGTGTTCAGCTCTGGTCCCTCCAGCGTAAGATGGACGTTGAGCTGTTGGAGTGAGCCCAGAGGGGGGCCATGAAGATGGTCAGAGGCTGGAGCACCTTCCATACGAGGACAGGCTGAGAGAGTTGGGGTTGTTCAGCCTGGAGAAGAGAAGGCTCCAGGGAGATCTTAGAGCAGCTTCCAGTGCTGAAAGGGGACTACAGGAGAGATGGGGAGGGGCTTCTTAAAAGGGCATGTAGTGATAGGATGAGGGGTAATGGATTTAAATCGGAAGAGGGCAGATTTAGATTGGATATTAGAAAGAAATTCTTTACTGTGTTGGGGTTGAGGCAGTGGCCCAGGTTGCCCAGAGAAGCTGTGGATGCCCCATCCCTGGAGGGGTTCGAGGCCAGGCTGGATGAGGCTTTGGGCAACCTGGGCTGGTGGGAGGTGTCCCTGCCCATGGCAGGGGGGTTGGAACTACACGACCTCTAAGATCCCTTCCAACCCAAACCATTCTGGGATATGATTCTATGATAAAGCACGAAGATGCTATTAGCAGTGTTTTATGACCTCCTCAGATTTTGAAGTCTTGCCAGTCTAGCCTTCCCCCGCAGCTCCCACTGCAAACTTATCTCAGAAATGTTGAGTATCCATCACTAACATAGCAAGTTTCCAAGTATTGTGACATGAGTCATGTAAATTTATGCAGTCACTGTCAAAGCATCTAAAACAGAAGCTTATTTTCAGAACTGGACCTTGAGAGAGGACAACATTTTTTGTGCAAACAAATGACAAAACACTAAACAGTGGCTGCAGTTTTGGAAGAGGATGGGAGCCTGATGTGTGCAGAGCTGGCTTCCGAGCATCTCTGCTGGGTCCTCCATGACCTAGTGGTGTTCCAGGGACAGCATAAATTCCCAGCCCAGGTCACCCGGCACTTCATAGCTCTGATCCCACATCCAGCACAGCTATGTGCTTTGTCTCACAGGCCAGCTTCTAGCATGGTTTGAAAAACCGCAGTTCTGAGCTGCTTTCAGGCAGACCTGAATTTGGACCAGAACAGTAATTTGGTTCATGTGGAAAATTGAAAGTTAAGGTAATTAATCCTATGGAAAAGCTTTTAGGGATAGAGCAGTCCTAGGACTGATGGAGGGCAATGGAATGGGGAGGTCATAAAATAGCTGATTTCTGACTGTGCTCATCTAATTCCTGCTCTTAACGTTTTCCTGGCACCTTGTAAAGTACATGATTGTAGTCAGCATGGGAAACGATTCTTACAAGACCTTTTCTTTAGACCAAAAAAGTGTGGCAATAAAGAATTCGTTTCTTTCAGTCCTGTTTTGTTCTCCTCCCTCATTATAAGGAGTCCCTTAAAATGATGGAGGACCAACCTCCTCCCTAGCTGAGATGCTCTGCTTTTAAACTGATCATTAGCTGGCACCCAGTGAAAGCTTTGGGTCATAGATCCCGGTGCTAACTGGAAGACCAGTGACTGACCCAGGAGGGAACCTTCTTATCCATTAAAGGAGGTTTTCATTGGAGGAGTATTGCCTCGATGGGAGTGATCTGGGGAAGATCACTGACAGCTATCTTTCAGTGGTTTCTCAACTCAGTGGCAGATTACTGTCCAGATGCAATGTGCTATTTTGACATTAGATCTAAATTGTTCTTTCTGGAGAAGTAGATTCAGGCCTTTCAGCCAGAGCTTGGTTCATCGTCAAGCTTTATCATGAACACAACCACAGATCTTCAGGGAGGAATGAATGACATGTCTTTATCTAAATGGACCCCCTTCGTTCTGCTGTATTCAATGTACTGTCAACAAACAAAGCATCTGATCCTTCAGAGGACAAACCAGCAGTTCACATCATGGCCCGGAGGACCATCCATGCCCCACAGCTTTCTAGCTAAGCTGCTCTTTAGGAAAAAAGCTGAAATGTGTTGTGTCAGCTGGTGAGAAACACTGCCTTCAGATCTTTGATGGACGGAGGAGAGTCTTGATTCCTTCTTCTCATTTTTTCCCCTGGGGTTACCCAACATGCCAAGTCTAAAATTAATGCTCATGACACTCTTAAAGTAGAACGAAACCCTAGCACTGGAGACTTTTGTGGACTGTGATGTCATGCATAGAGACAAGTTTGTTTATGTGGTTGAATTGGAATTATTGGGTTTTCCCATTGCTTTTTGTTTGCCCAAGCCAGTACAGTCTGTTCTTGCAGAGTGTTGGGTTCCCAAGAAATAATTTTGAAAAGAAAAACAAAGATTTTATTTTATATCTGTAGATATCTTATCTTTTCTATCTTTTATTTATCTTCTTAGCCTTTCTGTTGTGGCATCATAATCCTCCCTGGTGCTAATACAGTGCTGGTCTCGATTGGTCAATGGTCTGGGTTGCTCAGTGTTGTAACTGCGACTGGAAAATGGGTTGATTCTTATATTTTCCGATCCTGTTCTTATTTTTACATCCCTGAAGAGCTCGGAAACTTTGTTTTGGGTGTGTTCAGATTTGTGGTGAACACTTTGATTACGTATTTGGATGGCGTAAAAGGTGTGATTTTGGGATACTTCTTCAGATCATATATTTTGGAAATTCATGAACTGAAAGACTTTGCCCTGCCTTCAAACCCAGCAGCATCCTCACAAGAGGAAGGACACAATAAATAGGCTGTTTTCATGGCACCACCTTGGGCTGGAGGAGGACGTAGACCATTCTTATCGAGGGAGGATCTTGGCATGTGTGTGGATATCAGTTTTCGGCTCAGCTGTTATTCCTCACTGTGTCTTTCCTTGATGCAGTTAAATCAGATGGCTGTAAAAAGGCTTGCGAAGCACAGTGAGGTTACCCAGAGCTTGGCCGGGTCAGGAGGAACCAAAGCACATGCACACACATGCACACACACTTGTTTCACAGCAGGAGCTGCTCGGTTCGTGTCTTGCCTAGGCTGACCAGCTGAGACACTCGTCCTTGCCCTGAGTAACTGCTCTCATGGCCTGAGCTTCCACACCCCTCCCTGCAGCAGGAGGTGGGTCTTCCTCGGTGCGGAGCAACACTGGGGTAAGGTGGTGGGAGTGGCGGCGTGTCCAGTGCCCAGCTCTCAGGGCTACCAGGTGTCCGCATAGCTAGGAACACAGGGGAGGGGGCTCATCTGCCCTGGTCCTGCTGCCCTGAGGTGTTGTTTGGAGATTGTGCCTGGGTAAGCTGCTGTATTACTGTTAAAAAGCCAATTTTCCCTTGTGCTGCTGGGGTGGCTCTAGATGCACCCACTGAGACACATCCGTCCCAGCGGCACTGCTGTTGTTCCGTGGGATGCAAACACAGCAGGGCCACCGCTGCTCTGCACACCACTGACGATGCACTAACGCAGTTATCCCGGCTCTGTCCCACCGCCACTCTCCAGAAGGTACCAGTCCAGCTCCACCAGGCACAGAAGTTCTGTGCTCTCCTCTTGCTCAAACACTCTGCGATCCTTTCCCTACAGCTCGCAGGGAAAATCTCCTTTTACTCATGGGCTGTGCAGAGAGCCAGAAGTTTGCAGTCTGCCAAGTTTTCCAGTTCTTACAGAAGCTCGGTTCAGTTGTTGCGTTTAATGAAACGTCCCATGGTTATTTTACCATTTTGGCTCTCTAACAAGACTTTCTGTCAGAGAGAACAATTACCGACTCCCAATACAAATTGGCATAAATATTTATTTTTTATATACAAACAAAAATATTATGTCTGTGGCTTCTGGTGTGAAGTCCCACACAATTCTCATGTTAATTTCCCTGGCAACGATGATTGCTGCAAAGTTTCATCCATGGATTGGCATTTCTGCAAACTCACGTCTTCAGAGTGGGGATCTCGTTTGAAAGCTTTTCTGCTTGTTTGTTTTGCTGCACTTTGTGCATACTGTACTATATTCACTGAACTTTTGCTACTCACCGGTTTCTCGTGTTGGGTGTGGTGACTCACCCTTGCTGTCTATGCTTCTGTGGAAGTTTGCTATGGAGGAAACTTTGTACCTAAAGCACGTTATTTTGGACCATTAATTGGAAAAGATTTGCAGAGGCAATATGCATGTGCTACTATGTGGAGAAAAAACATCAAAAGACAACACGTGTGTTCTAGACCCATGAAGTGCTCCTGTTCCAGAGAGAATGGAAGTCAACCAGAAGTCTTTCCATTGACTGTACTGGATTTTGGATCAAGTCTTGTGTATGTAAGTGGCGTCCAAAGGTCTGGGCTGTTCACAAATGGTCCATGTCTGTTGTAGTTACCAGGAAATGCAGGGAATGGGCCAGAGTTCAAAGCTTCAGCTTTTCCAAATCCAAGTCACACAGACCGAAAGAAAGATGTCGTTATCCAACGTGCTGCAGTCCTCCAGCGGGCTGAGCTTCCCTGTGATCCAACTCCTCAGCTGTTAAAAAAGTCACAAAAGCTTTGCTGGCTAGAAGTGTCCTGGGCAGGAACTGGTAAATTTCAGTCATTCTGCAAATGCTCGTAAATACATTGGAGCTGGAAATTAGGAGTACAGTGACTTTCTGAGCTGGACCTCTGGTGTAAGTAACCCCATAAGTGCACCGAGGTGTGAGATGGAGACTGAGGAGCGCAGGGAGGGGAATCTCGCGGGAGCATGCTGATCCTGGCAAAGGCAGTAGCCAGAGGGTGTCTTGGGAAGGGATTGCACGGTACAGCGTCTGCCCTTGTGGGGACGAGGTTCCAAGGATATATACACCATCATAAATACACTGACGACTGCAAAGTATGCAGGTACTGAGGGAGCTGCAAAAACACCCAGGCTATGTTTCCACGTACACTGCAACAGCTGTGTGTCCTATGTCATCCTGCACTGGAAAACTAGCGACGTCTCCAATTGAGATTTACATCTCGTGTTGATTTTATGTACCATATTTAAGAGATAACGGGTGCTTTGAACTCGAATTTCCCATCTTCACATCAAAAAAAATAAAAGAAACCTGAAGAATTCTGTTCACTGGAGCAAACCAGATTATTGGTAAAATATTTTCAGGGTACCTTTGCATGCACAGATGGAAGAGGCTTGTAGAAATCATTGTGTAGAAAATAACCAAAATAATTAAGAATTTGTTGATCTTTTCTTGAGCACTGGTGGTCTGGAGAACAGCTGTTTGCCATACATGAAATTAGTTCTCCCTGAGTAATCCTGAGGAGGATCTGTTTGCAACTCCAGGTGAGTATAATCAACGGCACAGTTAAGTAGGATGTAAACTGCCTTCAGCATCTGTAGCCTCTTACTCAGGCTAGCTAAGAAAATAAAAATAACTTCTGGCAATTCTTCACTATTGCCAGGGGGTCTGGTGTGTATAATGAGCAGGACTGCAAAGATGCAAAGTTGCTCCTTGCCTGTAAGCGCCCTGAAAATGATTAACAATTAATTTCTTCCTATAATCTGACCTGGTTTATCAATCTCAGCTTCAGAAACAATTTCCAGCTTTACCTGTCCAAAATATGACAGAAGAGTTTTAAGCTTGGGTTGTTACCAGTGTGTCTGCTGCTGCTAAGAGGAGTACTGGGCGTTGTGTATCAACAGCTGGACACACAACAAAGAGCAACGTCTGTTTGACAACTATTCGTTGTTCAGGAAACTCACGGAGGAGCATAGCCGGATATCATCACTGTTTTATTAAGTCCTGAAAATAAAGCTACAGATAAATTAAATGATGAGATTTTGTGTTTGCACTGAGCGCTCTTCAGTTTGAGCAAGCACCCAGATTTTCAGAAAACCTGAGAAAATAGGGTCAGAGTTAAACACTTTGACTTGCAAAAATGCCGTGAGAAAAACAGCACTGAAGGAGAACGTGCTTGACAGTCACAGAAAATCTGTTCATCCCATCTTCCATCGGTGGTGACAACAAACAGCGCTTTACTTCCTGCTTGCAATGAAAGGTGACTCACAGTGTGGGTGAGTAAAATTTTGCAAGACTGCCTTTCGTATTTGACCAGCGTACCGATCATGCTGCAGACCTTTTATGGATGATTTGGAATATATGTGAGCACAGGATGAATGTGGGGGTGAGAAACAGCTTTTTTCCCACGTAGAAACGATGACCAGACGAATCTCAAATGAGCCTTAGAGCCGTGGTTCAAAACAAGCCTGTCTGCACTGGGCTGAGCTCTAGGAATTCTTTGTAGTGTGCAGAAAGAGCAGGAAACAGGAGCTTGTGCCCTTTTCGGAGTCGGTTTAGGACACCGTAGGTCCATGATCAGGTTGTGCCCGTATGCTCCAGCCCTGTAGGCACACCTGCAGCATCCTGGTAGATGGAGCCCAGACAAACTGATGTCTGGAAAAAAGGGAGTACCTTGAGCCTTCTTGCATGAGAGGCAGTTTTCAATGATGTGGAGTCAGATCCAGTCCTGTGTTCTCAGCCTTGGACCCTGACGTCCAGCCAAGGCAGCCCCTGAGGCCAGGACTCTCTTCCCACGAGCTGTACGGGGTCAGAAGAGCTCCACTGAACACTGAAGCAGGATGTGCAACCCCAGAGCTTTTCCTGGGGGGCACGGAGGGCCAAAGCAACCATGCACAGGTCAGCTGGGTGGCATTTCTCATTCTGCAGCCCAACACGGTCTTCCCTCAGATGCGTGCTCCAAGAGCTGCTTTACTGCTGGAGGGTGCCTTTGGGCAGAACCATCAGATCACAATTTCCTGTCTTCTTCAGCACATCCATCTTGAAACTTTTTTTGCTGCATGGGCCAGGATGCTGCTGCTGGTGTTGCTCCTCCCCATCTCTATCAATTACGCAATCAACTGAAAAGTGGAGTTTAAGATGTGCTCGTTATGTGTTTACCCCTTTTCTGAATAATCACTGAGACCCTGAGATGTGGTGACCCCCCACCTTCTCCCCTTCCCCGTTTCCATTTTCTGCGTGGATCCATCCCGAGTTTCTCCAGAGCTTTAGGGACAGGAGGAAGTTTCTGATTTATCTGATGTCGGCACTCCTGTTGTCTAGCTGTTGTGAAAGAAGTGTCTGGGGGTTGAGTGCGGGGAGGAGAGGGAGAGGACAGAGCAGCTGATGCATGAGACAAAGACAAGACACCCACTGATTTGTTCCTGTCAGGAGTTATCCTCTCCCTTTCTTTGGGTTCTCTGTAGGTACCAACACCTCTGGCTCTGTGACCTGCCCATGGGCAGAAGCAGCAGCAGCAAAGAGTTGTCCATCTGGGAAAAAAACACTGTATTTTTCCTTATTCTGTGCAGCATTATCTTATCTTTGACACATTCACGCTCCTGAGGTACTAATTGTGGGAAAATCAGAAGAGAAGGAAGGCAAGGAGGTCTGGAGCATTGTCTTCAACCACCTCAAACCATTTTCTCTCACTATGCCCAGGGATGCAATTGCCCATCTTTCCGCAGCTGGAATTGCCTAAAGTCACAATGGCACTTTGAAATGAAGGGTATTTGGCTCCCAAATATACATCTGAGTCAATTCGGACTATAATTTCCTTGCAGAAATCTGTCCTGTTTAATAGTCAGATTTTGAATTTTGTATTCTAGACATACCACTTCCACGACCTTTTAGTTACAAAAGTATAATCTAAAGTGAACATTTTTTAAACCTAATTGAGTCTATTTTTGGAAGCTCTCCGGAGATATCCCAACAAGAAAGAGACAATCAGCCAGCAGAAGCAGAGCTTTATGTGCACGTCAGCATTCTCAGCAGTCCCCTCCTGCTGCACAACATGTCAGTGTTCTGATCAAACCCCATCGTCGCTGCTGGGGTTTTCCCAGCTGTATTTCTTAATTTCTGAAACCATGTAGTTTGAGATATGTTTGAAATAGGAATAATTATTACATATTGTCCTTGTGACATTTTTTTATGTTGGAATGAGTTGGGGTTTTTGCAGGGATCATCCGGCTAATCTCTCTTTCCAAGCAGGGTACCACTAGAAGTCACTTGACAGCATCTGGAGCGGATTGCCTGAAGGAAACGTAGGCAAACGTTTGGATGTCTGGCTTTTGTCAGTACCACTGTGCATATTTAATGACGGTATGATGCAAGCAAAGTTCTGTTTTCCTGCTCAGCCTTGTGATCTCAAGGTCTGCAAACAAGTTTCTCAATGCTACTGTGAGAACAGACTTTAATCTGTCGTGTAGGCAACTGAAGGATTTCCATTGCCAGCAACGGGAGGCACAGTCAGGACCACCCAGAGCCTTGGGACGTGGGTACCAAACCCAGCGATTGTAAGGGCAGCGTGTCTCTGGTTGGCACCAGCTTGGCACCAGGATTTTCTGTATGTGCCAGAACACTATCGCATGCAGAGCAGGTGTTTACTCTTTGGTAGTTCCCTGCGCTTCCTTTTTTTTTGCTGCCAGAAAGTGAAGAAATAAGTAGGGCTGCTATTCTTGGCAAATCAGGGTCATATCAAACACAATCTTATGGTTACTTTTCGCTTGTAATAGTCAAGGCAAAGAGTAGTGAAGGGTTCTGGGATTTTTCCTCCCTCTTTTTAGTATAAGCCTCAAATTAGAGCCACTAAGCAAGGACCCTGAGGCTTAGTTTTGCGTATTCAAAATTCTGCTTCAGTTAGTAACTCAGTGCTTTTAAAATTTTGGTTAATTTTGCTGACAGCTGAAGACTATGGCTTTCATGGGACTGCTTTGAAGTTTCTTGCACTAGGACCTCGTCAGAGGTTCCTCCTTAGCTTGCAGCAAGGCTGCTTCCCTGCAGGGACATGGAGCCAGGGCTCAGCTCCCAGCCTGAGCTCAGCTCAGTTCTCTGTGTTGAAATCTCAGCTTCTCCACTGTATTTTTTGTCAGTCAGTCTGCTGCAGAAGCCCTTCAACTGTCCAGCCAGGGAAAACATTTTCAACTACTTGCTGCCCCAGGTGCAACTGGGCAATGCACTGGTGTCCCTGGGGGCAGAAGGGCCCAGCAGTCGCCCCTTCTCAGCTCCTGCCGCCTCTTGTCTCTGCAGTGTCCACCAGCAATGGTCTGTCGGCTCTCGGGGGAGAATGTGTAGCTGGGAAGTCACGTAAGTTGGAAGAAGGGATCCATTGAGAAAGCCTTTTTCGTAACAGAAATTTAAGCCAGATAGAGGCATTGTTCAGAATAACTGGTAGGATAAA
This sequence comes from Pterocles orientalis, assembly GCA_011057875.1. Lineage (NCBI taxonomy): Eukaryota > Metazoa > Chordata > Aves > Pterocliformes > Pteroclidae > Pterocles > Pterocles orientalis. The sequence continues at coordinate 519,891 of WKFP01015568.1, read as the reverse complement.
GAGAAGGGTTAGATTTCCTCCTCTGCAATTTCAGCTTGGCTTCATATTAGCATCCTACAGTATTTTAGCACCTCAGTTAAAAATGGCGTGCCAAATATCCTGGCTCCTGATTTGCAATGCTTCTACAAGTGCTATATTCCCTGTCCTCTCAACGTGCACCAAGCAGCAGCCGTACCGTCCGTTTGTTGCCAGGATGTCAGCTCTAAACAATACGGTAGAAGTCATCACCATCGTCCTATCACGTATTTCTGAGAAGCACCTTCATGCATTTTTCCCAAGTTGCTCTTCTCATGAGCAAGAACCTCCTCGTGCATTAAAAAATTCAATAACTACACATTTTCTAGAATAGACCTTTCCTATGGTACCTGGGAGATTCAACGGCAATTGGTGAGGAGCTCAGAGAGCTTCCTGTCAGACTATGTGCTGTCCATCTATGTAGGTCTAGCTATTGTCTCTTTTTCCACACCAATTGGCTCAGTTTTTGGATCTGTGACTGTGCAGTGCACAGGGGTCCTGGACCACGACCGACACACAGGAGCATCACTGCAAAGTGAATCATCAATAAAGCTCAATAGTGCCAATTGTGCCTGTTCTGTGACCCTTGCATGGTTCTCCAGTGCCAGGGGATGGTGTCTGTAGCCCACCCTGGACCCTGTACAGAACAGAAGAGAAAAGTGATCACATCTGTGGACAAGGGAGGTGAGTGTAACATCTGGATTTCACATGGATGTAACGTGGATCTGAGCAGGCTGCGGCAGGCAGGGCACAGGTTCCTTGTGTGTATACCCAGCAGGTGAGATGTATTTCTGTTTAACAGAAACAGGTATCAAACAGGTCCCCTGAGATATCTGGGGAGCTTGTGGAATTGGATAGGCGTCTTTAAAGATGTTAAACTTCCAGTCCTGTGTCTTAAAAATAGCTGTTGTGTCCTCTCTCTCCACGGAAACACACATACACGCACACTGTATTTTTTATACAAATCTATATATGCATGTACACATGCACTGAAATGACCTTTGATTTTCTGACTAACAGATAATTAACGAACATGTTGAGCTGCTGAGCTAAGGAATTCTTGTAAAAATGCAGTTATTGTTAAAACACAGGATGTGGTTTTCCAAAGGCAGCGAGGGGTAAGGTCTGGCGGTCCCGAGTTACGGTTCTCCTTCTGCATGGTGCTTTGTATTTCATTTTTGAAAAGTAATCTTGTCTCCCTGAGTTTCTGAGCTAAAGTTCACCTCAAAAGCAAGACAGAACTCCACATGTTATCACTACCTGCACGATTATGTAGGTTGAAACCTAGAAGCAGCTCTCAGCGTTATCGCTCAGAGCATCTCCTATGGGCTAAGGGCAGTTACCCAGTAACTAACATGTGTTCGTGTCCCATCATTTGCTGAAATACTTCTCCACAGGCTGATCAATCTCATTTGCTCAAAAAGCAAAACATCTAAAAAAAGAAAACAAAATGTCCAGCAGCTGGAAATTAAAGCTAGGTAAACCCAGGGTTGGCAGTGAAGGTAATAAACAATTAAAACGCTGTAACTACAGGTGTGTAAGCTGTCACAATTTAAATCTTTAACTAAAAGCTGGGCACCCTTGGGAAATGTGTGACCGGGTTCTGAGTGTCACACGGTGCAGATCCGTGAGCAGCATAGATAGGCAGCCACGAGGGGAGAAGGGGTAAATGGGTCTCTGTCCTGGCTCCGATTTTCCAGGTTTCTTGGCAAACTGTAAGTCGGACCAATTGCATTTGATGAGAGCATTGTCTTTGTGGCATGTTGTCTGAACTCGCAGGCACCCATATGGTCTAGGGATTGGGCACAGAGAGCAATACGTGACACACGCTGAGTTAACATCGAACGTATCCCACATGATGCTGATGTAGAAGGACACGGACTTCAGAGAACCATGGGAGTGGGAAAAAGGTTTGGGTCCATGTGTTGGAGAGACGGACGGCTCGCCTTACCTTCTGGGAGGGTGGTGGGTTAAATCCCTCTCTGCATGTGAGTCCCGAGGGTCCCTCTCGAGTTTGTGCAGGTCCTTCACAAAAGCCCGGAGCCCTGGGGGTGCGCCCGAAGGTCTGTGTTACACCGGGGAAGCTGGTCATCTCCGTCAGCGAGGAAGGGAAAGAGGTTCCTCCAGAGACCCGTTCGTTGCGTTTCGGGTTACTGCCTTCAGCCCCTTCTCTCCAGTGCGGGAGGATTCTGGGTGCACTGAATGACAGTTAACTTTGGGGAATACTTCTGGCACCTCATTTCACTCCTAGGCAGGTAGTCTGAGGTGGCAGTTTCCCGTTAGCTCCGCTGGCCTCTCCAGGAGCACCTTGCTGACAGGTTGAAGCGGTTGCATTGTTCAGAGCAATTGCTCAGCCCATGTATTGCTCAGCCCATGTCTGTGTTGTTAGGAGCAATGTTGTTCAGAGCAAGCAATCATTGCTTTGACCCCAGAAGAAGTCTGGAAAACACTCTTGTGGCTAAAACTGCATTTTCCCGTGTGTCCAGAGTTTCTATCTCGTTCCAAGTTTGGTTTACCATGTAGAGTCATTGTGGTGGTGTAAGGAAGAGGATGAGCCAAATACACGCCTCTTTCTGCAGAAAAACATCCACTGGACATGGACAGGTTCTGGCGGGGAGTGGCTTGGCAGCCTGGCTCTCTTGGTACCGCACAGCCTCCCCCAGACAGACGTGTGGTGTCTGCCACCCTCTAGCACGCCGACACAGAGGATGGCCCAAAGAAGAGAGATTCCCCTCTCTTCCCAGGAATGCAGCTGTAGATTAGCGTAGGAAGCCGTGGCTTAAACAGGAGTGGTGAGGAGAGTGATGGCAATGCTGCGGTTGTGGTTCAGGACCCAAGAGACCTAGCGCTGATTTAGCTCCTCTGCTGCTCCCTGGGTAACTCTGCGCGAGTCACGTCGTATCTCCAGGCTTTGGCTTTCCATCTGTGTGTCGAGCCAACGCTCCTCCTTTCTTAAGTTTTGTCAAGACCTGGTGTCTGAAATACTGAGGCTTGATGTAAGGCAAAAGTGAACTCGTGTCGTTATAGAGAGGTCTGCAAGTGATTTAACCGTGCCTTTTAAAGGACAATGTTGTTTGAATGTGTTTTAATCAGGTTCAAAATGCTATACCCAGCATGTTATATAAGCACAACAACATTCAGATGAAAAATTTACACTTTTAGAATGTGGGATTTCTACCCACAGGGATTTCAGAGTGCTGCTTTTTTCCGGTGACACCTGAGCTGCTGTAGTTTACGTACAGCACTACTCCCTCACCTGCTCGTTCAGCTCATCTGAAGCTGGTGAACTACAAACACTGCATCGCACTGATTGTCACCTTCCAGGAGGTCCCTGATGCGCTGCTGCATCACCCACTCAGTGCCCCAGTGCTTTCCCCTTCCTGATTTTTAGGTGTGTGACACCGGAGGTGAAGCACTGTTTGCTTTTGCTCTGTTCTCATATTGCAGTCTAACTTTTTTTTCTTTTTTGCCTGCGATATTTATTTTTCTCCTGACTCATTCAGAATGTCTCAGATGTGCCTGGCTGAGCCCCTCGTCGTTGCCCTGAGCCCAGAGGACAGCTTTCTTCGCCCTACCATAAACCTGCTGCCAGAAGTGTTTCCCTCACCTTTGGCTGTCTGCAATCGTTCCAGATATTTAAAGGTTATCAATCAGAAGAGATGACACAGGGTTGGGGGGAAACCTTGACCTTCAAGACCTGTTGCTGGAGGCTGAGCGGAGTACTCTGGGGTACCTCCAAAGGCACCGGGTGCCTACGTGTGGAAAGCTGAATTCAGGTCCTGACGCTAGCGCCCTGTTCAGTGCTAATCAAGGAAATAAAGGACACCTGATCTTCCCTGCCACAGCCCGCTGCACGTACATCCCTACCTGAACACAAGGTTATAGGACAGACAGAAGTCTTTGTTTACAGAGACAGTCTTAGCACGAGACTTTTTGGGGTACGCTTGAGTGTAAGACAAGGAAGATTGGTGGGGTGGCTGGCAGAGACTGGAAAAGCTGAACACGGACTTCAGGGGGGGAGAAAAAAAAGGGCAATAAAACCAGAATGGCCACGGAAGCATTTTTTTAAACATTTAGCTTTTCGGATAATTTTTATCATTTCCGTAATGGCCATTTACACTGCCAAAATTACTACTAGCCACTACAGTACTATTTCCCACAGATAAACAAAAATTCTGCAAAGACTGAGCGACATTAAGGCTTTGGTTAGAGTAAACCCTGCTCTTAATTTTTGGCTTATGTACATACTTCTTCTAGGAACTGAATTGTTAAAAGACGTTGTCCTTAACCACTTTTTTTGTCATTGGCTTAGACACAAGAGAAGTGAAATATCCTAGAAAGAAGATACGTTGTGGGTTTTTTCTTTTTAATTATAGTCAGCTTGTGATATTTTGCAGCATTGAACTTTTCACTCACATTTCCAACCCCCTAAATTGTCATTGAATCAAATGATTGAAAATAAGATGCTTTCAGATATTCAGATCTGCTTTGTGTTCTGAGTGGCCGCTGATCTCAAGGGAGGATTTTTCTTTATAATTATTTGGACCCTAATAGAAAACCTTTACACACATGATGTCCATGGCTCTTGCCCTTACACAAGCAGAATTGAAACTTTGGAAGTGGAAGAAAGACTGTATAGCAGTGTCAGAAGTGAGTGTACGAGAGGCAGTTAATGTGCCTCGTTAGTCGGGATAATAACTTCTCAGGCTCCCTGAGACAGGACCCGTTCTAGAGGGTGTCTGCTCCAGGAAGGATTCGATGTCAGACCATACACCCAGAGACTCAGCCATGCGCGGTGCTTACCTAACCCAGAAATGCCTGTGACCAAATTAATACTCTGATTTGAAATCTTCCTGGCTGTTTAGTGCCCATGTATTGTGTGGGATCAGGATAACAGAATGTGTTTAAATCCTAGAATAAAAGCTCCTAGAATAATCCTCCTAGAAAATAAGCTCCTAGAAATCCTAGAATAGAAGTGTTTGCAATGCTCTGGACATATTTGGGCACCTACCAGCTCAAAGGCATTTTTTGAAAATAACATGTTTAGAAATGTCTCTCTTCCCTCTGCATATCAACGACGTGCACACACACAGACCTAGTGGCTTTGGAAAAGTGTCCAAAATCCTCCCTAAATAAGATTCCAGGGGTAGAAATTACACTGGTGCTGTCTCCGTAAGCTCAGCATCCTGACGCTGTGGCTATTTCACACCAGTTTGATGCAAACTGTAACTGGAAAAAATCTCACGTGATAACTGGCTAGAGATAAAGCCATTGAAAGCCAAGCAATTAGCAACAACATATCTGGAGAATGATGTCTTCTCCACTGGCCAAGGTGTATAAATCTAGCAGTTGGCAGATTATTCTATTTACAAATAGAACAGCAGCGGAAGATTAATTCTTGAGGTCATCATCCTTGAATCCGAAGGAGAAGCTGAAGAATATTGTCCTTGTAAAGTCAGCTGTTACTAGAGTTTACAAGCTATTACCAAATCTATTACTAGGGATGCCATAAGGTAAGGAAGAAAGCTGAATTCTTACATCCTACCATTTATTTTTATGTATTTAGGAACTCAGTCCATCCTGGAAACACTTTAGAATGGGCAGTCTGCGCTGGGTGGCCTCAGGATTTTTATAGGTGTGACAGAGCAGATCAACAGAAACTGTCCCAAAGAAAGGGTCTTCTTTCTCTCTGCTCTCTGCATCAGTTTTCCTGTGTCTTTCAATTTTTTCCTGTTGGTTACCCTTTTCTAGAATTCCTCATTGCTCTCATCTGGACTCTTTCTAATTGATCCGCAGGTTTCTTACACTGGACGAAATACTCCAGCTAACTCTTGTCATCCTAAGCATATGAAAAGGAATTTTTTTTTCATGTCCTTTGCAGGTAAGGCTCCTGTTTCTCCATCCTTTTGTCATCTTTAATTTTTTTTTTTTTTCTCCAGGACTTTCTTTTGAGTCTGTTCAAGGATCTTCTCATTCAATTTTCTAAAATTTCTGCACTTTTCTCCCTTCTTTGTTGTTTTCTCCTCCCTTCAGCAGTCTTAGTTTTTTT
>WKFP01015568.1:483692-504765 GCA_011057875.1 Pterocles orientalis | reverse complement strand
TCTGTTCAAGGATCTTCTCATTCAATTTTCTAAAATTTCTGCACTTTTCTCCCTTCTTTGTTGTTTTCTTTTTTTTTTTTTTTTTTTTTTTTTTTTTTTTTTGCCAGAAGGAAGAGGAATTAGTGACAAATGGGTGAATCCCAGAAGTTCAGTTCTTTATCTGATGGCTCTCTAATGATGAACTTTTACATTTCCAAAATTGGCCTGCAAAGTTCGTGAGAACAGAGGACTCATGAGAAAAGACTGCCTTGCACGATTTTGTGTGTTTCCCCCCTTTTCTTTTGGCAAAGCACACAGTCTGACTTTGGCGTTCTGACTCACAGACGTTGCCAGAAACCGGAAGCACAAAGGCACACGAAACCAAAGAAAAACGAAAATAAATTAGCCAAGGGTTTCGAAGCTAAAAATAACTTGGTTTGTGGAGTTCAAGTTTTAAGAAAAGGTTCAGGGTCGGGAGCTGGAAAATGTCTAATTGGATATGGCTTGAATTTACCCATTGATACAGTTTTTTGAAGTTTTACAATCTGGACCTTGTGTTCGACGTGGGTCCGAAAGAAAGAGGATTTGTGTTTATTCTGTCCAGTTCCTGCCTGGCTGAGGATCAGCAAGCTGTTTGATGTGCTGAGGGCACTCCCACCACGGAAGAGGTGATCCCTGCCGTGAAGAGGATGCGCTGGGAGGAGGCAGACAGAAGAGCGCTGTTGTCCAGAAAATAAAAACGAGGAGTGTGCCTCGCCCGGTGGCAGGCGGAGGAGCAGGACTTTCTTCAGAATCAACTCTCACAAAGAGCATTTTCTGCCTTGAAGAACAAAGCTTTCTGACACTATTCGTTCCGACAGCAACCTTGGCTGTAGAAGCTGGAGGCTAACCGTAAACCGCACGTGGTGGAGGGGATCAAAGTGTTGTGAGGGTCAGGGCTGCGTGGCGAGGTTCGCAGGGGTGTGAATGCCAACGCCTCTAACAGGAGTCGCCTTCAGCCACCTCTTAAAAAGCAGAATTCCTTATGTTTTATGAGAAACTAAAAGGTGCTTTTTCACATGAAAAAATATAAATAATTTTTCTGCAAATGTATTTCTGCATAAAATTGTGGCTTTGTGTAAATCCAGAATGATTTTGTATAGGATTGAATGGCACCTAATATTTGCTACTACAAAGAATGGCTGATGAAAATAGATTTTTTTTTTTCTTGAAGCCATAATACTCTTTTCCAAACATGGAATGTGATAAAAGAAAAATGGACATCTTGATACATCTGCTATTACTCTTTTGAGCACCAAAAAATGAATAGAGCACTCTGCTTACACTCAAGCATCTATCTTTTGGTTGGGTTCCAGATAAGAGCTTGTTTTTGACTGAGACATTAATAAGAATTTCTAGGTGAACTCAGAAAAGAATTTTAAAAATCACAAAATACAAGGATTCAAATCTCCACTTTATGTAATAAATTTGTTGGTAAATGGATAATGTGCCAGAGCAGAAACAAATATGAATGATGGAGCACAGAACAATCTTTCAAAAATGAAGTCATAAAAATTTAATGTGTCTGGAAGAAAATGAAGTCCAAATGTTTTGCATTACATTTAGGAAACCAGTGCATTTTAATATGACTTACAATTTTCACTGCAGAGCTTGTTTTCTCAGCAGTTATAGTGGATAATGTAATCACAGGAGGAAAAGATAAATATTTCAAACCAAACTGAAAGCGACATTGCATTAGTTGCAGCAAATAAAACTGGTTACTGTCTGTAAGATGTTCAATACATGGGTGCCCATACAAATTCTTAGTGATTCGCACACGAATCACAGAACTGTAGCACAAAGGGTGCAAGTCCTGAAGCCATGTTACAGGTTCAAGGGTGCAGAGCACCGATCTACCTTAAAGGTTCCGAGTTTTGTGAGATGCTTCAATGTTCCTCTGCAGTTTAGCTCAATATGCAACTATATGCAAAGATCAAACGTTCTGCACTTTAAAAATCTCGCTTCCTCCTGAGAATAATTGTGCATAAGCTACGCACTAATTACAGCTTTTATACTCCTCCACCGAAATGTATTTTGTACAAATCAGTTCTTCCAGTCCTGTTTGATGTCCTCTCAGGGACCTATTTACCGAAGGGAATTCTTGGTGTTCTCATTAGTCCATACTGCCTGACATGTTGCTGGAGAGAGGAGTGAACACTGTTAGCACGCTAGCAACGAGGTAAAGTGCTGAGAGACTCAGAAAAAAGCACCAAGCAATTTATTTACGTCTCACCAGAAGATCTGAGTCAATCCAATGGGCAGCGCTGCCAACAAGCAGACAAGCGAGCGGCGTCCAGCGTGATTCGCTGCCCTTGAGGCATCGGTGCCTCCAGTGACCCCTCCTGATGAAACCCAACCTGAAATCAAGAGTTGTGGAGACAAAAAGGGAGGCCAGTCTTCATTAGGGGTTGTCCACCTGGAACAGAGAGTATGCTGGGAAGGGGATCCATGGAGCAAGAGGAGTGATATGCAGGGAAGAGTAGGAATGGGTCATCTTTTCTACTAAGGATCATCTTGACTTCACAGAGCTCTGTAGGGCAAAACTAGAGACATGCTTATTGGGAGCTTCTGCATCAACTTCGAGGGGGAATTCACACTGGGCTACGGACATCTTGACTGATAGGAAACAGAGGAAGAGGCCTCTTCCAACCAGCTGCTGAAAGCACCTATTGTTATGGGTGGCCTCAACCATCCGTAGACAACTGCTGTGGGGGCAATGTGGCTTCATGCGACCAGCCCAAGCCTAGACTGTGTGGGTGACACGTTTCCAACACAAATGTTAGAGGCTGTCCAGAGGTTTCGTTCTGTAGGACTCACTGCTCACAGACTGAGAAGGACCGATGAAAAATGCAGTCAATGGTGGCATCTCAGGCTGCAGGGAATGCAAAGCAATGGAGTTCAGGATCTGGAGGAAGGCTAGAAATAAAGCTACAGAGCTAGGGCTCTAGGCTTTCAGAGAACAGACTTGGTTATTTAAGGAATTGCTAAGTAAAATCCTCTGGGAAGCAGCCATGCAGGGGCAGGGTGCTCAACAGGGCTGGAAGACCCCTTCAAAGCGAACCCACGGAGGGATCAGGAACAAGCCATCCTTTTGTCTGGGAAAACTAGAAGTTTCAATACAAGGCCAGCTTGGCTGAAAGGCATCTTTGTGATGGGAGAGCAAGTTAGAAACTACTTCATCTGGGCATATTCATATCCCTCAGACTGACCAAAAGGTGCTGAAATAGTTGGCTGCTGTGGTTGCCTCGTTGGCTGCTAGGATTGCAAGGCTCCTGTGTATTGTCTGTGAAAAACTGTGATGAATGGAAAAAGCAAATATTACAGTCGTATTCAAGAAGGGCAAAAAAGAGGATCTGGAACACTCTCAGCTGCTGGCTCACCTCAGCCCCTGCAAAGACCAATGTACATGTTCTTCTCCTGGAACCCATTTCTAAACTGGAACATGACAAGGAGGTAATCAGAAACAGCCATTCCTGTTGCCTTCTGTAGTGAAATGACTGGTTATGGGAAAGAAGGGAGGGAGGTGGATGTGCCTTAAGGTTTCTGACCCTGGAGTGCTCATCTGGAAGCTGAGAATGCATGGGCTGGATTATCAGACCATTGGGCAAGTGGAAAACTGGCTGGGCTGCCAGGCCAATGTTATGGATCATCAATGGCCCCATGCCTAGTTGGCAGCCAGTAACTCCAGGGTTGGGAATGGAGCTGATGTCCTTCAGTATTTTTATCAGTAGCTTGTATGATAAAACAGAAAGCACTGTCCAGAAAATCCGCAGGGTCTTTAGCTAGGGAGGAGCTGCTGACACAGCAAAGGACACAGTTTCTATCCAAATTGACCTTGAGACACTTCAGGATTGGGCCAGCACGAATTTCAACAAAAAGAGTACATACCTGCACCTGTGAGAATGGGAACTGGGTGGGTAGCAGCGTTGCTGCAGAGGATCTTGGGAATACAGAGGAGGGAAAATACTTGCAACATGTGTCAGTTGGAAAGGTCTCTGGAGGTTGTCTTGTTGAACCTTCTGCCACTAGATCAGCTTGCTCAGAGCCTTGCCTAGTTGTGTTTTTGATATCTCCAGGGATGGAGACTCCACAACCTCAACCCGATACAGTGCTCGTCTACCCTCACGGTGGGAATTATTCTTTATACTGAATTGGAATTTTCTGTGTTCCAACTTATGTTTGTTGCCTGTTGTCCCTTCTGCACCTCTGAGCAGAGTGGCTCTGTCCTCTGTGCACCTTCCCACCTTCTTTCTCCATTCTGATCAAACCCAACTCCCTCAGTCCCTCCTTGAACGTTCTGTGCTTCAGCCCCTTGGCTACCTTGGTGACTCTCGTACTGGAGTGAGTCCAGAGGCCAGTATCTTTCTCGTACTGGAGTGAGCCCTAAACTGGATACAGAACGTGGTCTCATAAGAGCTGCAAAGAGGGAAGAGTCACTTCCCTTGACTGGTGGCTAAACTCTTTTAAATGTGGCCCAACAGCTGGTTGACTTTCTTTGCTGCACGTGCACACTGCTCACTCATATTCAGCTCCTTTTCCACAAGGACATCAGGGGCTTTCTGGAAAGCTGCTTGAATATGAGCCAAAAGTGCACTGCCATTGTGAACAAGGAAAAAAAAGTCCATAGCAGGCTACATCAGGAAGATGTGACCAGCAGATTGGAGGAATTTATTATAATCCTCTGCATGAGTCTGGTGAGACCACATCTGGAATGCTGCAACCTGTTTTAATTCCCCTTTAAAAAAAATGGATGTTGAAAAATGGGGAAAGTCCAATGGAGGCCTTCTTCAGTGTTCAGGGATTTTGAACAGATGGCCTTCGGAGAGGGATTGGGAAGCTGGGCTTGCTCAGCATGTTAAAGCAGCAGCTACGGGATAGCCTGGCAGCAGCCTATAGATCCTTGAATGGCAGTTGCAAAAGCTACAGAACTTAACCCTTTGCAGCAGTGGCAGTTGATAAAATGTGAGGCAACAGCAGAAAGTGCAGGTTGAGAGGTTGGACATTAGGAAAATCTTTTTTACCGAGAGGGTAGAGAAGCACAGGAATAGGTCACCCGGAGAGCTGATGGAGTCTCCACTTTGGAGGATTTCAAGACTTGGCTAGACAAAGCTGTGGCAGACCTGATCTAGTGCTGGCAATTGTTCCTCTCTGAGTGGGATTTTGAGACCTGCAGAGGTTCGTTTCAGAAACATTTCGGTGATTCTGTGATCAGATGCTGTTTGGCAGGAAGCCCTCAGACAAATAAACCGTGCTGCTCACCAGAAATCATCGTTCCTTTTCAACACTCAAGGAGGCACAGCTGGAATGAACAACCCTTTCCACTGACAATGGCCAAGAGGAATGGAATCCTTTTTTTAAATTATTTTTATTTTGGACTTGGCTGTAGTGATTCACACGTTGATTTTGACCTTCCTGTTTCATTTCTATAGTTCTCTTTAGCTAGAAATGAAACCACTTACCTTATAGTAGCTAAAAATGATTCAGGATTAGCAGCCATTCTGCTCCGATAAGGCTGGAAAGCCTGTCGTTACTATTTCTTCACTGCTTTGTCATTCTAAAATAAAAGATGGCCAGGTGAGTGTATTTTCTGGTGAGTAACTAGAAGTTGATAGTAAAGTCTATTGGTGTGGTGGCGACTACTACAAGGACGGAGATTCCTGGTGATTCGACCTCTCTTCTGGTGGATGCTGAAGCAGTGGCATTAAACCCGATTTCCCAATGAACCTCAATGGCCATTTAGTCAAGTGCAACGACCGACTGTGAAAGAATCCAGAAGTATCAGGCAACTTCTTGTTGATAGTAGAGATGGAAGTATCCTTAGAGAAACAAGCCTGTATTTTAGTTCATATTAGCTTTGTTATGCTGTTAGTATACTTGGGTTAAGCTATGTTCAGTAGAGTCATGCCTGTTCACCTCAAACGTTACTTGATCAAGGACGTCCTCCTTCATGTGTCACATTTATACGTGAATGCATTCTCTTGACATTATGAGCTCATTTGATATAATTGTACATATAGGCAAAAAAAGGATTTTTTTTTTTTACCCTGGTTCTGATGCTTAGTACAAGTAGGGCAGAAGACTTCATGTCTGGTGTTCCTGATTTTGAACGAGCAGGAGGCACGACGTGGGTTGCTTTGTTTATACGTGTTGGCCAATAACGCCGATTGGATGGTGGGCTGGGACCTGGCACGGTTGACAGCATTCAACGGCTCGCTCTTTGAAGGGAAAAGGGAGCATTGAAGCTATGAATTGCGTTATTCCTGCAGATGCAAAAAAGAAGGCATGGCTGCCTGCTCAGAATTTTAATTGTTTTATTAATTGCATGTATTTCAGTGAAGTTTTTGACTGGAAACTGACAGCCGCTTCAAGCTGATCAAATGGTTGGAATTATCTGAAGTCTTATGGTGTGTTGTGTACTGGAGTCAGACAAAGGGACTGAGAGTTTCCAAAGCCTTTGGTCCTCTTGTTCCAAGCAGCAGGTTAATTTTTAAATGCTGAAATAACTTTCAGTTCTAAACCAAAAGCAATGTCACACTGCTGTAAAAGCGAATAAAAGTTCTTTGCAAAGAGAATGCTTAACTGAACAGTCGGAGGACTGTGCCATTTGGAATGCAGGTATAAAGTTAATCGCTGGTCTGTTTAGATTGGAGTTATTTAGGGAATGAAGAATTTCAAAATGTTTTTCATTAGTCAATGTTGTTGAAGAGGTGACCTGGCAAAGCATAAAACCTGTGTGTCAATTAACAGGTTTCTGATGGCCAGAAAACCATTATTTGTGATTCTCCCTGAGCCTAGAAATGGCTCCCACACTATAAATTATAATGATTTCTTTCTCTTTTCATACTCAGATCTCCAGGTCTTTAACATTTTCCCAATAGCAATACCAAATGTTTGGGGATGTGCGATAGTGTACGAACCCCAGTTTTACGGACACATATGCACTGTATATCCTGCTTGCGAAGAGCCCTAAATCAATGGGAATATTTTTTGCATTTGAAATTAAGTAAGCACACAACTGGCAAAGCCCGAGCAGCGTGTTCGTTTTCTTTTTTTCCTGTATCAAGTTAGACCCCTGCTGTGGGAAAACCATGGCATGTTTTCCAGGGAAATCTAGTTCAGAAAATAGTCTTGTTTCAGAGATTCAGATGATGTAAAATACAGGCTTTTATAAGCCTCCTGGAAAAAACTGTCCCTTACCTAGAGGTTAAAAAAGGATGAAGCTGCTTGGAGAGAGCTCAAAGTAGGAACTGGGCCATTGTGGTTCTTTTATTGCCTAACTACCTGGACAGATGTAACCAGCTGTCTGCAACAACCAAGGTATGCAGAAGCCAATCCAGGGATGTATGATGACCCGACTTCTGCAGAACTTCTAATAAAGACGAATGGTGAAGAGCCCAGAGTCTGACCTCTGTCTCAATTAAGAAACTGTGACAAATGGACTGCAGCTCTGGTTGCAATTTTTAGCTCAAGATCTGCACAGCGTCCTTGTTAATGATGCCAAGAGGACAGAACTCTCCCTCCCTTTATGGGATATGCGGTACTAGTTCTGCTTTATTTTGTAAGTTAGGAATGTACCGATGAGTAGTTTCTTTTTGGGTCGACAGGAGTGTTGCCACTAGAGATTTTTAGAAGTGTTTTCCATCAGTTTAAACAAAGTTTTGAAGCAGGTAAGAAAGAGGAGCAACTGTATTTCTGCAACAGAACTTTACTTTAGCCTTCCTATTCCTACACATCTGCATACACCATGTTCCTGCTGGTTCTAAAGCCCCCTGTCTCCCAGCTTTCTTCTAACTCTCCCTGCTTTAGACTTTCCTCTTCCACTGTTGTATCCACAGCTGGACTAAAGCCCTTTGGAAATATTTTTCACTAGTGTTTGACCATCTCTTGTCAGATCCCCCACAAGAGACCAGTTCAGTTTCTGATTCCAACATGGGAAAAGACCACAGAGAATCACAGAATCATAGGATGTTTTGGCTTGAAAGGGACCTTTAAAGCTCATCTAGTCCAAACCTCCTGCAATGAGCAGGGACATCTTCAACTAGAGCAGGTTGTTCAGAGCCCCATCCAAGCTGACCTGGAATGTTTCCAGGGATGGGACATCTACCACCTCTCTGGGTGACCTGTTCCAGTGTCTCACCACCCTCATTGGAACAAAATTCTTCCTCGTAACTAATCTAAATCTACCCTCTTCTAGTTTAAAGCCATCACCCCTTGTCCTATCACAACAGGCTCTACTAAAAATCTGTTCCCACTTTTCTTGTAAGCCCCCTTTAAGTACTGGCAGGCTGCTGTAAGGTCCCCCCGGAGCCTTCTCTTCTCCAGGCTGAACAACCCCAACCCTTTCAGCCGTTCCTCACAGGAGAGGTACTCAGTGCTCAGATAATTTTTGTTCTCCTCCTCTGGACCCTCTCCAACAGGTCCATGTCTTTCCTGTGCTGAGGACTCCAGAGCTGGACGCAGTACTCCAGGTGGAGTATCACAAGAACAGAGCAGAGGTGGAAATCACCTCCCTCAACCTTCTGATCACACTTTTTACACAGCCCAGGATACAGCTGGCCTTCTGGGCTGAGTGCACGTTGCCAGCTACTGTCCAGCTTTTCATCCACCAGTACCCCCAAGTCCTTCTCCACAGGGCTGCTCTCAATCGCTTCACCATCCAGCCTGTATTGATACTGGGGGTTGTCCGGACCCATGTGCAGGACCTTGCACTTGGCCTTGGGGAACCTCATGAGCTTCACATGGGCCCACTTCTTGAGCTCATCCAATTCCTTCTGGATTGCATCCTGTCCATCAGGCATGGCGACCGCACTTTCTCAGCTTGAGAAAGACCCTGTCTTCTGTCTGTGATTCCCCATCATCCCAGAGGAAACACAGAAACAGAGAGGTGATCCCCTTAGGACAGGCTTTTATTGTTTTCCTAGTTAACTGGTTAATCTGCTTCTCACATTGCAGGTTCAATGAGAAAAGCAGGGACAGTAAATGTATTAAGAATGATATTATCTTCTTCTCTAGATTACAATGCTACTAAGCTTACTAATGAAAAGTCTGATACTTTTGTGAACAAACAGATACTATATGTTTTTTACTTGAGCAAGCAACATTCCTTTCTATTGCTGTATTAGTCTGGACATCTAAACCCACTCATCACTTTATTGGCCAAAGTACCACACACTAGTCCTTGTGACACAATCTGCTAAGTCTAAAGACTAAGCTGATGGAACAGAATGCACCAAAACACGTAAAGAAGGGTCAAAACCACGTACTTAGGAATTTTTGTCTTTTTGTTTACAAGATAACATCCCATTTTATTGGAAAAAGCAATGCATTGTGAACAAAAACATGGCTTTGCAAACACACCTTGAGGAAGCACCAGGATTTACCAAGAATATATATTTAAAAAAATATCTTGACAGCACAGTTCAGCTTAAACAAAGGAAGAGAGCCTTTCTTTAGTCTCCACTCAAATGCAGATAAAATTAATAGCTTCTGAACTATTTTTTTGTGTCATCTAGGAGCCAAAGGAAGGAAATAAGAGGAAGCTGAACTTCCTCTCCTCTAAGTCAGTATTAAACTAAAAGTAATAACTCCTTTGTTGGATTTTTCTTAGAGAAAAGAAAGGAACAGAAGGCAGCCCCTTGCCCCAGTTGCTTACCCACAGTTTGCAACACCAGGACGCGGAGGAGGCTGACCTGCAGCAGCTCATTGTGAAAAGCCAACAGCAACCTCTAAAGAGCCCATCCTAACAAATCTAATTGCTGGCAGCTGTGGGTCCTTCAACATGATTTCAGGGTGGAGTCTCCTGGTTACAAACCCCTGCAGGCTCCCGAAATTCTGCTAGTAAAATGGATTAAACCTGGGAATTCCAGTACTGCTGATTTCTTGGCAGGTTGGAAATAATCTGCATAATGCAAGCTGTTCATCACTGGGTCTTTGTGAAATAATGTTATTTCTTTGAATTTGCTTACTATAAAATAGCCCTGGTTTAGAGTTTGTTACTCAGTTTGCTAAGGTTGCCTGAGAAGTAAGTGGAGCTCATAGAATAATAATAATGTTGTGTATTTTATTTATGCTACAGGTCTTGCTCTCTGGTCAGCCTCTATGACAGTTATTCTGACCATACTATCGCTTCAGCAGGCTTTCTGGTGTCTTTGTTCTCCAGGTCTCACTGGTAGAGAGAGACACAGGACAGGACATGGGATTTCCCGGGTGATGCTGGATGAGGGGGAGAAAGCCCCCCACCTATCTATGAGAGGGTCCTGGCTTAATTTCCCTGTTCCTCCTAGCATCCGCAAAATAGCCCTTGAAGAGGGTCAGACTCAACTTCGGTCCAGCTCTTCTTCCCATCTCCAGCTGTAGCCTGGATGATGGAAGGAAACACTGAACGAGCAAAGTGCCTGGTCAGCATCGGCTCCTTCCCGGCCCCGGACGCCCAGCCTGGGCGGCTGCCAGAGCAGGAGGCTGGTGGGATGCTGCCCATCGTCTTCAACAGCTGCCAACGCGACTGTGAGTTTGTCTGATCCATTCCTGAAACCCACGTACAACTGTGGCCCTCAAAACACCCTTCAGAAGTGAGTTTCACAGCTCAGTATGATTTCTAGGTGTGGAAATCTGTGTCCTTTTGTTTGTTGCACACTAACGTTTGGTGCTGAATGGTTTTCCCAGTAATGTGTCACCTTCTGCAGGCTCTAGGTGGTTGCCTGGGTGTTATTCCTAGAGATGTGTTTGTATATGTTTGCTCTTAGAAAAACAATTATCAAAACTCCAGTGGTTATTACTCCGCATGTTCCTTTATTGCCCAGTTTATCTGAGCAAAGAGCTCGTCCGGGTAAAACTCTCACTGACGCTGAGCAGCTTCTGAATATTCAAACCCTGCATTGGATAGGGGCTGAAGTTCTTTCTTTGCAGTTTATATGAACTTGTTGAGAGAAATGGATCTGGTTCAGACCTCAGTGTGCCAATTTAAATGAAAATTGATTTTACAGAAAGGCTGCAGAATTGGCCCAGGTGTGGCCCGCTGGGTTGGTACACGGCCCATTGTCTCCAGGTAAAGACTGAGATGCAGCCCTGGGATGTTTCAGGATGAAATTTTTTTATTTGGAATACTGATCACAACTAAGGAGTTATTATGTGAGATTGAATAATATAAAGAATATTTCTAAAGTACGATTCAATTCATAACCACTTGGGAAAGCATCCTGCAGCAACAGGAATGAAAGCGAAAGCATCAGCATCCCAAATTCATTCACTTTCTAATTAAAAACACATTCTGGGAAAAAGAGAGAGGTTGAATGTACAAAGTGTGTATAGAAATGCATATACTCCTGTACAGCTGAATTCATTCACGAAGCTGAGAACAAGCCTGTGAATGAAATGTGTGGACGGGCCTTTGCAGGGAGCTACCTGTCCCTTTTACTGGCGTCTGCTCTGGGCCAGGACTCAGGGACACTGGGCTGGCACAAGGCATGGCAGACCGGATTTATTCAATCTAGGAACTAGAAATCTTAAGACTAACAACAACAGCAAAAATCCACTATCAGATCATACTCACTGGGCCAAGTACAACCTCTTCTTTACAGTAGGGACATGAAAAATTGGCTCTAAGAAGTGGACATTTTGTTTAACCAACATTAAAAATCAATCAACCCAACAAACGAACCCCTGCTGCTGCATATTTTGGTCCACTCTAAAAAAAACTGTGGGAAGACTGCAATAAACATCCTTATTAATGAAAACTTAGCACAGCATGTAAAAATATTTAGATTTCAAAATTTACCAGAGACCAATCCCTGGCAGCAATTCTGCCATTTCCCAGCAGCCCACTCCAAGGGGTAAGGAGTCCTGGCCACCGCTCTTTGATCTGAGCTCCTAGGCTGCTGGAGTTTTATGAAAAGTCTTCCTGGCTTCCAGGTTGTTACGAGTCTGAGTCACAGCACGGACTGTACCCCACTAGGGAGTGGAGGCCACTGAGCTTGGGAAGTCTGAAATAGCCTGGAGAGATGACAGGCATGGCCCTGAAACCTCTCTTCAAGTCCAGCTTTGCCAGCCTGGCTACCCAGGAACAGCCTGGTGCACCCAACGGGGCAGATGGGATCACATCACAGCTCAGCTCTCCAAAGGACACCCGTGGAGTGCACGACATATCTAGGCTCGTTTGATACGTGATGAAACCCCTACAGTCCTGCCATACTCTCCTGCAGCCCAGATACACACAAGATGGAGCCAGGTCAACTCACTTTGGGTTTCAACACTTTTGCATGCTCTTCTTTCCATGATCGTCTTTCTTCTTTCCTCCTCATTTTTTTCTTTCTCCAGTTCTATTTTTGGGAAGAGGTTTAGGTTCTCAAACATGGGCCATTTTAGGTGCTCTGTGGTATCTGAGGCACGTTGGCATGGGGCTGGCACGTATGGCACGGGATGGGCAGCGAGGTGCCTCCCGATGTGGTGCTGGGATATGTCGCAGGGGCAGGACTCCAGGATGCCATGAGGCAGCTGCCAGAATCCTGTCTTTGATGTCAGGGGTAGGAGCCGTGAAAGCTGGGAGGCTTGATGAGGGAACAGGCGTGGGCTGGGTGGCTGTTGCAGCTTCCTCTCTCGGTGGAACATGGAAGCAAAGGGGAAAGAAAACGAACAAGGCAAGTACAAACATATAAACAAATATGGTTTTGTAAGCTGCCTGCGGCGAAGACAGACATTCCTGTGCTGGAGGCCAGCAGCATTTCCAGCTGACTCCTCTTGTGTCCTGTCCTTGGCTTGCAGATGAAAGATTAAGAGGGCACAGGCCAGCCAGGACTATTAGTGACACCCCACAGGCTGCAGTCCTGGGTCACTGGCAAAAGCCTTCGGTACGACCGTACGAAATAGCTGTGACAAAAGCGAGCAAACAAAGAGAGCTTTTTTCCACCCAGAATAAAAATAGCTGGAAAAACCCTCTCCGGCCCCAGAATGCAACACCCTGTTCAGGAAAGCAAAGACAGTCATGATAATGGGAAAAACAACTTATAACTGGTTTACACTTTGTGCCAGGCTGTCGGTAAAGGATGCGACTCCAGAGGCTGAGGGGCTACCTAAAATAGTGTAGAAATAATTAAATCCAACAGTTCGCTTGTAGCAGCTTCCCACCTGAACTGAAAAGTTATTTTCTTGTTTGTGTTTACTCACCATCAGTTGGATGCTGTACAAAATACAGAAGCACAAGAAATAAAGAGTTTGCTCTCGGGAGCTGAGAGACAAAAACCTATAAATGTGTGAAGGAGCAGAGTGAAAAATCCAAAGGAAAGGATTGTTCCATTGGATATTCTTAGTAAAGTTTGTTGTATTGGGTGGTGTTTTACCATTGCTCAATTAATTTGTAAGTGTAGGTGCTCTTGGTTTTGGCTGCGGGTTGACGACAGCTATATGGCCATATAAGCTATTGCATATAGCACTGTGCAGCGTCAAACATCTAAAGGATAAACAAGACAAAATCAAATTCTCTTCCAGCCTTCAGCTGCTCGCTCATTAAGCAACGTCCTTCTACATCAAACCTTTTAAAGCTCTTGCGTATCACCAAGGTTATGGGCGCTTATCACCAGTGGCAGCCCTGGCAAGCTTTCCCTCCGGATTTTATTGCTGAGCACTGTGTCACAGAGTATGAAATATCTTTTTTTGGTTAGTTTGGGGTCAGCTGTCCCCTCCCATCTTCTTGCCCACCCAGCCTACTCGCTGTGAGGGCAGCGTGAGAAACGGAGCAGGGCTTGATACTGTGTAAGCACCGCTCAGCACCCACTGAAACATCCCCGTGCTGTCAACGCCGTTGTCATTCCAGATCCAAATCATATCCCTAGGCAAGCTGCTATAACAAAAATTAACTGTCTCAGCCAACTACATTGGAGCGACAATCTACCCCAAACGCCAAACGATAACCAAGTGAACTGTGATGGTGACAACAACAAATGTTTTCTGGCAGAATCTGAGGTATGAACAGATCACCTGTATTTTGTTATTGTGACCTTGAACTGCAGGGGAACAGAGTGACCAGATGTTTTAGTTGCTTTCTGTTTTGTTAGTTGATCCTCCCAGGAGCTCTGGTTGGTGTACCTTTGGTTAACATTGTCCGTATCACACGTTGGCTCTGTACATGCGTAGTTAGTATAAAGAGTTACACAAAGCGCAACCCATGAGTCAAGACGGACCAGAACAGGTCACAGCGTTATGACTCACAGTTTGTTTAGGTTCCTGAAAACGCAAAATGGGGCTCTCCATCCA
The DNA here is from genome assembly GCA_011057875.1 of Pterocles orientalis. NCBI lineage: Eukaryota > Metazoa > Chordata > Aves > Pterocliformes > Pteroclidae > Pterocles > Pterocles orientalis. The sequence continues at coordinate 490,503 of WKFP01015568.1, read as the reverse complement.
CAGAGAGCTCAGTGCCTGTTTTGTCCACTTTTCGATGTGTGCCAGTAACCGGCCAGTCGTGCCTCCGGTTCTGCCCGTCAGGGTTCCGCCACAGATGGCGCGGTCTCCTTCAGTAAATGGAAACCTTTTGGTGAATGAATCAGGGCTGAAACTTCAAATAAGTAAATTTCATTACAGATTTAATGAGCTCCATGTGTTCAGTATCAGCAGCTTCTAAGGAAGGTTTGTTACCAACGGAGAAGAACAGCCAGCAGGAAATAGTGGCACGCTGCATTAAACCTGAGCACTCTAATCAAGACAAGACACGGGTGTAAGTTCAGCTCCTTTGATGTATCGCTGCCCAACGGTATTAGCTAACAACTATTTGTTTGCTCAGTTTCCTTGAGGGAACAGATTGTGTTGGATGACATTTATTTTCTGTGCTATCGGATGAAAGGACAAGTAAAGATTTTCTGAAGTAATTTCAACTCAACAAGCAAATTAGCAATGCCACTGAGGGTGGGAGGAAAAAACCCTGTTTGATGCTGCTGATGGCACAGTGTCTTTTACTGTGTCTGAAGAAAGCAATACTGAGAGCACTAAGAATGATATTTCAAAGGAAAAAATGTTTATATCATGAAAAAATAATGTGACATCTGTAACGCTGAGCTCAACCTGTGCTTTACCAAGCGACCCAGGATTGTTCAGAGACGTTAAGAATCATCCTTTTCTTATCGTATTCAGGGTATTGTGAGATTTATCGGCATAATTTTTAATCCCTGACACTAAAGCAAAATTTTAAAACTGATTAATAAATGATTAATAGATGCATTTCCTAGGGTTTAGTTTTAAAATGGAACACAATACTGAGTACATCATTGTGTCATTGTACGGCTCCATACTTGAATTTAGCAGACTGAGCCACGAGTGAGGGTTTTGGATTTTGACCAACAAGCCAAAATGTTCCTCAGATAGCAGCAGCACTTCAGGTTCAGGGACAAACACTGAAGAATCATCTACTGGATCCTCCAGTTCTCTGTACAGTATTCCAAAGGTAATTCAAGTTTTTAGAGCCAAGTGTCTTAGGGGGCTTAAACTTTGTGGGACAAAAAGCTGGGTGTGTGAACAATTGCACATCACACATGTGTGCGTCTACCTGCCATCGGTGGTCTTCCTGTGAGAGGAACTGTCACTTCTGTCCATGACCGTGGCTGCAAAATCTAGGACCTCCATTAAGACGATACATTTCAAATATAAGCTTTCTGACTGCTGGGAAGAAACACACTGGTTTGGAAAGAGAAGATGGCAATAACAAATGAGCAGCTGTCCAAGAACCCTCTTTGCAGCAGGAAATGATGCCAAGACTGTTCCAGTAATGTGCCAGAATTCAAATCATTCCGACAATGAAGCCGAGGTTTTCAAAAGCAGCAGATGGTTCTGGCGTTAGAATCAGGAAAGTGTGTCCTTTCTCAGCTGGGAGAGACCAGCCAGCAGCCTGGCTGTGGAAGTTGTCCACTGTGTGTCCAGCTTCGAGCACTGTGACTGCAGAGGAGCTTTGGCTCTGGCCTGAGGTGACAGGGAGAGCTTTCAAGCGGCGACATGCTCGTCTGAATCTTCAGAGAGCATTGTTCAGGAAATCAAACTGGTAAGCCCATCGCATGAATCTTTTGAAAAAATTTTAATGCTTAAGATTCTCGTTGGAGTAGAAAGCCATGGGTGGAGCTAAAGCCCCGAAGCAAGAACTGGGAACCACTGCTTATGAATGACTTCAAAGGGCTTTGGGTCAAACCCGTCGTGACAGCCGGCTTTCCCCTGGCACTCTAATGCTTCCATTCCCAGTTCCATCCAAAGTAGGCAGTGAACTGAAAGGCAAAAGTAAAGAAAATGTTTTTCTGATCTTGAAGGGAATCTGAAGACGAGGGCAATTACCAAAGAGGGTAAGTTCTGACATGAATAAAGGCAACTGACGCATAACCAGTGGAAAGTGAAGGATGAGAGTGAGGTGCCTGTGCTGCAGGTCAGACTGCCAAGGCAACGGCCACTCCGCTTCTGTTCCTTTCTGCGTCTGGAAATAATTCTGAAGAGTGGACACACATGGGGCCACATGTTGTGCAAGCCCAAAGGTGTCTGTGGAATGGTTTAGCATGATTCTCTCAAAAAAAAGACAAAAACCAAAAAACCCCTCAAATCCCACTGGTCAGAGGCGGAAAACTAATTATTTACATGTAATAGATGCAGTTCTGAGAGCAGCTGTGTAGCAGTAAGCTCATTTATAAATGGATTTTGTGACAGCAGTGCGGCTGGTTATTTATTTGTTTTTGAAGGTCCCAAGAAAGATGTTCATTGCTGAAAATTCTTGGAGTGAAATAAAGAACATATAGATAATTATGAGGGTATTTTTTTTCAGCAGAAGCATTACGTATCTTTTCCAGAATTTACAAAACTTCAAAAACCACATAATGGGTTTCCTTCGCTTTCTAGCTATTCAGCAGAAATGTGGTTGTCTATTCAGTTCTAGTTAGCCACCTCCTTGGAAACCTCCTGTGGAAAGCTAAAAGAGGATGTAATCGATATCCTCATATTCCGAATCCTCAGCCCGTACTGAGAAGTAACCTTACCAATACACAGCTGAAATATTTAAGATGCATTTTGAGGTTGTTTCTCTTTTGGAGTTGCAGTGGGAAGAGAAAACCCTTTGAAACTTAATTACTGCGAGGTCCATTTAGCTTTTCCATTTCCAAATAGATGCTTACCAACCGCAGCCATGGTTGCTTGTCAGGAAAGAACTACTGCCATCTATCATTATGGAATCTAGGTCCATTTTCAAGGCACCATTACAGCAGCACAAAGGCATGATCAGATGCTGGAAAGGCAGGGAGATGGCGTTTGCTTCAGACTGCATGGAGTGTCTCTCTTTTCTTTGTCACATTTCTGACACTGCCCATCTGTTCACACGGGGTTATTCCCTGCTGCTTGTGAGACGGGGGAAAGGGAGACAGGAGCTTGTGCAGCACCCTCCACAGAAAATTGGAAACGGAAAAGCTTTGTCAGCTGCATCAAATGGTTGTGATGGTTTATGAACGGGAAGGTTGTTACCAGCACATGTACCGTCACAAGGGAACGGGCGGTGGGTTGTGCACCATGGAGGGGGCAAGCTGCCGTGTGTGAGCACTGCACACCATCTGGCCAAACAGGAGAGACAGGCTGATGGATTAAGAGCTGGCCCCAGTTTTTTTCACTGCTGAAGGCAAAGCACGTGCTGATGGCCGTGGTAACTAATGGTTGGGTGGATCAGAACCCATAGATTGGAGGTAGAGCGTGTGTTGTCCCAGGGAGCTCTGGATTTATCGACCCTTCAGCTGATTCACACAACGAACCTAACAGCACCGGGCCAAAAATTACGTATGTGCAGGGGAATAGCCAAGAATAGCCTTCTCCTGATTCCTTTTATACATTTTTAGCGCTGTTGTGTTTTGGTTTTTTTTTTAAAGGAAGCAAAGAAAGCAAAGTGGAGGTTAGGGCCAATGTTCGGTCTGAGGAGACCTCTCCCACCATCTGATATCTGAATTTTGAGTCTTGCACAGTTAAAGACACTTTAATCAACGTTGTCCAAGTCACCCAAGGGTAGTACCCACCACGGAAATCTCTTGGCTGTGTCTGTGCCCGAGGGCTGGGGGAACCTGGGCTCCAAAGGCAAATCACTTAAAAGTTTTGTTTCTCCACTTGATAATAGTGTCCTTGTGGAAGAAGATGGCTACAGGACTCTCTGTTTCTGCAGGTTCTGTAAATTTATTCATTTTCGGTTCCTCTGCCGTCTCACCAGCTCCAGCCAGAGGTGCGATCTTCGCCCCTTTGCCCCCCGCCAGCTCCTCCAGTCCTGCTGTGCTCCTCTCCCGCACCCTGTGCCTGTTCCCCTCCCATGGGGACAGGATTTCTCGTCTCAGCACTGGGTGTATTTTTTGTTTTTCTTCCCATACACTCTTTGTATTTCATTTTGCATTCTGCTTTCCTTTAACTACCTTTGGGGACCCCCAGGCTTGTCTCTCACGGAAAATAGATTGCCCTGAGAACAGAGCACAGACTGGGGTAGGAGAGCAAAGGAAAGATACATCTGATGAGGTAAATTCTGGCCAGGAGTCCTAAAGAAACCGCAGAGCAGCACTAAGGTTTCCAGGCAGCTGGCTGGGCAGCAATCACCGTCAGTGCTCCCCGGGCACTGTGCTCCGCAGGAACGAAGGAAGCAGCGGGCTGGCGGCGCTATGGAAAACGTGTGCTTGCTTTCCTTGTGGATGCACAAAGCATGGCTGCAAAAATCCCTCCTGCAGCACCTTTTCCTGGTCCACCTAAAGAGGAACTGCAGCTGGGAGCTCCGGACAGAGCACCCACCCTGTTGTCTCTGCAAAGAGCATCGTTGCTGCTGTCCAGCCTGGATTGCCACCAGCACCTTGGCAGTGGCGAACGTTCGGTGGTAACTGATATACAAGCCGTGATGAACACCAGCTGAAATCATGTTTCCATGCTGACAGAGGCAACCTCCAGCCGCTTGTGGACAAATAACGGTGCCGACAGGCTGGATCTGACGTGCCTCCCTCACTCTGTTGAATTGCAGAGGAAGGAGCAGCGAGACGTGCAGTGTCTCGGCAGGTTTAACTGAGGACAGTCGGTATGTAAAGAGCACCAGGTCAGCCTCTGGTCTGGGCTCTGTGCCTGCACAGCAGCAAATGAGGCTGTAAAACAGCCCTTCCCCGCACACGTGCTTCCTCTGTGACCTCACGTCCAGGCATACGATGGCAACTGGGCAAAGGCATCTTCCCAGGGTCCTGCCTCTCCCCGATCAAAGGCCGTCGGGACAGAATTCAGCCGTGATGTTAACGAGGAGCAGACGCTCCCTGTCCGACTCTACAAACGTGCACTGGACCAGGCGATGGCAACAAGAGGCTGCAGCCCTGGTCCTCTAACTGCCCAGGTCACTGGACCTGTCCAGGAGGGAGAGCATGGAGGCCAACAATCTGCTGCTGAAGAGTCCCACACGAAGGAGCTGCGAGAACCCGGGATGCCGGTGGTGCTGTAAGCTCAGCCTCGCGGAGGATGGTGATGGATGTCACGAGCCAGGTTGCAGCACACACACAGGGGCACGGCTGATGCCGTATGCTACCCAAAGCTGCTGCCTGAATATTGTAGTGGTGAAAAAATTCTGCAGTGGCTCCATCCCATGGAGATCTTCTTCTACTGTAGAATATTTTGTACCATTTGTCGTATTTTTTAGAGTTTAGCTCTTCTGCAGCAGTGTGGGAAGTGACAAAGCACCTTGTGTGCTGCCTCATCATCCTGCCAGTGAGCTTCAAATGCAGCCTCTGGTTAAATAACGCCAGCGCAGGATGGAAAGCAACACTCCAGCAGGCAAGAGGTGCAGGGTATTTGAACTTCTTTGGTTCACGTTCCTTTTCCTCGCTTGAGCTTTTCCTACAAGATCCTACACTGCCGTTAATTGCAGCTGACCGTAAAACCCTACAGACGACCCAAAAGCTTGAACGGGAGGATTTTCAGTGGCAGAATTTAATTGCTTATAAAACCTCTGTGCACACACCGAGCTCAGGAAGGATTCCCCCAGGCTCACCATTAAAAACCTGTTTGGTTCGTATTTGCCAGCTTTCCTGGCAATATCACGTGCTCGCCCCAGTTACTCCGTTCGAGGGACAAATGAGATCTCGCAGGAGAAGTGAATCCGTGTTCTCTGCGCTGGGTCGTTAACGGGGGAAAGGACAGAGAACAAAACAGGCGTGAAATCAGTCGTCTTATGGAAAACCACCTCTGATGTTTCACAGCTTCTATTTTCATAATATTTGTTTAGCTTTTCTGTCTTTGAAGACAAATTATTCTCACACAGCTGTCAGCATCTGTGGAAACTTTTCTTTAAAGGCCTAAGGAATATTGTGACAGTTTTTATATTTTTGGTTTCTTTTCTTTTTTTTTTTTTTTTTATATATGTTTTTCTCTTAAGAAGCAACTTACAGACTAAGCTTATGAACCAGACCATCCAACGCTGTAAGAAGACACAAGTTCATGATCTAGAGGAATGCTGAGGCAAACTATCCTGACCCTGTCTTCTGACCCAGAGTTCTCAAAAATCATGTCCAGAGATGCCAGGAATTATCTGGCAGTTGCAAAGGCCAATAAACTAATTACCATCAAAATTATTTGCTGCTGGTGTAGAGAAAGTACAGATGTGAGATGTGTCCATCAGCTTCGGAGTGCATAGGTTCAAAATCGGGAAGAAATTGTTTCCCAGACGCAGTGGAAGGATGGAGATCAAGTTTTGGCTTCTGCACCGCTGCAGTAAACCCTACCCCCTGGGACAGGTAAAACCCCGAACATATTCTTGTTCAGCACTCTCTGGACTTCATTACAAGTCTGTGTAAATTTAAGCTACTTCGACCTGCATTTGGAGATCAAACTGGATCCAGACCTACTGGATGAAACCATCCACAGCAAACCATCCTTGTTGGGAAACCTGGCTAGATGCAGGTGGGGTTGGTTCTTGTTTTTTCTTGTTTTGTCTTCTTTTTGTTTTTAGTATCTTGTTGCCCAGCAAGGAGAAATGCCAGTTTTAATAATCTGTAAAGCTGTGACGTAGTACCGTCCCGAACCGGTCATAACCTCAAGTTGGTGTCCAGATACACACGCGCGTTTCTGGAGTTTCTCATGACACTGCTGGATCTTGTGCAGGCTCCAGGCACAGCTGGGGGCAGCCAGCTATAAAGCAAACAAACAAACAAAAAAAAAAAAAGAAAAAGAAGGGGTTCAGAATGCTTTGCTTTTTTGGGGTTTTTTG
>WKFP01015568.1:460078-483672 GCA_011057875.1 Pterocles orientalis | reverse complement strand
TTTGTTTGGTTTGGTTTTGGTTTTCTTTTTTTTTTTCCCTTCTGGGGGTTTTGCCCACAGTCACCCTGTGGCTTGGGCACAGAACTCTCTTCCCATTCTCTCACAGTTCCTTCCCATTTCTTGCTCCCCAACCAGCATCTTTTATCCAGGGTCTGTCTGTAGGGATATCTCCCGATGACCCTTACTAAGCAGAGGGGTGCCTCCCTCTGGAGGGTTGTCTGGCTTTTCCCCTGCTCCTGTGGGCCATGGCCATGGACCCCCATCCAGTCTCTGCCGGGTCCGGATGGAACACCTTCAGACAAGGGACAGTGACCAGCAGCTTAGGGCTTGGTGACCATATTTTCCCTTACCCCCAGGGTTTTGCTGACCTGCGCTGCCTGAAGGCTTAATTTTGTTTGTATTTTATAGATTAGGTGCAGCTCAATCTCGAATGGCACCACTGGAAAATGCCCAATGCACTCTATTGGAGTAAGTAATGACGTGAGAGGATGAAAAGGAGACATTTCCAATAGCACCTTTGCTCAGGGAGATGCAAAAAGTGTTCCAAAGACAAAAAAAAAAAAAAAAAAAAAAAAAAAAAAAAGGAAAGAAAGACTCAAAACAGTGCTCAGGATGCTGCTGAAGCTGCAAACAAGAGAAACTTTAAAAAGCCAGAGAGAGAAAGTTTTGAGCAAATAGAAGCAGAAAGACAGAGAAAGGAGATTTTAGCTCCCATTACATCTAGAAGTGTTAGTGCTGCTCTCCAGACTGGAAATGGCAATCCCGCCAGTTTTCCCAGCAGCCCCACTGGTTTTCACTGTGAGCATAAACCAGCAAAAACCCTCGATCAGAAAAGGGGGGAGATTTACCAAATGTCAGCACACTCTTTTCCAGTATCTGGAAAGCTGACAGAGGCCCCTGTCCAACTCAGTTCCATCCAGTGGAAACCCTCCTCCCCAGCTGGTTTCACTGGGATCCGGACTGAGCCCGCGGAGCAGAACTGGTGCCACCAAGACGGAAAGTTAGGGTCACGTCAAAATTCCTGTAATCTGCAGCATTTCTGGGAGGCTCAGTTGAAGTTTGTACCACTCCACTCACACACACGCTGCATACCAGCCAGGCAGGATACTCGGACTTACCGACTTTCTAAATATTTCTTGAAACCTCTGGAATGTTTTGGGTAAGATCCAGGAACTGGAAAAATATAATCGTGGAGCTTCTTGAGGAGAAAAAAAAAATGAAAATACTGGTAATTATTTGAAAGAACACTAATTTAGAGTGGCTGAGGGAACCCAAAAGTTGCTGAATGGGTGGAACAGCCGGGTGAGGTACCAGGCGGAGGGACTTGTGCTGGAAATCAAACCACGCAGCTGAGATTGGAGCTTTTGGGCTCATGCTGAACTCTGTCCCAGGTTTGTAAGGGCTGGTGCTGGCCATACGCAGTGACACCCAGTGGGTCTGGGACAACTGTTGACCATTTCTCTTGGAGTAGCTCTAGGTCGCTGCCTGGACCTGGCACTGATGACTCTAGCTGGAGGGTCTGGGACGTTGATTTTTCTCGTTGGCATGGTGATGTACAGCTGCAGAACTCACCGAGAACTGCACGAGGCTGAAAACCAGCATGTGTCCTGTGCCAAGGAGGGAGAAATGCTTCCGGGAACTGTAGGAAATTGCCTTAGTAGGGCGTGTGAGTTTTTTTCCCTCTGAGATGAAGAGCAAACAGGTAAAAAGCATCTCCCTCCATCACTCCCCAGCAGCCCCTGGTGGGTAAGAGAGGTGGGAACTAGACAGGCTGGTGGGACCGTGAGACAGAAACAAGAAAAACCCAAGATCAAGGGGATCCTGGGTCCTCCCTCGGCCAGGCTGATGGCAGTAGCTTCAAGGAAAGGGGTGAATGGAGACAAGCCCATGCTCAGGGCAGCAGGCAGACCCCCTCCTTGCCCACCTTGCCTCCCCAGGCGCCTGCGGCTGTGGGTGTGGAAGGTCGGTCAATGATGGATGGTGTGGGTGACAGCCCATCTACACCAGAGGTGTTGCCAAGGTACCCAGGAGGGACAAATGCTGACAGAAAGAAGGGAAAACGTCAAGTTAGTGATAGAATTTGTTTTTTTTTAGCATTAGTGGGGCCTCAGGTTTACCTTCCAGAGTTATACCCTGCATCTGCACGTTCCTTCTTACATATTGAAGGAACCAAAGATTGTAATTGAGTCAACTTGTGCTTAGACACTGCTGTTGATTTTCTATCTTAGCGCACACACATTTTGTTCTTAATGTAACTGCAAATAGAGGAACATCTTTCTTCCAAAGAAAGGACACAGACGTAGCCAGCTCAGAGTATCCAGCATGGCTGGATTCCCATTCTTCTGGTTTGAGGCTCCGGTTTTGTTAGAGTGACGTTGTGGGTGCTGTTAATTTGAATTGATTTTATGAAGAATGAATTAAGGACATAATAAATGCTGGAGAAAGACAGGAAAAATTGTGATTAAAATAAAGAGGCCATATTTGTTCTTTATCAAGCTCTCCTTTTGTGCACACACGCACAGATTTTTTTCATTTAGCAAAAAAGTGATAGCTATATAAAAGTTAATATATATATATATAAATACTTAAAGCATTGTTAAAAAAAACCAAAAATGCACCAAATTCTTTTGTTTTCTCATGGCAATGGATCCCTATATATCAGCAGCAATTTTCTCTAAGTCCTAGCAGAAGACTAAATCACTCCACTAAGGACTGCAAGTGCAAATGGTTAAGCGGGCATTACCCCTCCGTCGCAAGGATTTCAGCTGAGTCTGAATTCCACTGTTTCAGGGGCGGAAACAACAATTCCATGAGTCACAAAGGGATGTTAATAGCACATAGAACTGAATATCCATGACTCTCCTAGTCACTGAGGCAACAATTAAATACTGCAGTGCAATAATGCTATAAACACATATTAACCACTTAGCACTTTGGCTCCTGATGCAGGAACACGATTCAGCCCTTGCTTGATTCCAAGCATGTGACTGGTCACCTCGAAACAAATGGAAAAAAATTAATTGCGGTCAGAGCCTCAAAATGGGGTTTCTCCATTTGTGCCTCCTACAAAGAGACGGCTCGCGGCTCTCCGCCAGGTCCTGTGCACACACAGCGCTGGGGTGCGTTGAGCATCCGTTAAATCCTGGTGTGAACACGTTCCCGCGGGCAGGCAGGCTGGGCACAGGCAGAGCTAGCCCTGCTCCCCTGGCTGCCACCAGCGGGCTGCAGTGATCCCAAATTTAATCGATCTGGGAACCCTCCTGTGCAGAACTGGTCTGAAACCATTCCAGCACCACTCGCAGTACGTACAGCACAGTCTGGGAACTTCTGCCTGGAAAAACACGTACGGTTACTGGAGAAAACCACGCTCCTTGAATATCACATACCTTCCCTCATGAGCCATCAGACACATCCTTCATTTGGGCAGGCACCGAATCAATACTTATTCCCGTAACAGATATCTGACTCACGGGTTAGCAATGTCTGCTATGAGTCAGTCACTGCTATCTTCGCTTCTGCTGCGTGGTGGTCCAAAAAACTGTGAAATACCCACCAGAAAGGGAAAAAAAAAAAAAAAAGAAAAAGGAAAGGAATGTAAATATCCATACTGTGTGCAGGAGATCTTTGGTGAATATATGCGTCTGAAAACCTTTGTGTCTTTTTTGTACAACATGGACCAAATACGTTTCATTGTTTTCAGTCTCAAGCATGTGCGCTGGAGCTATACATTTATTTATTTTTTTATTTAACTTCTTGTTTTCCCTTGATTCTTTCCGTGTAATTTTCTTCTGTTTGCCTTTGGCTATGCACAACGTTTCCTGAAGGAACATTTCGTACCCCATCTCTAAACAGGTTAATTTCTTGTGCCTGGCTGCTGATGGGGCTGGGACTGGCAGCACCAGCTCGTGGCACTTGTGCATCTCCTGACACTGCTTTTGAAAATTTAGAAGGGGATACTTTTAAACTGAAAAGCAGAAAATCACATCCAGCTTCTATGAAAATGAGTCGCTGCCAACTCGCGCTTGCTGTTCTGCAAATGTATTTGGAAGAGAACCGTTGATTTTATTGCTGTTAGCAAATGGCTATTTTGAATCGTTCGTCTCACCTCCCCCATACATCCTGAGCTGTTTCTTGTTCAGACAGGTGCCTGCTTCCTCTTTCCTTCTCAGCGAAGCAGCCTCGGACAAACAAGGATCGACAAACGGTTGATTTCCATCACCAGCAGCACACGCAACGGCAATGCCCGTGTGCACCCCTGAGAGTCGAGACTTAGTACTTCCCTGATAGGAGAACTAGACTGGTGTTATCCAGACACCAAATGCAATTTTCTGCCTTGTTTGTGTCTACCATAACTTTTCAGGTAAAGAAATATAGAAATATTTGTTAACTTAATCTACTGAAAATTAGCTTAGAGTTAAAAAAGAAAGTTCTCAGACATGATGATGGGATGTGCCAGGTGTCATCTGTGTATGTGTGTTGAATGATCAGCAGCTAAAGTGGTGGAAATGTTCCTGGGTAATTATTTAGAATAGTCTGAAGATTTATTTTCTTCAACAGAAAAGGTCCTTGGTAATTTTCCAGTAAAAACCCCCAAACCTAGCAAAGAAGTCTTCTCCTTGTCCTTTTCACTTGTGCACCTGGGTCCTTCACAAATGCACGAAGGAAAACCAGAAACAGCTTTGTTTGGTGCCTCATCTTTACTCAGTGTGAGCTCATGTGTGGAAGTGCTTGGTACTTTGACTCATGTCAAAAATAATTGTTGTGGTTGTGAGAAACGCGTTTTCTCATTCAATAAAAAAACCCCCAAGTGTTTGATCCTATGTACAAGGACAGGATTGACTTAATGAACCGTGTAGGCTTTCATGTCAGTTTTGATGCTTAGACTTGTACCTTTTGACCTTTTCCTAGGATGCCAGCCATGCCAAACAGTTTATAGAGCTATATTCACAAAGTATGGGAATTTTGAAATTTACGTCCCTGGATACACTTTCCGAGGCAGGATGCCTAAGCTGGTACAAAGTTTACTCCTATTTGCTCGTCATCATTAACAAATTTACTCAAATTTGATTTGAAATGTGGCAGGTGTTTTATTTTCGGAAAATGACAGCATTTTTTATGAGGCATTTGGGATAATTTATAGCCTTGTTCTATAATATTGATGGACTGTCAAACACCACAGAGGAGAGATGTAGGATTGAAAGCAGAGAGTATGAATCCTCGTGGACTCTAATCTTTATTTTTCCAGTACGCTGATTTCTCTGATGGCACTGGGAAAACATAATCCTTTCCTGACCAGTCTCTAAATTCAATTTTTTAAGGTGTATTTCTGAGCAAAAGTTTTTCTGACAACATTAGGAGAGCATCACAGCACAGACAGATGAAGTACCTACCCTACAGAGCTCCCTGTAGGATAAATGTCTTATTTCTGCCACCGTGTCTTTCATTTGTGCCGTGTCCTGTATGCCTTGTGACGGCACCAAGCTAACAAAAGCAAGAATCCCGGTGACGCAGGCTGTCTTTTGTCACTGGAAAATCCCCAACCTGTGTATTAATCAACAAATTGTTGTGGCTTGCCTTCGAGACAGGTGGAAATGTTTAACAGAGTCCGGCGTCCAAACCCTGCTCCCCTTCTGAACTGCCTCGTTGTTTGCCGAGGGCTCAGGAGCCGACTGACGGCGTGAATGGGGCTTGGGAAAGCAGCAGCTCTGGAACCCAATCCGTAGGAAGAAGTTTTGTCCTAGTCCCGGGTGAAACCAGGACACAGCACCAGCTCGTGCTCCCGTGAAAGGGCAATTGTTGCAGACATCCAAAAACTGCTGAAAGAACGGACCCGAGGAAACAAGATTTGTAAATATCCGTCAGGTGAACAGTGCCTCAGTTGGATTGTTAATACCACGGAAAAGTTTGACAATCTCTAGGAAGGTAAAGTTGATTTTTTAATAATTAAAGCTGATGTTGATCTGTCTGGTTTGTGTACTTATTTCCTGCATTTAGGAAGTCAAAGGCACTGAGGTCATTTAGTGAAATATGGATATGAATAGGGAATAGACACGCACACGACAGTTTAAAGACATCCTACACATCAGCTCCTCCTCTCTGGAGAAAGCAGCGAGAGGAAATGTTAAAACAATTCGTTTTCAGCCTGTGTCCCTTTCTTCTGTCCCTCCTCTGCTTCTATTTTTTCTATTGCCTTATCTTACCATTATTTTATTTAGATTTTCAGGTTAGAATAAGTTTGACTAAGGGGCTGCTGTTTCAAACCGATGCAGGATTTACAACTTTTTGGAAACTTGCTGCGATGCATGCAATAAAGAATCGAATGAAAAATTTGAACACAAAATTCAAAGCCTGAAGAAGTATCATGACCTCATCTGCCTTGTGTATGACACTTGTTAGTGATCCTTACGTACTTTGCAACTGTCGTGTTCATAAATTGTCTGTCTTGTTATTCAAGCCATTCATGTAAATACTTAATATTATTTAAAACAATATATAAATAACATATAATGAATAACAACACACACTAAATTTTAATTATTTTTCTATAATAAATTATAATAATTTGTATAATGATAAGATCTGTCCTAGTTAGGTAGAACTTTTTTTGAACCATGCTTTTGGTTTGGCAGTGAGACCTTGATAACTGCTATCTTCGTTCAGTTTTTCAACTGCTTACTCACCTAATCTGTAGTGACTTCCTTTTGACCAGTGATGTGCAAACCCATCCTGGTTGTGAGAGATTACTTACAGACCGATAATTTTGTGCAATCCAAATACTTGCATAAACAACTGCATTTTGGTTGAGCTTGTAGTCCCGCTAAACGACTGTCACGACCCTTAGTGGGATTGTGACTCTGGTTGGTGAACAACCAAACCACCGCTCCAGACTGTGTTTCCATCGTTTGTTTATGAGGATGTCAGGTAAGGTACTATTGCAAGCTTAGGAAAGCCAGACAAATCATGTCATGTCATGTCATGTCATGTCATGTCATGTCATGTCATGTCATGTCATATCATATCATATCATCATATCATATATCATATCATATCAATCATATCATATCATGTCATATCATCATCATATCATATCATATCAATCATATCATCATATCATATCAATCATATCATCATATCATATCCTATCATATCAATGGTTTCCTGTCTACCTTATAATCCGGTTATCCTGTCAAAGAAAGAAATTTGATTGAGCTGACAAACTTCGCTGGCTGGCACCGTATCAGGTATCTGTGGGACCTGCCAGGATTTGTTTTGGCAGCCTGTCCCGTCAGAGCTATGAAAGCTGGCAGTGCACAGAAAGGCAGATGGTGTGCTTACTCTAAGGAATTACATTTATAATTAAATTGCTCGTGATAAGTCTGTGCTGTTTCCTGTCGCCTTAGGAGTTTCCCTATGGGCGCTCTTGCACCAGGTGAGAGCCGTGACTGTGGAGGCACGAATGGTTTCCTCTGAAAATTGTGAAAAGAGGTTGAAGTTGTACAAGGCTGCAGAAAGGATCTTGTGATGTGTTTCTTCAAGAAGAGAAACACAGGAGAAACCCCAGAGAGCTGCAGACCAGTCCCCATCGCTTTTATTTCTAGGCACACACACTTAGAAGATGAAGTGATGAGTACGCAGCGTCAGGTCATAGCCCTGGCCGTGGTTTCTGCAGACATCCAGTGCCAAACATGCCAGGGAGGGTCAACGAGTTGGGGAGACTGGGTGGCGGTGGAGGGGACTGGCACCCTCTGAGCAGTGACTGTCCACAGGGTGGGGTTGCTGGTGCAAGAAGCCACGCTCTGCTGATTCCCAGATCTGGAGCATCCACGGGACCACGCTCCAGCCCCCTTCCAACCAGCATCTTGCCTTGCCTTTCCATGAAGTGGGGATGGAGAGGACGGGAAAAAAGATAAAAGGTGGGGGCATCATGTGTAGAATGTGGTTGGGCAGATAGCAGGGTGGGGGCCCTCCAGGCTCCACAGCAAAGGTGCGGCGGAGGATACTGGAGTCACAGCAGGTGAAACGCAGACACGGCTGGGCTGCATTGCGTACCTGCGAGTCTATCTAGGATCAGACCCTTTCCATCAGTCGTGGCCGTTTTGAACTGGAAACACAAGGAATGGTGTCTCAGTTATTTAAGCCTTGAATCAACACTAGAGCCAAAATGGATTTATCCAGACCAAATTATTGCTTGTTTTCTTATGTCTGCACCCTTACACATGCAACTTTAGCAAAGCAAATCTCTTTAGTCATTGTGTGATGGCAAATGCGACGTACTTGGTTTCAGTGATGACCCTGCAGTTCCTCCTGTCCCTTTTGAGATGTCTGAGATCACTGAATGGTTGAGATTGAATGGGGCTTCTGGAAGTCACCTTGACCAACTCGACTGCTCAGGCACGTCTGCCTAGAGTCCGCTGCTCAGGACCACGTCCTAATGGCATGCTGTTGTTATCCTAAGCTCTCTGAGGATATGTCAGCTGACATCAAGCCAGGTATCACATCTACTTACTGAGATGTGCCTTGCAGACCCAAGAACTGTGCCATTTACACTGAAAGTGGACATTTATCCCTAAATATCCATAAATCCTAAATACCCTCACTGTGTGGGGGGTGAGGCAGTGGCCCAGGGTGCCCAGAGAAGTTGTGGATGCCCCATCCCTGGAGGGGTTCAAGGCCAGGCTGGATGAGGCTTTGGGCAACCTGGGCTAGTGGGAGATGTCCCTGCCCATGGCAGGGGGGTTGGAACTGGATGATCTTTAAAGGTCCCTTCCCACCCAAACCATTCTGTGATTCTATGATTCTATGGAATGGCATTTCATTTTCCTGACACAAACGACCAAATTCTGTAAGCAATCCCAGACTGGTAAATATTATTGGCAATGCTTCTGGTAGCAATTCAGTTATTGCACTGAAATGTCAATGTCAGCAACGTAAGTATTGACCCGTCTCTGCCTTTTCACCAGGAAAACAATAATTTCATGGGTTCATACATACCGATAAGTAGTGTATATTGCTTCCTGCAGAAGTGACTCTTTACTCAAAGCAGTAATTGTCTGCCGTGGGTTAAGCAGAGCAGAGTTAATTTTTTTTTTCCTTTTCCCTTCTGTTCATAAATAGCTATAAGACGCTATGTTTTGGATTCCTGCTCAGGAGAGAATTGATAAGAGAAGAACGTTTATAGTTATTGCTAGGATGTTGCTATTTGGCTGGGAGTGGGCTAGGCCTTTGGGGGGGGGCAGCATAATTGTGTATCACCTATTCTCTTTGTAGATAGTATTATTTCTAATATTATTGTAGTTTAGTAATTAAATTGTCCTTATCTCAACCCACGAGTCCTCTTTGCCATTTACCTCTTTAATTCTCTCCCCTATCATTGGGTGGGGGCAGGGACTGTGTGAGCGGGTATGTGTGGTTTGGTCCCCAGCCAAGGGCCAACCCATCACATTCTCCCTACTTTTGCAGATTTTCACATACGTTAAAAATAAGAGAGAGATTGAATTAATCCTCTGTTAGCAGTTTGCTGGGTCTCTCTCTTCAGCTACCAACTTGGCCACTTCCTAGGTCGACAGTTTCTGTCTTGACGCTGCATTTCAGCTCTCATTTCTTGCATTCCACTGGGAATCAGGGAGGGACTAGTGTACAGAGTTCACTCTTTTGATGCTTCTCTGTCTTCAAATCTTGGAATTGTCCAGCTAAAGGTCAGTCATGCCAAAATGCATTTAAAAGAAAAAGTCCAGGAGATTTGTGACTTAGTTATTTCTTATGGTAGTATTTTATCTTTAAAACTCTATTAAAGTGCAGGAGTTTAGCAAACGTCTTCAAAACTCAGCTTGGAAACAGGAAGAGAGCAGAATTTGCTCCTTGGATGTAGTAGAGAGACTTTCAGATCACGGAGAATCAGTGCAAGCAACATAACACATCCTCAAAAAAAAAAAAAATCTGAAAATCTGTCTGCATATGTGAATTTTTACCAGTCTGAAATTACGACGTGGTTGTCTTTTGTCCAGGCAGAGGACAGGGCAGCGATATCCCTGGGATACCACTGTCTGACCACAAGTCAGAGCTGTGCTGTGCTGGGTAAAGCACTCCGAAATTCCCCTTACCTCGGCTACCCAGGGGTTAAATAATTATGATGGCACGAATGGGTCTTGTCAGATAAAAATCTGAGGGACACATGCAACACCAAACAGGCTCTGTAAAATGGATGAGTTTCTTTGAAAGAACCTGTTTTCTAGAATCATAGAATCATTAAGGTTGGAAAAGACCTCAAGGATCATCAAGTCCAACTGTCAACCCAACCCCACCCAACCCACTAACCCATGTCCCCAAGCACCACATCCACACGTTTCTTGACCCCTTCCAGGGATGGTGACTCCACCACGTCCCTGGGCAGCCTGTTTCAATGCCTGAGCACTCTTGCAGTGAAGAAATTTCTCCTAACATCCAGCCTAAATTCTGTACTGTAAAATGAATAAATACCAAGCCTTTGACAAAGAGTATGACACAAACGCAATACTTTCTGGTCACTGTTGTGACATATGCACATTGTCAAAAAGTTACTTTGAGATTGGCCCAAGACACAGGTCAATATTTTGGGCTTTGTTGATTTTTATTAAGATTTATGTTTGAATTATTTATTTCTTTCATGGGATAACTTGCCAAATCCCATACACAAAGCTCCGTTTTCCAGAACACAGCAAGAACAAGACATCAAGGGGAATTCCTTTGCCTCGCTTTCTCAGCCCAACTTTCTGTCCAGCGCTCTGCCGAAGAAACTCCTTTTCCCGCTTTGTCTTATTTTCTTTCAAGTGTACGCTCTCGCTGATCGTGTTGAAGCCTCCCCAGCTTCTTGCTGTCCGCTGGCTGCTTCTCAGCTCCTCCCGACAAATGAATACGAATAGCTTCACTAATTAATTCCTGGCCCCGTGTTTTCCTGCAGTTTGGTTTGGGCCATGGCTTTCATTATGTTCTGTTTTTGCTCAACAAGGGGCATTGAATCGTTCCTCCTTTTAGGGTTACTGGAAGGGTGTGATTGCGGTCTCCAGCAGGTTTTTTATTTGAAACAGTGAAATTCAGACTTGTTACAACGAAAGATTCTTTTCTGGCCCACTCCTAATCACCATTTCCAGGCATTTTCAAAAGAGAATTGGTGTTACAGATCCAGGAAATTTTTTTATATGTTTCTTTCGCTTAGGTGTGGCAACCACATAACCACAGGCACAAATGGATTCTCCTAGGGTCAGAGCCTCGCTATGCGTGGCTGGAAAACGGAGTGTAGGAGACACGGGTGAAGAGTCTGGTTAAAAGAAGAGTCTGGCCAACACCATCAATTAATGTAACTGTTTAATCCGTTTTTGTCATAACGTGTACAATAATGAACTATGGCACAGCTCACAGCAGAGATGAACCCGTGAAGTTCCTTTATTCACTGTGAGACATGAATTTGCACTGGAAGGATGATAAAAGCTAGCTACATAACACTTCTTATACTCAAAGGTGTTACCGCCATACCTGGCTGCCACATAAACCAGAGACGGTATTGATTCCAGGTGAATAAACATTAATTTTCACTTCTCCAGCGGTTCCGTTGCTTTCTCAAGTATGGCTTTATTGTTATATCTTCAGACAAACCTTTTTTGGGGGAAAGCTCGTGAAAACGGCAAATGTGGTTTTACAAAGTGTCGTTGTTAAGGCATGAGGTCTGGCGGCTACAGTGATATACAGAAATTCCCGAAAGGGGCAGTATCCCCAGGTGTGGTGGGGTTTTTTGGGGTTTTTTTGTTGCCTGTGATGAATGAGGGGTCTAATCCCTACACAGGTGGAAACAAGACCTTTAATTTTTGTTGTGCTTTAGCGTGTCAGGTCGGTCACCCCTCCAAATCCCAGAAGGGGTGTACCTGAAAGCATCAGCATCATCTCAGCAGAGCTACACTTCAGAGCTGCTTACAGGACTCAGGGGACCCGATTCCGGTATCGAATTAAGAGCTTTCAGACACTGGCCTGAGTACTTGTGCAGGAAGGGGGAGTCCTGGCTTTCAGGCCAGGAAAGGCACGGATTTTGCACAGCAAACATCGTATTTGCATAGCACCATTTTGCATAGCAAACATTGCATGTGCATAGCACCATTTTTGCATATCAAACATTGCATGTGCATAGCACCATTTTTGCACAGCAAACATTGCATGTGCATAGCACCATTTTTCATAGCAAACTTTGCATGTGCATAGCACCATTTTTGCATAGCAAACATTGCATGTGCATAGCACCATTTTGCATAGCACACATTGCATGTGCATAGCACCATTTTTGCATAGCAAACTTTGCATGTGCATAGCACCAGCAAACATTGCATGTGCATAGCACCATTTTTGCACAGCACCATGCAATCCTTACTCTGGGTGATGCTGGGCTGTGGTATGGACAGGAATGGACAAGGAGAACAGACTGGATTTGTGACAATAGTGGTTAGGGAACTCACTTTGCTTTTGGAAAAGCTTGGCTCCTGGGCCATGTGCCCAGAACTGTTTGTGCATTTTGCTTCAGATCATCACTGGATAAAATACAGAAACACTGGAGAGAACAATGGCTGGAACCGCACCTCTCTGCCTTTCCAGCAAAGTTCCGAAGTCGTTACAACATTCAGTCCAGTACCCACTGCCACTGTGGTTTGGACTCTCCGTGGTTCCGGTATCAACAAGCAGCATGGAAAGTGAGTGTTTTTCCAGCACGATCTGTTGTTCAGGAGTTCAGGCAAAATAGATCACATACACAAAACGTCAGGCTTAAAAGAAGAGCAGCTCTCCCTGCCACCTGGAAGATGGAAACTCACAATGGATTTCTCAGCTAATCTTAGAGAGATATGCTGTAAACACACCTCACATACAAGGATGCATGAGACAGACGCGTAATGACTTTCTGGGTTGCAGCTTCATGTTGGAGAGCGAGTTTAAATCATTGCAAAAGGTGGTGACACACAATAACTAGACAAGGCTGGGAACTGCAGGGGTGCAGGGATCTCATAAGTGCACTAGATGGGATAGAAGACAAAAGATCACCTGAAAGATGGGCTTTCAATCAAACAGTACTTTGAATTCAGGCAAAAACACTATTCTTGGAGCATTGAAATGCTCTCCAGATCTTTCCCAGCTTCCCTGAATAGATAGCTTTTCCAAAAGTTCTTTAGTTTTGACCAGCCCTGGCTGAGGCTCAGCACCTTTGCCTGTTCTGGGAGAAATTTCGTGTAGCTGCTGAGAATCTTTGTTTTAGGCTTCGGAGGTGTCACGGTGGATGTGCAGCTTCTTTTTATGTTAGTGATTTCTCTGACGTTTCAGCTTTCTTCTGAGCACAAATCCCAAACACAGCCTCTTGCTGGCTGTTATGGAGAAAGTGAACTCTGTCTGAGCTGAACCCGGGACAGATGGGATGTGTATGTTGAGAGGGAATAGTTGGCAGTGGTGGATCTAATTAATCTCCATGTTCTCCAGCCCATGCAAGAGTCATAGCTAGGATGGAGAATTTGGATCCATCTCACAAGGAGTAAGTTGGCTACAAACACAAGGAGGAAACGTGTGGAGTACTGCAACAGGGACCAGTGTTATTGCTGCAGGGGGTGTCATTTGTCTTCTTTCATTTTTGAGGCAGATATTGCACGTGCACACAATAACATATGCTTACGGGTGCAATCCATATACAGTGTGAAAGAAGCTACCACAGAGAGCTCAGCTTTCTTTTCTATGGCATTTAGAACCTCTGCAAATAATTTTTCTCCTTAGTTACATGTAGTTCTCCACTGCTTAATAAGAGGCAGAAAAGTATTAATCATTTTTAAAAGTAAAACTTTTTATTTAATTTCTGCATTAGGTAACTAAGCAAGTTTTTGGTTTTTTGGTTTTTTTTGCTTTGGGTTTTTTTGGGGTTTTTTTTGTTTTGTTTTGTTTTTGGGGGTTTTTTTTGTTTTTTGTCCCTTGGTTTTCCATGTCAAACTACAAGTTTTTATTCTTAAAGGAACCAACAAAACTTTTAAAAAATGAATAGGTTAACTGCTATTTAGAGCATGAAAACATGCTGCTTTAACACCCGTGATGTTAACTTGAGTCCAACAGGATATCACATTTGAAATAAACGATTGTCTGGTAATAAAACATGGGAAATCCCCAATGTGAGATATTTGTTATGTTTTGAATATCTTTTCTGCTACTGACACTGAAGATGCTATTCATACACCACATTTAACACAGACTAGCTCTTTTGACAGGATAATCAGGAAAATTCCCATCGTCTGAAGGCACATTAGGAGAGAGAAAAGATATATAGTGGACAAAAGAAAGAATTTTATGAATGATGACCTTCAGAAAGGAAGACATTATTTATGTACGCTAACAAAAGTCGCTCTGCCACTGAGCGCTGCAAACGCAGATACAGGAACGAGTGACAGACCTACAGGTGATCTTGGGACTCCCAGGTCTCTCGGCTGGTGGCAAAGCTGGGGGTAGAGAGACACCAGCAGTGGCAAAGGAGGACAGTGGTGGCACAGGTTGAGTAGGCGGAACATACTGAGGTCCATGGGACCAGGTGGAGTGCAGCATGGCAACAGGCTGAGGGCCTTGCAAGGCTGATCTCAGTTGCCACTGAACAACGGCGAGGCAAATATTGCAACCATCTTCCAGAAGAGGTGCATCATCCTCAAAGAAGGAGAAATCAGGAGCTACAGACAAGTCAGCTTCACCTCAGCCCCAAGTTCTGGAGAAAGTCCTCCAGGAAGCCACGTCCAGGCATTGAAATCCCAACAGAACAGACGGTTTGATCTTGAGGAACGTTGTTTTCAAATGCATACACAAATTAAAAAGTGTTCCCCCCTCTTCCTTTTTTAGTCCCATGCCCTGTTTTTCTTTTCTTTTCGTTGGCTGCCTTGTGGCAAACACATAGCTCTGTTATGTTGGGGCACATGTATTTGTCTAGAGAGTAAAACTTTTAGAAGCGCTATGGATGAGTCAGCTTTTGTCTCGTCTTTTCTCCAAGTATTCCCAACAGCAGACCCTCATCTTTTTACACTGGCTGAGTTACACTGTTCTGTATTAATCATAGTCAGCCTGAATTTTCCCGTTAGCTGATGATGAAACACTGAAGGCACTTAAAATAACATGTTTATTCATATACTGTATTTATTGTTGGAAAAATTACTCTACTGGCCTGAGGAGAGCATAGATATTTCATGGCTGGAGAAATGCCAACTGTACATTAGATGAGTTTTCTCTTGGAAAGATGAAATGCACATTATTTTATTCCAACTTGATTTGCTTCATTTGCAAAATTAGCAATTGAATCCCTTTATAAAATGGGTCTGCTCTTTAAATGCTTGCATTTGGTAAAAATGTTAGTGTGATTTCAAGTTGGAATGGCTTTAGGTTGTTTCATTGTTGCTTTTATTTATTTATTGTTTCACTCTATTTATTTATTTATTTATTTATTTGTAGTTGCAGAGGACCGCTCTTTCTTTGATTACGTCGTTCACTTTTGGCAAACAAAGTTATAAACTAGCAAAAATAGTATTTAACACTAAAAATTATGATAATTCTATAAAAGAGCAGTGAATTTGGATTGAATGCTTTAGAAAAGATGAAATAATGTCTGTGCTCATGTGTGGGTTCGAAAGTTGTCTGAACTTTGTTCATACCAGGTTACATTCTTCTCTAAATTGCCTCGTTGCGCTCTCTATGTCTGCACTTCCTATTGGACTCCATGTGGTCTGTCAATCTGAATGGGCAAAGCCTTGGTTTAACACTCGGTTCAGCAAAGACCTTGAAACGATGAGCAACTTCAGGCACCGTTGGTTTTCGTGGGACTGACCGTACGCTCTGAAGCGAGCATGCCCTTCTGCACTCCGGAGCGTGGCTGTCTCCCAGAAGAGAGGGCTCTGCTTGGCCCGGGGAGGGGAGCTGTGCCTTCCCCCTCCGTTAACTCCACGTGCCAGGAGTGCCCAGACCTTTGGAGAAGAAAGGAAAAGAGTGACACTGGTGTGCACTCAGTGATGAACATCTCAACAGCACCTTGCTGTTCACCTGTGTAAAGTCAGTTGATTGCTCTGGTTTGTTAATCTTGGTGAAGATCTAGACCAGAGCACAGGCTCTACTCATAGAAACTCCAGTAAGCGTGTGAGACCAGCACACTTGGTTTACTAGCAAGCCGTACTATTACGGCAACTCCGCAGCCCCTTTGCAGCCATCATCATCTCTTAAACAGCCGCTGCGACCACCCAGTGCTGAGCAGAACGAGCCCTGCTGCTAGAAGGCAGGCTGCAGTTCATAAGCATGCCGAATTTTTAATGTGAAATCCAGCAAATCCCTTGTGGATCATCTCCCTTTTGATAAAAAAAAAAATTATTGCCGTTCCATCAGTATGGAAGCGGCGCAACTGTACATCTGAAGCTGCAACCCACGGCTCAGACGCTATTTTCAGCCGTGAAAGGCATTGCTGCACCTATTCTGAGACTCAGCACCTGTGTAATACCTTTAGATCCCTGGAATGGGTTGGCCAATGTCAACTTTTCGCCTGAAGATCTCTCTTGCCTTTGCCTTATCTTCCCTTTCCTTGTTAACCAATTCCCCTCCTGATGAACGCACACCATGAGATAAAAAAGAAAATGACTAGTGCAGCCATTTGTGCACCATCACTGGGCTCAGACTTCATCTTCTGCCCCTCTCCCTGCCCTTCATCTCTTGTCTTTTCGGCAGTGAAAGCCTGTTAGAGAAGGAAATGCCTTTGCAGGAAGCAAAGCTCTGTGCATTCTATTTTCGAGTGAGGTGCTGAGGGAAAAGAAATAGACTTGTGTCTGGAAAAAGCTGACATGCGTAGCTCTTCGCCCGAAAAAAGAACTGTGTCACAGACATAGCTGAGGTTAAGAATAGACACGTTACATCATCTTTTGCACAATGCAGTAGTGGGAAAAGGGAGGAAATGAGGCCTTAGGAGAGGAATAAATAAATTACAGCCAGATTTTATAGAGAAACGGCTAGACTGGAAGCTCCTTAGGAAAAATCTGGATTGCGGTCTGTGTTAGATACAGGTGAGGAAAGAACGGAAAGAACTACTCTAACAAAAAGAAAAAAGAATAGTTGGGGTTGCTGATGGCATGGAAGAAACAGAGGATCTGAGAACACTCGGTCCATTTGGTTTTTTTGTTCAGAGATCCTGTAATTACCTCTGGCATGTTGGTGATGGTGGCAAGCTGTGCAGGAGCCTTTCAAACCCCAGGGTCACCCAAACCCAACAGGAAAAGCGCATCCAAACCCCTCAATGGTTTCTCTCCCACTTTAGACTTTGCCCAAGATGGCAATCCAACGAGTCAGGAGAAGGTTCTGTTGGGAGCAAATTCTACCTTCACTGGTGGTTTTAACCATGAATAATCCAGAAAGGAATACCCAACTTGTCAAACCGTGGTGCAAGGAGCTTTCCCTTCCCTTCCCTTCCCTTCCCTTCCCTTCCCTTCCCTTCCCTTCGCAACATCACTAAAGCAAGAGGGCTCAAGTTGCTTATCATAATTTCCTTGATTAATTGTAACTTTCCCCGTTGCTTAGGAGAACATTACAAGATTGATAGTTTTCTGCAAACAATGAACCAATATGTTGCATACTGAAAACATCTACCCAAATTACAAAAAAACCCCGAAACTCAAGAAACTTAGATACTGTAGAATTCTGCTGTGACCACATTTCGCATTTATCTGTTTTCTATCTTTGCTGTTGTTTTGCTTCATTTTCTGGTCTTTTTGCTTGCCTTTTTGGATGCATATGACAAACAGTGATGACTAAGACTGTGATTGAAGGATTAATCCTCTATTTTCTTTTTGCTTGAGTGAACCAAATTAAACAAATGATTGCAAAGTTTAACTTTCCTTGCTATCAAGAAAAACGTCTGTTTGTTTTGAGTATGCACATTTTCGAAACATACATCCACAAAACATTTCCAGCTAGTCTCACGAGACCCGGCTCTTCTCTCCTTTAGCCTGGATAAGCCAGGAAATACTCCACTCAGCGGAGAACGTTAGGTTGCTCAAGTAAATTAAAATTTCAAGTAGATGAGAGCAGAAGCTTTCATCAGCTGCATTTATCTTTTTTCTGTTTCAGCTTTTGCATTTACGTGTGTGCCAGACAAATTGGCAGCTTCCCAGGTCTCTGAGAGAATTATAAATTTTTCTTTTTGCTTACCCTAGCTCTGTGTGAGCTGCGGGACCGAGGTATGCCATTCAGCTCCTCTGTCTGCATCATGCCCCACTCATCACCTGGCTGCCCGGCCGGGGAGAAGCCCGGGGCTGGGCAGCAGAGGCACAGCGCCGTGGTTCAGTGATGCTGGGAGGCTCGGCAGGACTGTACGTACTCTGTGAGTCCGTGTGCGTGGAAAGGTCACCAGAGGATTTCCTTTAGGCGGTTCTTAAGCAGCATGAGAATGCACAAACAGAGCACTTAGCTAGGATTACATTTCAAGGTGAACGATGACGTTACGGTATAAAATTGCACCAGTTTCTCCCCGCCAATGTCTGCTCCTACTGTCTACTCGGCAACCGCTGGAGCCTCCTCTGTATCACTTTTGAACATCGTGGAGACCACTCCTGCCACTGCTATGCCTCTCATAACGATGCGATCAAATTATTTACGATCACAGACAGCAGGGAGGAAAACGGGGACAGATAATCTGCCAGAGTTAGAAAGGAGACATGGCATAGCCAGAAACGGAGGGGAGAGTTCTCGATTCCTAGACTTGTTACCTAACTATGCGTTGGTTTTTGCATCCTCATAAGCAAAAATGTTTGTAGAAGTTGCTCAGTTATTTCTTCTTTTTAATGGCTGTGTTCTAAGAAATTGATAGCTTGCAATTTGAAATGCAAAATTATAAGGATTAACACACTAACTGGAATGCTTTAGTTCAGAGTTCATTTCATTTGCAGTTCACATGTTCAACGTGAAGACTTAGCCCAACGGCTGAAGCTGAAAGAATGTTACCCAGCTGTAGCCCGTGTTTTACCCGTTTTCACAGTGTCCTGATGAAGCTGTATCACATGCTAGCGCACTGTATGGTTAGTGAACCAAAATCCAGGAACAGATCAAAACGGGCTGGAAGACAAGAGGACCTGGGGAAAACCACGGCACAGCCACAGGGCACATGGCACAGTTGCAGTCGGAAGGAACTTTTCAGCGTTCTTAGAGATCTATCAGAGAAACACCTAAACCTGGACTGCAGCGGCTCCCCAGCCGTTTGTTCCGTGAAACAAAGCTTTCCCGAGCACGAGTCAGGCAGCAGGCTTAACCCGGGGGGCAATCTTTACCCAGGCAGAAAAGGGGATAGCACACGTTCAGCTGCTCCGAGAGACAAGACCTGCGGTAAGGTAGATGTCAGGATTGCTTTCCAGGGCACAACTGAGCATCCAGTGACTGCACCAAGGAAGGATTGTCTTTGACCTTAATTTATTAAAAACTGTCGCAGCAAACCCACGTCTTCAGTGGTACGGAAGATCAGAAATCTCTTGCACACAGCGCTGATCTCCTTCTGCAGACCAGGGTCCCTGTCCCAGTTTTGTCATTAATGTTCTGGGGTACTGATATTTAAAATATTCTGCTTTGCTCCCTAGTACTGGCTTCCAAAACATATAAACTAGATGAAAAGTGGTAAACAATGCATGAGAAATGTCGTAACTGCTAGGTCAGTGGTCGGGTTGGACAGGATTCACTCCTTGCCGGTGGGTCCCGGAAGGCGGCTCCGTTGCCTGTTCAGTTGATGAGAGGGTTTGATGGTTTCTGTGCTTTGACGAGTGCTTCTTGCCTACATCTCAACGGTTTTGCGAAGCACAGCAAATGTCACTGTCGACTGGCAATGGTTTCTTCCCTCTCCTCACTGTAATTCCTGGTTATTACAATACCAGACCAAGCCATGTAGTTTTGACTTCTGTCATTTGCAGATTTGTGTTACATTCCTTTGGCTCTTAAAGAAAATCTGTTAATTTTCTGATGGGAATGCCACACGCAGTCTGCTGGGATGGCTACAAAGTTAAGAGAAAACAGACTTAAGGAAGTTAATAAAATATTTTCACATTTAATTATCTCAGGTCATTCCTAAAACAAAGTTTGGTTTATTATTAATTTTTCTCACTGCAGTCAAATAAATTATTTTTTACTTCCTTTTCCCAATGAGGTTAAGAAGGAACAGATATATGAATTTACCCTTCAGACGGTCTGTAAGACTTAATAAATCTTGAAGTTCATTTGGAAGGTGAGTGGGAACTTAGGATATATTTCATGGTCAGTGCTACTGAAATTTGTAGTTTCATTTGTATTCTGCTGGACCAAAAAGTGATTGCTGCTTTTGTAAAATTATGTGATGTGATGGATCTGTGGCTTTTTTATGGTATCCAGATTAATGCAGACCTCTTCTCTTCATTGGCAACGACCTGTACGAGAGGTTTCTCAACAACTGTCTTGAGCACTGCACTTTTTTTCCATTAGAGGGTGGATTTTTGGGAAATTGGGAAATTTTATGGATCAGATAAGACCTTCAAGAAGATAAAGAACATTTGCTGTTTGCTCTTCCTCCTACGCACATTGGTGTGCTGCTCCTTCTGTACATATATCTCGTGTTATGCTGAGGAGCACCAGTCACCAATACACCAGAAGGAAGAAACAAATGTGAGAACGAATTTCAGGGTTTTTATCAACCTCTGAATACGACTTGACATATTGATTGTTTACATAATTTTGAAGGTAAAAAGTTAAAAATGAAAGTCCAGCTTCATCCTGTTAAAAATTATGTGATTTGTTTTTATGTGGGAATAGCTACTAGTATTGTAAATATAAGAAAAATTTGATGGTTTTGCTTATGAAAGCCGCTGAAATGAAAATCTTGGAAAATAATTTTTTTTTGTTCACAAAACATGTTTCACACTGATATTGCTAATGTGAAAGAGAAGAACTTATATGATGAATCACACAACGTATCACAACGATATATTAGGAAAAGGAAAGCCTTCCACAGACAATGTACTTTATCCAAAAAGTGACCATATGAGAAGGTTACCTCTTATACATAGCTTGTCTTTTTTTGTGTGAATGATGAAAAACAATGTTTAATACTCGGCTTTCAAATGCATCTTAGAAAATCTGTCTGGGTTGTTTTATTACATTTACTGCACCAAAAAACTCTACGAAGCTCCCAAAGAGCCGCAGTATTCTTGGCTGCATTTGTGGAGCTCATTGGAACCAGATGTCACAATACCCTGACAAAACACAGAATTTGAAAATAACAGGGCTGGTAATGCTCCAGTGGTACGGTATGGCCTTCTGGATCTCCACCTTGGTTCAACGATGCATAAGTTATAAAATCTTTGTTTTGGGGCTATTAAGTGTGACTGCTCAGAGTCATCATTTAGTGTGACGGGATACGTAACAAGAATGTGAGCAGACATGCAATGAGAAGGCAAGTGTGTCACAAAACCGTGTTTCTTTGAGCCTCGTTATACTTACCCATCTCTTTTCTAATGGTTTTTGGGCTATTTCATCTGAGTTGGTGTTGGGTTTTGTCTCAGCCAAGAGATTGCGGATCTGTAATCTCAGGTATTTCAAACTTTCATTTGAATAAAAATCCAATAAACTAAGATAATCTTTGCAAAAATGGGAAAGGAGCAGGGCAAACAGACAAGCAAACCACTTGATCCTGCTAGAAAAATGAGAGGACTGCCAGAGCAAGCAGCAAAATAATGTGAAACTTGATTTCAGAACACGCACGACCCATAGAGAAGCACTGAGGAGATCCTGGAGAGCAATGAGTTTTGGGTGGTTGATTAACACAAGTCATAAAGAAACTCAGGTTAAGTCCATAGCAGTAATTCTTTGGTTACTTGAAGAGCCATATTTGACACAACACAACAAAAATCTCATGGGAAATGGCATGTGGGTGTGGGAAACACCAGAGGCAAAAGAGTAGAAAGAGCTACATGTGGTTTCCAGCATCTTTCGTGAGAAGTAACCGAATTTCTGGTTAGAGCAGCGTGTGGAGGTAAAACTATCGGTAACGAAATTTATACAACAGATCTTGTGACGGCATTGTCCCCACCTCAACGTCTTTTTAGATTAACCACTTCTGTAGAGTTAAAAAGGAACTACATAGATGTGTCACGTCAAAAGCTGAATGTGATTTTAAGGAGACGCAATTGCGCTTGCACAGCAAGAAGCGTGGTAAAGCAGTGTGTGTAACAAACATAATAAAATTATTTTTCATCCCTAAATGCTTACAGCCTTGTCGTTTCTTATTGGTGTGTTGATGAATGCCTCAAGAACTTTGGCTCAACTCCCCCAACAGCGGGCCATAAATAGGATGAAGTCTGTTACTTCAGATGTTTCTTCTCATCAGGGATCTTTTAGTCCGAACTCATGGATGAGGAAGATTTGACCGGAATCACAGAGCCAAACTACCAAAGTGCCGAACCAGCCCATCCCATCCCTGTGACACCACAGGACACTGACTGAGATTTGAGTCAGAAATTTTCAAAAGTATTCTGGTGATAAAAGACCAGGAATTACCTCTTAGAAGGGACTTTATCTTGTTGTGTCAACAGGTGGATGTTTAATAAATGCTGCCTCTAATGAAAAACAAACGTCTGAATGCAAGAACCACCCGTGTGTCCGCGAGGTTCTCTCTGTAGAAGAACGAAAGCTAACGAAGACAGCCTCCCGCATTCCTGAAGGATTACATGCGACCTTGCTGATTCAAGAAAGCTGAAAGACTGGCCACCGAATGTCTAAGAAGGGCAGAACGGATTTTTGTCGGAGGCAACACTTCCTATTGTTTGTATGGCCATTTACATTTATTCTGCACCGATATTTTCTACTGGTGTCTCATCATGTTGTACGTTCTTCACTAACGGAAGTCATGACTTGGGTTTTATCACCACAACCTCTTCAGAACTGTAAGATCTGGTGCCCAGTGGCCACAAAGGGACCCTTAAGCAGCAGGTGGGAAGCTTTGACAAAAGGAAATAAAGTGAATCGTTTCATCACACTAGCCACAGTGTGTCTGCAACAGCCTGAGTTTTCAGCTCCTGCACGGCTTGCCATCCTAGCAACTGGAAAAAATATTGTTACTTGCAAAGTGAATATGTTTGTACTGGAAGGCAGTTGGGATCCAACGATTTTCAATGTCATAAAGAAGAAGCTGATATAACGAGTAATTCCTTCATTTCAGTACACATAAAAAAATTAGTTTCTCCACAAGCTAGTTTCCACCTCTTCCTTCTTTATATTGCAGAAGGGTTTCTGTGAATAAACGTCATGCAGAATTGCACAAATGGCTAATTATGCATGCTGTTAAAGTTGTAAAAGTAAAGAATAAAAATATAAACTTTAGAAAGAATAAATCTCATTATTTCATTAAATACATTGATGAGTAATTCTAAATTGTGTTCTGTATCAAAATTAGGACTGCATTAAACAGAGCATAAAATAAATAGACTATAAGACAATTTTTTGAAAAAACAATGTCAAGAAGCATATTTGCAACTTTGGACATTTTTTTGACAACTTCACTGACATTTTTTTGTAAACATAGTTAGATATGA
>WKFP01015568.1:429932-456708 GCA_011057875.1 Pterocles orientalis | reverse complement strand
CGATTTCAAATCCCAAATGTTCAGAATCAACTTGAAAAATGTTCTTCAGGGGAAATTTAATGGTGGTTCATGTTACCCATCTTCCTGGGCTAGACAAGCCATGTCATCACTGAATTAAAATTAACCAAGTTTCCAATTTCTGCACAGTTCAGTCTTATTTCTTTTTTCCAGTTCAGTATTACTTGCAGCCTATCCTTCAAGTAACATCCTGATTTGATGTTATTGTTGCAGTAATTGACATCTTTAATGAAGCTGAGTTCTGCTTGAACTGGAGTCACGGTTGCTTAAGCAGCACCAGAGCACGCACACTTGATTTAGAGGACAGGGCACGCAGGCCTTTGACAGAAGTCTCGTTTGCATAATTTCCCCAAAATCTCATTGGTATGCCATTTTTCACCTGAATTCCGTGGAAGAACAGTGGGATATTCTATCAGACTCTAAGAAGACAAACCACAGTGACACTGCCCCCCCCACCCGATGACCGAGGCTCAGCCTGTTCCCGGCTAACGATCCCGGAGCAGGGAGAGTCCCGAACCCGCACTCACGGAACGGAGAGAACAGTCCGAGCGTCCCAGACCCAGAGCTGACCTAAGGGAGGGAGAGGGACCACCCTGAGAGAGCTGTCCTGGAAAAAGAGCTGACCCAGAAGCAAAAGGGCCAATCTTCCGGAGGGTCCTCACCTCTGTCCTGGGCACGACGGGTATGGTATGGGATAGATTATTGGCCACTCTGGGTCTCAATCCCCAACCTAAGGTCAAACCCTGGGCTGGTCACTGGGGCTGTGCTCCCTCCCAGCTTCTCCTGCATCTGCGGACAGCCAGAGAAGATGAAAGACCTTGGGCCATCCCAGCAGCAATTGTAAGCATCACTTTTTATCAGCTTTCTTCTGAGCACAAATCCCAAACACAGCCCCTGGCTAGCTGTTATGAAGACAGTGAACTCTGTCTCAGCTGAACCCAGGACAGATGGGATGTGTACTTTGAGAGGGAATACTTGGAAGTGGTGGATCTAATTAATCTTCATCTTCTCTCCAGTCTGTGCAAGAGTCATAGCTAGGATGAAGAATTTGAAAATAAAATATTAGAAAATTAAAAAGTTCTAAATAGGACATTTATTTTAATGTGATTAGTCATGCTCTTCACAGTAAATTTAGCAAGAAAAGCAGGTTATTATACTTGTATTCATTATGAAAATTAAATTTAAAATATTTCCTTTCACTGACTGCATCACATAGGCAGATCAAAAGGCATGACATTTTCAGCAGGACTGGAAAATGACTAAGACCCAAGAATAAATATTTAGATTATAGTTATCTAATAAATGTGTCCAATCTGTCAGCTAAGTACTATTTGTACAGTGTCATGAATGGTGAGGTAAGGAATGATCTATGCCTTTAAAATAGGTGAGGGAGTT
Organism: Pterocles orientalis; assembly: GCA_011057875.1. Lineage (NCBI taxonomy): Eukaryota > Metazoa > Chordata > Aves > Pterocliformes > Pteroclidae > Pterocles > Pterocles orientalis. The sequence continues at coordinate 455,295 of WKFP01015568.1, read as the reverse complement.
AAAACTAAGATAGTTTCGTGCTTAGCTGAACTTCTCATACATGCTTTGAAAGAGTCTTGTTCAGATCTATTCCTGCAGTCAGTCTGGTACAAGACGTGCAATGGCGGCATGTCATATATTCAGACGGACACCAGAAGCAATTAGCCACGGAGTTAAATACTGGAAACACTGCGGAGAACGAGACTAGTGAACACAGTTAACCAAACTGCTCCTCGCAGGGCCTGAGGCAGACGCAAAGTTGAGTCCTAAAGAAAAAATATATGAGGAAGGCCACAGAAAGCAAAATCTAGAGAGGTTGCTTGAGACTTTTGATGTGGGGATGTGGAAAAAAAAACAAACCCGTAGGAAGACACTCTTAGGTGGAACTTCTGAGGAATCTGTGACCTCTGTGCAGTTCACAAGAGAACACTGGAGGGATTCAAGGCCAGGCTGGATGAGGCTTTGGGCAACCTGGGCTAGTGGAGGGGTCCCTGCCCATGGCAGGGGGTTGGAACCAGATGATCTTTAAGGTCCTTTCCAACCCAAACCATTCTGTGAGTCTATGATTCTATGATCCATCGATGGGGTTGGAGAGCTGAGGGAACGGTCCTCTTGTGTGAGCAGGCTCAAAATAGCTGCAACAAAAATGAGCAACTGCAGACAATTTGATTTTGGGAAAATCATTAGCTAGGGCATATGTGACATCTGAAGAGCAGACGAATGTTGAGCTAGCCAGATGATAAAACAAAGGGATGTGATAAACAATTACACTGATCGGGAGGTCGAATGCAACAGCAAAAGCCATACGTAACTCTAAAAGGGAATTATGTACCAAAGACCTGGGCACCTCAGATTCGCAGCTACTGGAAAGGGAGCGTGCCTGGGAGAGGGGAGAACAGGTTCAGAATGGAAAGCAGAGTGCAAAAGAGAAACACTTGCTGGGAGTAATATAGAGTAAATGAAAGGACGAAATGCGGCCACTTTATTTTAATAAACTTAGAAATGTCCGTACAAGTCAAAACTGGCACTAAGAAGCAAGAGTATGAAACAAAACAGAGGAAGCGAGTTGTCCATGTCATAACTTCAGCAGTTCTTGAGTCAGTGACAGTGTTCAGACTGTGGGTGGAATATCTTTCACACATTGCAAAAATGCAATGGCAAATAAAAGAACATTTGCTGTTGCAGAGAAATCGCAGAAATAAACATAGCAGTCTAGAGATAAAAATCCTTGAAGTCATTCATCTTTGTCAAAATCCCTCGTGAGTGACATAAAAAAGGGCGAGTCACAATAAGGGAAAACAGATATATTTGACAAAGTCCGTATTTGATGCTTTTTTCAAGATAACGAGGGTAGGATTTGTCTTATTGCAGTTTAAAGACCTCTCAGTTTATTCCTAGATCTCAGTGTCTTTACAGCTAAACAGGAAAATACAGTCAATTCTGTGCCACAATTTGTTCAATTTATTTTAGAAGTCTATTTTACGGTCAGATGTATGGCTTGGTAGATGCACTTCCTTTTCTCCCTTACGTAGAACAAGAGTCTATAAAATTAGTTTGAATGTATTTGTCTAAACCATGGACACCTAAACCTGGCTGCAACAGATCTTGCCAGACTGTCTGCAGAAAAATCCTGTGCTCTGCAAAGCTGATACAGATTAACGCACACCAGTATCTTCAGCAAAGACATGCTGAGTGGGGAGAGAATGCGAAAAAGTTGGAAGGGCGCTTGGATTACCCTTCTGTGCACAACAGAAAACCAACTGTTGGCACTATGAGGTTATGCAGAGGCATATGGGAAAATGTGGGAAAATTATCCTGGAGTGTGAAATTAAAAAAAAAAATCTTGCGTAGGTTGTCCTGGTCTTTTTGAAAAGCAGTATTTCAAGAGCTGTTTAAGATGCTGCCTGCCATATTTCTTTCCAAGGAAATTATACAGGTTTGATTGGAGTACATATAAGATCCTATCACAAAAGGAAGTGTGTAGGCAGGTGAACTGGACAAAACGTGGAGCCCAGCCTCTCTGGCAGGTTGCTGCAAAGCCATCCAGCTGCATACACTTCGCCTGGTTTTATGCTAACGTGAGTGGTGCTGGTCTCCTCCGATATAAAACCTATAAGGAATCGTGACCCACTTCAGAAACATTCAACTCCAATGGAGGAAAAGGGATGCAGTACTTCTGTTTGATTTTTCCCTACTGATTTGGTAATATTTTGATTTATTTCTTTGAGGACTGATGAAGCGCGTTGTGTTTATTAGAGGCAACAACAGTGACAGGTAATGTTGCAGGATGTCAGAGAAGCACTTATTGCAAGGGAAGATGCCTGTTTCCTGTTCATTAATACCTGTTTTCATATCTAGCACGTATTTAGGCATTTCAGGGTGAAAAATGAGTTGGTTTTGAAAACATATCAGCAGTTGTTTATTATTAGTATTATCGTATGGGTTTCAACTTGCCACAGAAATACCAGTTAATTTAATGATTGCCCCACAAATCTCCAGGATTACAAATTATCCCTTTGTTTCTCAGGCTTTGAAAATGCAGTGGATTTGCAGTAACATGTAGTTAGCTCTGTCTAATGTCAGCCACAACTTCTGACATTATCTATGGACATACCAAATTTTTTTTCTCAATTGCAGGAAAAACAAGGCACGTCCCTTTCTCTTTTTACTATATTTGTTTAGAAATCTGCCGTTTCAGCGTGCCTGGAAACGCTGACCATACAAGCCCAGTCCACTTAAAACGTGAGAAGACATTAAAAAAATGACAAAATTATTAAACTTTGGCAGAATACATGGCAGAATATATAAACGTGATGTATTCATCCTGTGAACAGTAATCCACGGAATTCATTTTAACGTGACAGTTGGTAATATGTTTTATAAGGTTGCCCAGTGAAATTATCTCTCCTATGTAAAATATATCAGTAGTTAAACACATCGGGAACAAATAACCATTAATGCTCAAAAAGTTATGTTGTCACAAACCCTACACATGGATTTTGAGTTGCAGAAGCAGGATTACACAGTAACGTAGTACAGCGACCAGAGCCAGAAGTGAGGAATGTGTATATACAACCAAATCCGGTGCATAAATTATATAACTTCACAATCTGTTCGTCCTAACACTTTGTAGCTGAATTGGAGCATATATTTCAAGAAAACACCTAATCTTAATTTATATCCAGCCAGCTATCAGTTGGGTGCCTTTCTCATACCTACAGCCAGAATCACCGTCCCGTCGTCGTGTCTCATCCATGCCAAGTGTCAAGGGTGACCCATACAAGCCCTTCAGGACCTCAGGCAAGACCGCATTCTTGTGGTCACTTAACACCTGGATGGAGGGTGTCTGGGGCTGCCTTTTAAATGATCAAAAATCTGTTCTTAGCTGAGTTTGGAAGCACATCTAACAGGCTGCAGACGACACCGGTCATCAAAATGGGAACATTTAGTCACCACAGGGAAGAAAATCTTTCCTTACAGCATCTGGCATAGCTAGAGCAAACTGGACAGAAACTGGTGCTGGCATTTTAGAATATTTATTTTTTTAAAAGAAAGCACCAAAATTTTTGTGGATTCTCTTTCGTCCAAGGGAAAACAGGACAGTTGGCTTGGATGTAACTTTCAGCTTCTTGGCTGTGAGAGGAGAAAAACAAATTTAGACGTTGTAACACCTTAAAGAACTGTTGATCATTCCTTAGAACTTCGTGACAGGAGACCTAAAGAGAAATTATCAAAGGTTTTGTGGTCCCTGCCCTGTAAAATCCTTCTCCAAAGGTGGACATGCATGGCTGAAAAGTGCAACAAAATTCTTTAGTGAGAAAACATAGATACCACTACAAATCCTGAAAATTGACCATAGAAACTTTGCTCCTTTCAGGTTTTCTTCTTTGGGTCCCTTTCCTACATCCATTACTATACTTTGCACTGTATATAGATTCCTGCAAGTAATTAAAATATAGAAATACAGAATTTTCTAAGCAATTATCTCAATTAGAAGAGAATAAATTCCCATATTCGTGGTTAAAATTCCTGCACCAATGGAAAGCTCTGTTAAATGCTTGGAGCTATTTGTAAATTAAATATTTTCTTACCCTGGGCATCTTGTAAGAGTATAAGATCACCTTAAGGGATTTTTGTCCCTTTCCACACTTTTGTTTACAATCTTCGATAAGCATTTTCCTTCTGAAGGGCATGAGTAGAAAATGAAGAGGAAAGAGAACATGACAGAAGAGAAGCTGAATAACGGCTGACGGCAGAAAAAACATAATTAAGGATCAGGAGGGCAACAGAAGTGAAACCTCTGGGCTCTAACAGCCTCACTGCTACTGATCCTATCACCGATTTGGGAGCGCCATCTGTTATTTGTGATTTACTTCTGGCGTTTATAAATAGAAGGTGCTGACGACTTACCAAATGCTGGGGAAAAATAGAATTTGGAAATTATTCTGAGCCCTCACTTCTGTTCTATGCCGTTGCACACTGATGTAACAGAGGTGTCAAGCAACGGTCTCGGTGCTTAGGAGCGGGTGAGTACATAGGCTGAAATAACGGTGGAATTGAATCTTTCTCAAAACTTGAACTGGACCCCTGACGCTTTGGTTAACCTTCTCGAGGTGATTTTTCATTTTTATGTGCTCTAAACTTCGTGGTTTCAGTGGGCCACAAAAACAGATGTGCTGAAATACAAACACCACCGGAAGGCTGCTTTTGTGGTATTTCCAGCCTGAAGGGAAGCCAAAGATGTTAGAAATCCCTGGAGAATGTCTATTTCCAGCCTGGTTTTTTGCAGGCACATTTGTCTATCACTCATTTCTTTTATGACGGTAACCCAAGATGGACAGGAAAGAGCAGGGTTCAAACACTGCCTGTTCCTGGGTCGCGTCCCAGCAAGGTGGTGAGCAGAGCTGCGTGGAGAAAGGTCGTTGTGTTTCCTGAGCAGTTCCCATATTTCAAAGCTTGGTCGCAGGGTGATTTTTTAATGAAAGCAAATGGTATCAGCACTCTCGGTGAAGAAGGAAGACTCCTCACCCCATGCTGTGGGAGTTCATGGGGGACCCTGGAAGTGGAGCCTGCTGGCAGAAAATTGAGAGAAATTTTATCTGAATTTGATCTGGTTCCAGTCAGAATTTTATTGAAATCAAATAAATTTTGTGAATCATTGTGTCCCAAATGGACTTGTAAATTCTGCAGGAAACGCATTGTTCTGGAATTTCTTTCATCCTTTTGAGGTTCAGATCAGAGGCTTCTGAGAGGACACAAATTTCCTACTCCCTGGGATTTCAAGCATCAACTGATTCAGGTCACCTCAAAAGAAACGTCTAGATCTGGTTCAGCCACCTAAAACCAGGAGCCTTGTGCTGTTTGAGTTGTCCGTCTGACATTGTGAGATATGACACAGCACAACGGAGTCGATCCAGCCTGGGAGCCAGGACCCGTGTGAGATGTGCAGGGGCATCGCCAATGCCTGTGCTGAACCAACTCACTTGAGACCATGGGTCATCGTTCAGTTCAAGAATGAGAAACCTAAATCTAAGGATCTACCCTTGGGTGCACCACTGACCCACAAGTGTCTAAACTCCCCTTAAAGAAAATTAATACCAGTCATAGATAACGACAGAGATGGTGCCACAGTGGATCCTGGAGAGCTGTTAGCAGAGTGCCTACGTCAGGGTGAGCTGAATTTCCTCCCGAGCTCCACTGACTGCCTTGACTACACTCCAGTGACAATACCGGGAACTCTGACTTTTGCCACGGCAGTATATAATATAATTTTTGTTGCTCTCACCTAAGTTTCTGGAGCCTTTTGAGATGCTGTGAGAAATACGTCTGATACATCCATGTTGAACTGTTAGATGCAAATTTACAAGATGCGGGGCAGCCAGATTTCAGTCTGTGTCTTGGGAATTTCTAGGGCCCTGGAACCTCTCTAGCACAGACGTGGATACCTACACGTAGAGTATGTAGGTGCCTGAAGGAACATTGTGGTAGGTAAATAATTTAATAGCAAAGCTTCATGGCCGGACTCAGTTTAAAACTGTTTTCAGTCAAATGGCATGCAGTTTTATCTGGTCAATTGGTCCATTTTTGTAAAAATGTAGGTAACACAGAGTGCCTGCAGATATTCAGGCCACCCCTGGGGTAGAGCAATGCACCCACTTCATAGGGTGCTCCAGCACTTGCCAAGAGTTCTTCAGAGGGCCTGATGTGAAGAAAAATATTATATCCCGTTGAAACTGAGCCAAGAAAACAGAATTTACTTATTTGAATTAAAGTCTTTCTCCGTCTGATGTTACCAGCTCAGCATGATGGCACATCACACGCTGGGAGACCTTGTGTCATTCTAGGTTCGGAGGGAAAAGAGCTGTTGACTGACGTGTCAGCAGTGTTTCATTCTCTACTCATGATGTCCCTTTGAGATTTCTCATTCTGTTGCCAACCAGACCCAACCTGCTGAACTTATGAGATCTGACAGAAGTATAGTTTGAGTGGCAGGTCTGCGAGTTACCACTATAAATTACAGGAGATTTGTGTGTCCAATTTCCAACAGCCTGGGTGACTCCTTCCTTTCACTGTAACACCTATTTCAGACAGTTTTCAACAAGCCGTGAAGATGTTTCTGTGGTATATTTTGCTCCAAAACCTGAAACAAGCACTGCTTGATTAATCCTCACCAAGGGGCATTCGGATCATGAGGCCCCGCTCTGACGGCCGCCAGCAGAAGGACCGGTGGGTGTTTTGAGTGAGCTGTGTCACCATCAGTCTTGGATGTTGTGATAAGAAGTAGCTATACTCATTTATAACAAAAAGTTGAATTACTGTCTGAATTCTCAAGGAGCTGAAGAATCTTATGATTTCCATCTCATAAAACTTATCCAGGCTAAGCTGGTCCACTGAGTTTGGAAGGTATGATGACCCCATTGCTGGTGACTCGGAAAGAATGTCTAGATCTCAAGTTAACGTCGTCCTACCAGCAGACATCTCATCAGCTCCACCGCAATGGGAAAACATTTTGCATTGACCATTGATGGAAAACACAAATTTGGAGACAAGAGGTTAGACCCTGTTTTTCTCCTTGAAAAGCATATTTGGAGCAGAAGTGTCATGAAAGCTTGCTGTTGAAGCTGCAACTGTTGAAAGTAAAGTGACTGGAAAGTTTGAGAAAACAGCAAGAAAAAAACCTCAAGCAGTTCGAAGTATGAAGGGCAAATGACAGACCTAGATGGGGTACATGGAATTTGCTCTTTGAAAATGTCGGTGTCATCCCTTTTCCTGTGTAGTTGTCTCACTGTCTCCTCTGTGACATCCGTCTCTAATTATGGCAACTTGCTGTTGTCATGGAGCTACACAACCTCTTAGCTTTGAAGGAAAAAGAGACACAGAGAGATAGAAAGATAGGGGACGTGTGTAAATGCTCAGTTACTCTGAATTATATGAAACTTTCTTAGCAGGTGTGTTACAGGAAAGATGACCAGACACACAATTTGTGGCAGGTAAGTTCTTATAACTGGCACACACAAAATCTTTTGGATTGAGAGCATTCATGCTTAGATGAAGCTCCGTTGTCCCACATTTATTCATACAAGAAAGGACAACTTGCTTGTTGTTTGTTTTCATAACTTTCATGCAACCTAATAAAATAGTTATAAAACTTCCGTGTTTACCAAAGAGGAAAAAGCACACGTGCTGTGGTTTGGCATATATTCCATTCATCCATTCCAGCTGGAAAAGGTTATCGAGCTTTTTTCAGTTGGTTTGATATGTTGTCCTGACTGGTGACTCATGGGAAGCTGAAAACACGTGCTGCTGTGTCACTCCACTAGAAGAGGATGGGAGACGGGAGCGGGTGGCGAGTGATCAGCTGCTCTGTCCGTGAATATCGTCACCTGCTGTGACAGTGCTCAAGAAGGTCTAACTGTATGATGCATTCAATGGACTTCACCTTTTCTAGAGGTCTGCTGTGCAGGAAAATGTTCTTTATGAGGGAAAAATGTCCGAGAGCAATGTACTGTGAGTAATTTCCCTTTAATGTTCTTCCATAGAGAAAATTCAACACGTCAAATGTCAAGCCGTTGGAAGGGTAAATACACAAGCACATTCAGAGCAATGAAAAACAGTCTTGATGGCCCAAAGCATACATGAATGTTAAAAGCTGTACAGCTATGTTATAAACAGAAAAAAAATGCTTTTAATAAAAACTTGGAGAGTTTCATACTTGTCTGCTTGGTGAGCAAAAGGAAAATGAGTATGTCCAGTTCAGAAGCTGATTTAAGCCAAAAAGGTTCTTATAAAATTAAAGCTTACAAAGCTGGAAATGAACCTTTTGTAAAGGGAAATGGAAACAAATTCTTTTGAATTAAAAAGGTGTATTTAAAGTGAGAAAATTGGATTGGAAAGGAACATGAAACATCCTTTTGCATGTCCGTCTCTTATTTGCCCTGACGTAGACTCCTCCTAATCAATGAATGTGAGCCCTTCAGGTTCATGCAATAGATAGAGATACAGCAAAGAAACGTAGTCCTTTGCATCTAATAAATTAAATTTTACTTCTAGACTGTGATATCAACATCTGCTTGGCGAATGAATAACGCTCTGTGTTTGGTTTAAGATTTTTGTTATAAGCAAAGCAATAGTGTCACAGTTTAAAGTGCAAGCACGCGTGGAAGAAATGACATCAACGTGTTTTGTTCTTAATTTCTCTCAGTTTCCATCTTCCATTTTTTCCATATTTAGCTAGTTCAATTTACAGACTAGAGGATGAATAGTCTGTGATACCAGGACTGCAAACTGTACTTGCAGCTCCTCTTTCTCTTCTCTCTTTTGTCCTCCCCTGTGATAAATATTTTGCTGTTGGTTTGGGCACAGCCAGCAAGCTACTTGATGCAGGAGCAGAAGGGAGTGTAGGTTGCTTTTTCTGCAAACAGGGTCAGCAGTGGTACTGAAATCTTTGCCTATTACGAAAAAGTGAGTGTAGAAAATTAATGGGCACATGGGGTATCATAGACGGGAAGTGTTACTGTGCCGTGGGTTAGCCTACAAAGACTTTGCTCGGTTCGATAAATGTTGGCTGGAAAATCAGCATGGTAAAGAGTGCTAGAAATTACAGGCAGCTGAATAACAGAATGAGAGCTGGTATTTGGCAGGAGATGCCCATATCTACTGACAATGTTATTGGAAAAATAAACAGGAACAGTTAATTAACAATACCAGATATAGCCTTCTCAGCATGAGTGCTAGGACACTTTTTTTTCAAACAGTGTATCATCAAGTTATTATTTGTATGAATATTTCCTTTTGACTGGTTTTTAGCATGTACGAAAGATGCCAAACTGGGAGCTTGGGAAACTGAATTTATTTCTCCAAAGAAAGCCCACGGCCTCAGCAACGACAGTGAGAACCAGCGTTCACCTCCTCACACCGAGAAGCCTGTTCTGCAGAACCACTGATAAAGCCAGAAAACAGGTCAGCTTCCCCTGCCCTCTCTGCAGAAGCTGCCAGCGAGAATGCCAGTTAACGGCAGCTGTGCTGGACAGTCCGGGATTGCAGATTCCTTTCACACAGCCCATCGCAACGGCGGTTTCTTTTTGACCTTGGACAGCATTAGAAGTATTTTTCAATGAGGAAAACTTCTCAAAAGTGGTTGGTTGATCAGTGTAAAGAAAAAAAATAATTGAATTTTTTTCCCCCATGGCAGAGCAAGTCCCTTTTATAAAGCTTAACAAAAAATACATAAATCTACAGAAAATTTATGTGGATAAGTCAAAGAAATCCCTTTTGTGCAACAGCAAAGACATATTCTTAAGAATAATTATTATTAAGAATAATTATTAATTATTTAGTAATGAAAGTGTTATTAAAAAGCAGGTTTGTTTAGAAAGGGAACATTTTTCTAGAATATTTTGTGAATATTCTATTCTATTCTATTCTTTCTGGGGAGGGCAGGTGAACGGCAGACAGAGAAGCTGGCTGATCTGGAAGTGCCCTTGGGACTACTTGGCAGGTTTTCAATTTAGTTCCGTCTTTAAGCTTGGAGGTTATGGGTTGTAGCCAGATGTTGGAGACCCAAACCCTTCTGCCCTACATTAGGGCCGTGATCTGCGCCCTTCCCTGGGGAGAAGGTACAAGGCCAAGAGGAAGGAGGTCCTCACAGGCTGTCCTCACGGCGTTTCCTCCCTCATTCATCCTCTGGGCTGACGCAGAAAAGTTCCCGGAGTGTTCCCCGAGACCCTGCAGATTCACGAGGCCTCCACAGACCCCGGGGTGGCCAGAAGCCCACAGAATCACTTGCCATTCTTGTAGTCAACTCCATCTGACTAAAGAAGAGCACGAGCACCAGGAGGCTGCCTTATTTTTACAAACACAAATTTTCATTAGAAATATCTTCCTTTCCTAAATCCGTTCCCCACATCTGCTGGGGAATCCAGGCGCAGAGACACTGCTGCATGACGAGAGACTTTCTAGGACAGAGGATTATCAGTACTAGTGTAGAAGAATTTTTGCACACCAGTGAGGGAGAAGTGTTAAATCCATCACTGTTATCATGCCAGTTGCACCCACTCATTACCATCACTGTATCCCATGTTTCGGAATGGTCCCAAGAATCCACAGCGTCATGCATCATGCTACGGACCATAAATACGCCAGTCCAGCACAGGAAAGGTGTTTCTGCTTCCTAGTGACAAGCATTAGCAGAAATCTTTTTAGCAAATTTTGCATTCCTGCAAAGGCAGAAAGCAATATGCCTTGACACTGAAGGAGGAAATTTCCAGGAAGCTCTTGAATCTGCTCACCGGAACGTTGGGTGAGCTTGTGCTGAAGCTTTTGTCTTGAACATTGACTCTGCGTCTGCAGGATGATGTGCTGCATTTGTCTGAATGCCTTTCCCTGTGTCAAAAATACATATTATCTATCACACCACTGCGTTCGTTCTTTGTTTACAGTTTAATCAATAGGAAGAGTGAAGGAAAAAAGAAAAACAAGTTTACGCTATTTTATGGTGGGAATAAAATAATAATGGGCTGACAGGTGACATAAAGTCTTGTTGATGATTTTGGTTCATGTTATGATTTTAAACAGTACCGGAGCTCCATATGGCAACCAAAAAGGGAATAACATGAAAAAATAACCTCAGTGATAAGGAGGAAATGCATTTGTTTGTGTATTGCTCTAAAATGATGTACCGGAGTAGGATTGAGTGCATACTAAATTTGGGAGAAAAGACTGACCACAGTGGCTGTTCAAATGGTTTTAAGCTGATCAAAAGTTCTTTTTGGTTCTCCTAGGATAGAAGTTATTGATAACTTGATATCTGATGCTGTATTTAGTGAAAGTAGTAGATAGTTTTACTATTTTTTAAATGAGCTTACTAGTTCCTCCTGGCTCTTTCAAGGAATGTGTCATCTCTCAAAATTGATCTCTTTACTGACAATTTCACATTTTAGCAGCATAGCATATAAAACATGAAAAGGAAACAAAAGTACATAACAGCTTTCACAAAGCACATTGAATTTAGCCGGCAACTACACTCTTAATGATACTCAAGACTGGAAGACAATTAGCAATTAGATTTTTACATGTATTGAGTTATGTAATTAATTACAGTATGCTGCCAGATTAGACCTGGATTCTTTTCAATATGTTGCCGTGTTCAGCACCCTTTGCCTGTTGACATGCACGACTCTAGCTGAGTCTAGATGAATTTTAAATTGCTGTTATTCTCTCCTTCCAATGGTGTTATATCAAACTGTACTACCATGAGAGTATCCTTAAGGATTTATTTATTTTTTTTAGAGCACATCTGCACAGACTTTTCCAAAATGGTCTTGGAGTCCTCACCAATAACTAGTTAACTCTGCATGCTGCTTCTCATCCTGCAACTCTCGTGCCTTCTCATACAGGAAAGGCCATAAATCATTTGGGAGCTACAAATTATTGTCAACCTCTTTTCCACCTACTGGAAGCTGGAGGTGCTTCCAAGCTCAAAGTTCTGTACCACAAAATGAGACAGTGATTTTATTTGCTATTTCAGGGAAAAAATACCTGCATCATCTCTACGATTTATGACATGTTGAGCTTCCTGAAATTCTTCCAGCTCTTTGCTATGTAAATGCGAATGTGTTTCACTGGAAAGTTTGGACAGAATTGTTTTGAAAGAAAATGCTGAGAGTGAAATTTAATCTTTAGCACATACATGTTTCGTCTATTATTGTATGTTATATACTTATAGAAACTTGGATATTAGGCTAAGATTCTAAAGCAGTTTTGTTTGTTTTTTTTTTTCTGAAGAAACCAGTCTGATATTTCATTTTTCCTGCTTCTTTTTTCCTCTCCTCTTATTTAGGATCTTTGCACCACTAACCTGTTAAGGCTGTGACAAGATGAGGACAGTTTGAAGAACTTTTTTATTTTTAGTTCACTGCACTGCAATAATTTTCTAGGTCAAAGTTTTCCTCAGTGTATATGACTCAATAGCAAGCCAAAAATTCTTTGTGAGTTTTCGGCAGAGGAGTAATGTTAGCCACTTGGCTTTTGGAGTGATTTTCAATGGACGCAAGCCACTGGTGGATATGGAAAACTTATTTGGAAAGAGGAACCATTTCTCCATAGCCTACATCCAACTTTTTAAAATTTCTGATAGTTAATTGAGCATAGCTCATCAGATGGAATTTGTGACGGAGCGGATCAATGTTTTCTAGTCTGTGCAGAGCCTTTGTCAGCTGAGGGACACGTTCAGCTGAGAGATTCTTCTTCAAACGTGTTTGATGAAAGGGGTTCCTCAGGTCCCCTCAGCTACCACTGCTAATCTCTGACTGGTTTCAACACTGAAAATTGGCACGAGTCTTAAGAAGAGGAATGCTGTGCAAGACCCTGTGCAGTGCAGAACTTAGTACCTTTATTTCCAAGTGCATGTAGCATATAGGAAAAAAAAAACCTTGGAAAATGGTTTAGTATTTTCACCGTTTTTTTGTAATAGAGTCTCTGCTAAGCGTGTACATGTTGGCTTCCAATTGCTGGTGTGAAGTGTGTGTCTAAATCTTTACAGAGATGAGGGCTGCAGAAGTAGAAAAGAGGACACTGCAGCATTCAACTGTAACATTTTTCGTAAATACCTTCAGTGCTTATGAAGATGGACATGGTACACCTACACCTACTTACGGTTACACCTACTTATGGTTATTTCCAGAAAAATTAGAATACTCACAAGCTTTTTAACAATGGGCTCTAGAGTAGAGTAAGGAGGAAAACAGCACACTAGATGCACAAGGCATAGCCCAGAAAATACTTAAGGGGCTATAACCCGAAGTCATGAAGTGTTGGCTTCCAAGTGACAGCCCAGCAATTTCTTGATACAGTTCAGAATGTTGAGGAAAAAAAAGTAATCAGATTTTTAGCTGATGTAAATTAACTTTTGAGAGCAAGAGGCTAGCAGAGACAGAAACCGCAGTGAACCTGGGAGCACCTTGCTGTCCAGTGATGGACAACTGTGTTGAAAGGAGTTTGTCCCAATTCGCAGGAGAAGACAAGATTTAGGTTATACTGACATGTATTGCATGTTTTATTTTAATAGATTTCTCTGATTGCGGGAGTCCTTTGAACAAACCAGGAAGGCGTTGGTTCCAGAGAAGCTGTTTGTCTTTTTAGCCCCTGGCCAGGCGTGGAAGGAGAGTTGGACCTGCTGGGTTACCTTTCGGGATGGAGACAGAGTGCAAGCCGGGGGTTACACTGCAGAGACTTGTCTTCTGAGAAACCTCTTGGACAAGGAAAATAAAATAGCCAAAAGCACCACCTGTTTTTAACTTCCAGAAAGCCAAAACCACAAGAAATGAGCAGAATACAATTAAAAAGAAGAGACACAGCTGATGGTACTTTAAAGTTTAAAAACAAAATTTCAGAATTAGGAAAATAAACTCAATATTTGCCTGAGTCTGAGGTTAAATATTTGTAGAAGCATTTCTATATCTCATTACATTTCATTTCCAATTCAAACTGACTTAGATCCGATTGAAAACAGGCTGAGGAACAGTATTTGGGTCAGTTGTAAAAGTAAGCAAAAGCACATTGAGTTGGAATGAGATGTTTAATGAGTTTCTCTTTTGCTTAATTGTATTTTATTTTCCTGTGTGAGCTCATGTAGGATGAGGAACAAGTTAAAGTACCTACAAGCCACAGCTGTCCCTCCTGTTTTCTGTGCATATTTCTAACTTCTCTGTGTACCCTTGGCATCACTGTTCTGTCGTTCCGACCTGGGCAACATCTTCACTTTAATTTCACACAGATTTTCAGTCTCTTTATACTACAGAGAGGTAGGCTTGCCTTTCTGCACAAGACACTCACATTTCGATTCAGAAGATTTTGTCTCAAAAGTCCTACTTCCCTTAGAGAAGAACAGTTATCCTCATCATTATCTTAATAAATCAAACATTTTAAATTTCTGACCTTTATTAATTTGACCAGCACCAGGCATTGTGCAGGATTTACCCTTTGTTATAAGATTGCTCTGTTAGCAATAAGTACTAGATGCTTTTATCACTCATTTAATTAATAGTTTGAACAACTCACATAATTAAGACTGTCATGCTTCCACGAAGCTCGGTGAAGCTGTGATGATTTCCACCAGCTAGGATGTGCCTCTCTCAGCCAGTGACTCTTCCCAGATCACGATCTCTCTGCTTTTTCTTTTTTTTTTTTTTTTGAGGAATTACTCAAGCAATTAATTATCCAGCTCACTGTTCCCACCTTTGTTAAACTGTATCGCATCTGGGGGATGTGGGTGACCTAAGGGTACTTTGAGCAGGGCATCGTGCCCCATTATAAGGGTTCTTCCCTTGCTTTTGATGCTGTTCTCTTATTCAGGGCAGAATGTTGGGGACAAGCAGAGCAACACTCTTCCTCTGGTGACACCGCAGGCAGGTCCGCTCTGCGGTGTGCCTCGCGGTCCTTTGGTATCCATCCCGGCAGCCTGACAGCAGCGCATCACAGCCCCCGTGCTGGGAGCCCGGCTTTCCTTCCAGCAGAAGCCGGTGTGCAAGGGGAAGATGCTGTCCGCCCACACCGCATCCTGACACGCAGCCAGGGTCCTGCCCGAGCGCCCACCCACGCCTGGCAGCCAGGGAGCATCCTCGTTTGCTGGGAATAGACTTCCCCAGGGGAATTATGCTCTGGAGAGAAAAAGCACAATGGTCTTTTAACAAGGGGAGGGGAGAGAAAGGTCATATCGAAGGGCAGGCTGCTATCATTGTGATCGTGGAGATTATTTGCGAGGGTGTTAATTTGCATTTTCTCTTCACAGCTTATTTCTGTCTCTCCATCTCTTAACCCGTCTGCTTCATCTTGCTGCAGTGCCAACCTCCCAGAAATTAATTTTCATTTACTGTTTTACATTCTACTGAATAATGTATCCTGACCTTTACTGCCCGTGGAGCCACAAGTTTGCCGGCAAACAGACATTATCCACAATGTTCAGTGTAAGATCTGCCGCGTGAACCCAGCAGAGCCCAGAAGCATGGACTTATTCAGCTGGAGTGAAAATGAACAAAGAGGAATCAAAGCCTTCCCAAGGACAAACTGAATGAAGGGAAAGGGTTTTTTTTGCTGCAGTCAACTTTTTTTTTTTTTAAGCTCAGTTTCAGAGCCACTGAATTTTTTCTGAGGTGCTCACCAGCTACCCTTAACGGATAACAGTGTTTTGGTGCAAAGCTGGTGGGTACAGAGTGTCAGAAGGCAAGTGGAAGGTTTTAAATAGTTTTAATGCCAGTGGAGGGAGCGCCTGGTCTGAGCAAGCACAAAGGAGAAAACGAACCCTGAAGAAAATGAACAGTTTATTTCCCCGCTGAGTTGCAGGTGAAAGGGCTGGATCAGGGCTTGCAGGAAAACAAGTTTCCCTCTCATACATATTTTTTTTTTATTTTGCAGGGCTAGTTCTTGTCGTTTCCTAAGAATAGTCAAACCTTCTGGCTCATGTAGTTGGAGGCATGCATGTTGTGAGCGAAGGAGGACGGTGAGCGGAAGGTCTGGTACCGGCGTTTCTCGCAGATACTCTGTTCATCTTGGGCAACGTGCCTTACAGACCTTGAAATCAGCAACACGGCCCCAGATCTTTCCATGGAAACATGCACTTCCAACAGCAGAAGCATTTTGAAGCAACGTTTGTGCATCTGCAATGTTACAAAACGTTGTTCAGAGTGAACATGAGAAATAAAAGACACAAGGAACAAACCAGGCAAGCAACCCATGGGTCCCTGTTGTGTCCGTACAAAGGTAACGCTCTATTTTGTGGTTAATAGCCTTGACTGCAGCTCACTTGAGTCAAAGAGAATCTTTCCATTGACTCAACTGGCACCTGGGCACAACCCAACGTCCTTTAGACTTGAACTGCAATCACCCCAGTAAACCGGTGACACTGTGGGGACAGCTTCGCTCAACAACTGCCCCTTGCAGTCTCTTCCTAAAGGCATTTGGTGAGAGCTGCAGAGGATCCTGGAGAGTGGACACGACTGCCAGCGACACGTGGTAAAAAGGCTGAAAAAACGGGAGACATCTGGTGTGTGCTGACCACGTGCCAGGCTGACCCCGTGTGTGAGGCAGTGAGGAGGAACACGGCTATGGTGTAATTGAGTGTTTGATTTGTAACCGAACGCAGACTGACAGTCAGAGAGCCCGCACTGCAACGCTTCTCTGAACTGCCTTTGAACATGACAAAATATTTTTCTCTCTCAGATATGCGAGGAGAAAATACTTCCATCTTCCATGTACCAGTTTGAAAGGGATGCTAAAATGTTTCCCCCAATTAAACTGACTCAACAGAACAAGATGCTGCGTGAGCACTGGTAAGGAACTAGGAGCCATCGATGGCACGAAAACCCAAGCTCAGATATTTACCTTCTCTGAGTGTACGATGAACAGTGCGGGTGCGGGGACAGGAAACACAGGGTTTGGTCAGTCAAGGTGCATTTTGAAATCAGCCGAAGAGGTGAAGGCGAGGTGCAAGTTGTGTACGTTGGGCCAGCAGGATCACTTTGGGAAAGGCTGTAAATTTAATTTGGTTTTATTGGCAGCTGTCCTGGCTTTTATTGAAGCCTTCTCCAAGAGCTGCCATGCTGACACTATGCTAGCTAAAACAGAGCCGAACCAGAGCCGCTGCCCTTCAGCCCAGGCACAGGTAAGAGTTCGTTTCGCTTGGTAGAAAGTCCATTCCACACCCCATTTCCCACCCAGAGCACTCCTACTCCTCTGCAGAAGAACCGAGAAGGAACAAAGCCCATTGCGACGTACGCATGCCATGAGCATCTCCGTGCTTGCGTGTGAGCTGAGCAACTTGTACTGCCTCCAGTCTCTACTGCGTCGCTGCACAGGAGGTTCCCACTGTCTCTTTCAAGAAAACTGTACGGAAGTTCATCGCAACCAAAACTTTTTGGTCAAATATTATTGACTTCAATCAGTTAAACTTTCTCGGAGAAGAATCTCTGGTCAATGAAAGAAGCCAAACACTGAAAAGCCAAAGGATGTTTGGGATCTGGGATGGCTGCGGGTCCTGCTCTGAATCAAATCTCTCAAATCCTTCTGCTGCAAGAGCACAGTGATCGTAGGCTGTGTGGAAACGTGGGTGAGAGGACAGAGATGGCAGCCTGCAGTGTTCTTCCCCGTCTGTCAGCTGCTGCTGCAAGTCTAGAGACACTTTCAAGGCAAGAAAAGTGTCTCTGGGAAACATCTGTATTTTTCAAAGTCTTATGAACATAATGATTTCCAGTAGATATGCTTCTCCGTGTGATCTTACCTTTGCAGCCTGAACAGATGTATTTTCTGCTAAGTGGCATTAGTAAAGTGAGAAATAATAAAATTATAGTGGTTTGTGAAAAATAACTTTAAGAAGCTCTTGTGCAAAAGTGGCTTTCTTTTTGGATGTGAAACATCATTTTTGGGAATACTATATGCTGTGAAGCATTCGTAAGGGACGATTATCAAACAGCTGCATTCAGGAGAAGGGCTGGCCTGAGCACAGCCTTTCTATGAAGCACGGTGTGAAATAGCTGACTTTTTGTTTAGCTAGATTTTCCTTAAAAAAAGGAAAACATACTAAGATTATTTTAAAGATTTTCTTCCCTGATGACTGGGTCTGTGCTGGGTTTGGCCAAGTGATTTCTCATGGACTTCTTTTTCCTTTCTCTTTTCAAGCTGATTTCTCTTTGCTCTTTGTTCCCGGCCATGCCCTTTGTCCCTGTTGTGTGTTGCAAGAACTCCATGAAGCCCTGTTGACTGTGACAGCACTCCTCTGTTGCAAGGCTCTATCCTTACAGTTTCACATTCCTTTCCGCTAGCTGATCCTTGCCTGACGTGGCTTCCAGCAAATTTCTCTTTGCAGCTGACTTCTCTCATTGTGATCATCACTTCGGCAAAGCTACAACCTCACCTTAGCGCATCGAGCTTCTGGGCTGTTGTCTTGCCCCGCTGCAGGGGGTGGACGCGAGAGGTTTTTTGTGATTCCCCCAAAAAGGAGCACCAGCTAGGTGGAGTCAGGCAATGACTCGAGGAACAATACAGCACAGCTTTATTGACCTCAGCAACCGCAAAAATATAATGAATCAACTTCCCAGAGTCAAGCACCAAATCACACCAATCAGTTATCACCAGATGTCACTTATCCATTGAGCAAACACCAAGCTGAGGCAAAAATTAGACAGAAGACAGAGTAGGAAAGAGCTGAAAAGTAAGAAATTGGGGCAGAAAGACAAAGAGACAGAGACACACAGACACAGAGACACAGAGAACATCACCAACCCCTGGTTCCAGCCCGTGTCTTCTCTTCAGGCAGAAATCTTCGTTTCAGGCAGGAACCCCATCCATGGGGTGGTGATGGGTTGACTTATTTCAGGGATTGACACACGCTAGAAGCACTTGGATTATTGAATTAGGCTTGAAGCTGATTGCTTTCTCTATTCTGCCTGCTGCAGAATGAAAGTGTTGACCGGTACTGAAGTAACTCTCAGTCTGGATTCATATTGAGTTTATCAAACAGTGAGGTCGGTTTTCAGCTCCATGAGTCCATGGGGACCGCAGAAGGTCTATATACATTTAGCAAATACAGTAGATCAATCTGACTGAATGCTTCACAGCTGATGGACCCCGCAGAGGACAATCCCTCTTGATTTCTTTAAAAGCGGAATCACAGTAAGAGCTGAATTCTAGTTTTGTAAGAAATCATTGCATTGTGCGTGTTTATTTCCTGCCTCTGCACTTGCATTAAGCACACAGCTGAATGTGCCTCTTGGGGCTAGTATTTGGTTCCCTTTTTTAGGCTGGCTGTTTTTATCTTTTAATAGAATCGTTGAATGGGTTGGGCTGGAAGGGACCTTTGAAGATCGTCTAGAGAGACCCTTAAAGATCATCAGAGTTGTCATCTCAGAACTAGTCGGGGTGGATAACCCAGGCTTGTTCACAATGGCTAATTTTAAACACACAGACCAGTCTAAATTCAGCACTTCTCTTGAGTCATTCTCCAAAGGGGAATCTGTCTGTCTGTCTTTCTCTGCCTCTTCCTCTCTCTGGGGAGGAGGTTAGCCCTCTGACGTTAACCCACGCTCTTCCCGAAGAAGTGAATACTTGTCTCTCAAACAAAGGGAAAAGTTCTCTTAGTAAAAAAGATTTGAAATAAACTGAAAAAGAGAGGTGAGCTCTGAAGAAAACTCGAAATCTAGAACACATCAGCCACACGTCGTTCCTCCCAGCAGGACACAGACCTACAGCGTGTCTGTGCTGTTCTCTGCGGATACAGCTGTCACGCTTGCTGTCTTTCAACTTCTCTCTCATTTCCAATTTATTTTAACTGCATTAATGTTGAAAAAACCCATAGATACAGCAGCTTTTCAGGATCCCTCCAGGTTTTGTCACAGATGTGTAACTGTTTGTGGACGTTTTCTCCATTTTTATCCAAAGCTCTGATGAAACTGTGCAAAATGTCGATATAAACAGTCGAGGGAGCAGCCTGCAAAATGTGTGTCCGCACTGATCCCAGCTAGGAGATAACCACCCAGATATGTTCTGGAATTGGGGCAATATCGTAGTGGTCAGCAAGGGATAAATGTGACCAGAAACTTTATTGCAGAATAACTCCTAAGTGTATAAAAAAAAAATAAAGCTTTTCTGGTTTGAGCTGAGGATTTCTAAGGATTTACTGGAAAACACACAGAGCCAATAGCATTCTGAAAAAATGTCTGCACTGTAAAACGTGAAAGTCTGGGACACAAATCCTGAGCACGTTGTGTAACGTTGTTTACACGGTGAGCAAGGAAACCCTGCCCAAAGTGTACGTTGTCTAAATGACACATCTTAACCTGTATCTGTGCAAAATGTGAGTACAGAGCTTAGTGCAACCGTTCCATACGCCTATGGAGGAGACGTGTGAGTGTTTAATCACAGAACATAAACAAAGAATGATAATAAATGTCAGATTTTTGCTTCTGAGAAATTTATTCAGTGTTTTCATAAGCAAAATGTGACAAGATAGCTTCTCTGTTAGCTGAATTGTGATGACTATTTCGGTAAATGTTATGTAAACAATTTAAATATTTAATATTCTGTTCCACATACATGCCACTGGAGCAGCATGCTAATAAATAATAACAATGATTCCGGTTTGCAGCTAACCCAAATCTAATAAAAGGCTCAAAATAAATTGGAATCAAAATACTGAAGCTGTGATTCAGTAAGACCCTTTAAATAAACACATGGGAAAACTATTAGAAACAGGGACAACTCGGTTTGAGAATACATGACATTCCACTTATGGAAAAAAATGCTTGGCTTTATTGCCCAACACAGGAAGCTTTCTGCTACTAGTTAATACCAAAGCACACTCAAAAAAACAAAATGTCAAAACATTGCTGTTTTTCCCTATTCAAACTATTTAAATACACAGATCCAAGAGACCTCATGAGTGACAGAAGTGACTTAGGGGAGAAATATGCCATTTCAGTTACCATACTTGGAATCAGAGATGAAGAAATGACTGCAGCAATAAAACTTCACGACACAGTACTAACAGAGTGTAACAGAATACGGTGAATCCTACTTGAGTGACTCAAAGCACCTTCACACATGTTGATCATCTAAGGACTGCAATTGATGGAGGTAGGAAAGATGTGTAATATTGTACTAACGTTAAAAATTATCATCTAGAAATGTCTTGGCCACGGGAATTTGAATACAGATATCCTGACTCTCAGACTTTTCCCTTTACTTGGGGGTGGTGCTCCCAGCCCTGGACTCAACGTGTGGGCAGGAGCCGCGTTACCTGCCCACATCCACATGAAAGAAGAGTTGTGTGTTTCCAGCCTCCTTACCTGAGATTTAATAAGGGTTTGCAATTTTTGCAATATTTGCAATTAATAAGGGTTTCTAGCTATTAATAATATTCTAGCTTTACTAAATGGAGTGAGTACAGTAATTCAAATGGATCACAGTCCGAAAAGTTACCTCCAGGTTACGTGTGTGCTCATATTCACTGTGCAAACCAGGGGTAGAGAGAATAGCCCGTGAAGGTCAGACACACTGTTCGCTGGGCACCAGCTGCTTCTGTAGGCAGACAGGGATGTGAGCACCGAAAAAAAGGCAGTAGGGGCTGAGGTGAGAAGCTGTCCGGGATGAATCCCCTCTTCCCATCCCTCAGGGATGTGACCTTCTCAAGCAGCAATGCTTTTCAGCTCAACGCCTGGCGCGACCTACGAGAGAGGAATCAGCGGCAGCAGGAAGCAGAGCAGAGTGGAAAGCGTGATTTTAACAGGTGATGCGGGAACTGGCTGTGATTTTAACAGCTCCTGCAGCTGATCGGGACCAAACCTTTCTTACTGCTGCCACGGGGAGAATAATAAAGCCCCGAGCAAGCAAGACTGAAAGCAAGGAACATAATTCTGTAAGAAGTAAAGGAAACTGCCATGTAGTGTTGAGGTCCCAACTGCACAGAAATTAAGATGGGATCATAAATGTTCTGGAAATGTTGCCATATAACTACAGATGTGTGAGGTCATTGAGTTATCACTGACTATTGCATTTATCTGGAAAATAATGTAAGTTTAAAATTTTATAACCGTGCCATCAATATTTCTGTAATTTGAAAGAATGTGAGCAAGACACTCTTTTATCGTGCAATGTGTGAAGAGAGGGAAGATAAGCTAGAAAGCTCTTCAGAAGAGAATAGATGCTACTCCTGACACTGAATTTCAACACAGTCAGAAAAAAAAATAAATGTGATCCTTTATTGTTTTTTCAATAAAAAGCACTTTAAATTTTGCAATAAAATCGAGCATTCAGTAATCAGCAGCTGCTGAGCCAATAGAGAGCAGCAGCAGCTGAAGCAGACTGATGTGTGCGTGTCTCTACCTCTGAACATCAGAGGTTTACTGGCTGAGAATCGTGACTAGTGATTTATAAACAGAAATAATACGGGCTTAATTCTTTAGCTCTGGGACTCAGGAACAATCTTATTTTGTTCAGTGACTAAAGAACAAAGTACCGTTCAAAATTCTTTTCAGAGAGCATCTTTCTTTGATTAAAGTGACTGCAATGACCACAGTGTTTTTGGGCAGCATACGTACACTTCTACAGGGACGAGTAATGAATAATAGGAATAATGAGGGATGAATAATATTCTTACAAGTTACTTATTGCTTTCTTACTTCAAAATGTTATCAGGGAGAAAATTGGAGGAAATTGACAGTCTTTCCTCTTTGGTAGATGAGGTATTAGAGGAAGATAGGCAGCAGTGGCCACACCAGTATGCCAAATGGAGGCAAGTTAATCCAAAGTGATTTAAGGGACTGCACAATTAAATAAGACACTGCAAAAGCTCTGTATGGCCCTGCAAAGGGACTGCATTTCCCTGCAGGCACTCAGCAACATAGAATTAAATGTAAATTCTGTTTAGAAAGGCTACAGTATAATGCATGACGTGGTTCTTTGATCAATAACTCTGGGTGTTTTCTGGTGTGGGATATTCACGTGTGTGATAAAGGGGAGTTTCTCATGGGAAAGATAACGAATAAAAAATTTAAATACCCACTTTGATCTTAGGAAGAGAAAGACCTTCACAGAATGTAAAAAAATCCTCTCTCTTCTTCCTCTCCATGGGAAATTTGAACCTTCCGTGAGTCTCTGGATTACCCGTCGTTCCACAGCCTTCTGTCCATCAGAAAGCGTGGCGTGTGTCAGAGAGCTAAGGGCAGCAGTAAACGGCTACATAAAGCTGTTCGAATCTAAGGTATCCCGTACTGTAACAGCCTGGAGGCATAAATATACAGACAAACAACTCACAAATATAATGCATGACTTGAAACATGTTCAGGCGTTTCCTGACAAATGTCCTGGTTTTGGCTGGGACAGAGTTGACTTTCTTCATAGAAGCTACTGAGAGGCTGTGTTTGGATTTGTGCTGAGGAGAAGGCTGATCACACACTGATGTTTGTAGTCAAGGACTTTCCAGCTTCTCTGCTGTGCCCGTGTCTGCAGGGGCAGGAGGAGCTGGGAGGGAGAACAGCCCCAATTCCTAGCCTAGGATTCAACCTTAGGTTTAGGATTGAGACCCAAACTGGTCCATGGTCTATTCCATATCATGGATGTCATGCCCAGTATGTAGATAAGATCTGTCCAGAAGTTCCCTCTCTTGGGATCGTCTCTTTCTCCTCTCGATCAGCTCTCAGACTCTTCAGGCTCTCAGGGTCTTATCTCTTCTCTGGGACTGTGGTTTTGGGACTCCCTCTGTTCTGGAATTGTTAGTTGGGAAAGGGCAAAGCCTTGGTCTTTGCATGGTGAGCAGCTGTACTACTGATTTCTGTATTTATTTGTATATTGGTATATATTATTATTATCATTATTATTTTCAGTTTTATTGTAACTTAGTTATTAAATTGTTCTTATCTTGACTCATTGCCTTTACCCCTTTAATTGTCTCCCCCAGCCCCAGAAGGGGGAAGGTTGAGTTTCTATAGACTTGGTATAGAACACTAATGCGGTCAAAATAGCACCAAAATCAGACCTTCGTTCTGCTGCTAATAGCTCTGGAGGGAATGAGAAACAAACAGTGAGAATGAATTAGTGAGGTTCATTGCTTCAGCAGCTAAACTTAGATTTATTCACTCAATATATTTTTGAAGCTGTGAAGATTATTTCCTATAACACCACATTTTTATTGCAAGGTTACTTACAATTTCTGGGTAACTGTCGTCAAAGGATGATATGGGTCTGTTGCAGAGGTGGATCTGATATCTTGTTGACCTTTCAGAACTTCCTGCCTCAACATTATGAGGTGCAAAATGAGCCACTAGTAAAGAAAATAAATCTCACTTGGAGAGAGTGTGGTAACTGGTTGCGGACCAGAACACCCATTTCTGAAGAGTGGAATTACAATTCTCCATCGAATAGTGCCAGGAAATTGATTTGTGGACATCACAGCAGAGAAGAAAGTGGTGCTCTTGACCTATGCTTCCTACCCTTTCACACAGCATCATTATAATTTACTGTTGCTTCATTTGTTCTCTGCTGCTTAAAGCTCTCCACTGGAATTCACGCCTGCTTTCATGTGGCTTCGAGTGGCCCATATTTCTTAAGAAGCATGGTGAACTGTGGCAGAAGTCCTGGTGGAAAAGGCATTTTGCTGCCAGTGTACCAAACATACTGGAGCTATTCAAGTTCTTAGTACCCTTTTCAAGGCTTTCTGGTTTCATGATCCATTTTCCTGGCATCTCAGAAGGGCTAAATTCTAGTTTTATAAGGGGAAAGTACTGGATTTTTTTTTTTCCGTCCTCTAATCCACTCTATCACGAAGGGGCTTTCGCACACGTAGTTTTGTTCCTGAGTGGGAAGGCAGTCTGAGCATCATGTCCGTGTACAATGATGTTGTAAAGGATCAGCATTTATTTAATTTCTGTCTACAGCTGGCTTCCATTGAGTTGTGCCATCAGCTGTAGGAATATTAATTTTGGCTTAAATTTCAGGTAATTGCTGAATAAAGTGGATGATTCTCTATAAACAAGGATTTTTCCCGATGCGGTTCCCTTACTCTGGCTTTTGTACTAGCCCAATGATGCAGGTCCATAGATTCACTTGGGCTTTTCCTGGCCGGAGCGGATGTCAGCTTGTCTCAGTTGTGGCACCAACTGTCTAGCAGGCAAGTAACCAACGCCTAAGGCTGTTGCAGTTCGGTTTCTGTTTAACAAGAAGTGTTTTTTCTGTACGGAATGAACTGTGTATCACTAGAGTAAAGCTCAGTGCAGGAGAGCACATGCTCAAGATGACACCAGATCCTCCAGACTATGAACACCCGTCGGACTCGCCATCAACAGCCGCTGCAGGAGTGCAACCTTGTGAGTCAGGACAAGAAAAGAGATAACGACGTTAGAGA